>MNCI01010939.1:289741-336709 GCA_015680685.1 Gnetum montanum
ACATACCTTAGTATCAACATTGTGACTTAAAGGTAAAAACCAAACATTAGCAATCAATATGAAAACAGTTCATACCATCATTCCGAACACTTATTGGGTGACAAACTTATAGGGTGGATCACACACACACACAAAATGGAAAAAGTATAACGATGTTGTAAAACAAAAACTAGAAAAGTTAAAGAAATTTGTAAAACAAAAATTAGAAAAGTTAAAGAAATTTGTAAAACAAAAATGTGCAAGACAAAAACGTTGTAAACAAAAACGTGTAAAACAAAAATCAAAAAAGAACTAAGGGTCCCATATGATTAGCATAGGTGGCCATCTCCCCCATGACTGAGTTGTAAGGGAGAGATCTAAAATAATGAGTGTTTGTTTGAATTTCGTAGAAGTGCCCAACTTCTCCCAACTGATGTTCTTAGGTTGAGGGGTGGAAGTTGGTGACACTCATGTTTCAATGTGTCTATGCTTTCGTTGTTGGCATGGTTTGTCTCCTCAGTTCGTTCCATGCATATTTGTTTGCTCTTTCAAGTAGCTATTAACCACGGGGTGTCTACTACTAGTGTGGTTGCTACATACAGGCATCTTTGTTTCAAAGTTTCAAGGGCACACCTATTACGTGGAGGCATTTCCTCCATGTCATCACCTGATGAATCACTGTATGTGATGCATGGAACTTTCCTCTTCTCTATCTTTCCACAAATTTTTATCTTAGAAATTTCTAAGGAAAGATCGCCGATCCTAAAGCATGCGTCTACCGTACTCAACCATGCCCTTCCCATTATAATTGGGAAGTCTCCTTCATTGTTGTTAACTTCAATCACCAGGAAATCAGCTGGGTAAGACCAACCACCCACAGTGGTAATGATGTCCTCCACTAATCCCAAGGGAATGGTGATGGACTAGTCTGCCAGCTCTAGTTGAATGTTGCTCTTCTTAAGTTGGGGCAGGTTCCAAGCGTGATACATCTCTCGTGAAATTAAGTTAACTTCGAAACCTGAGTCAAGAAGAGCCCTATGTGGTTCATTTCTGGTGACTTGAAGGTAGATTAAGGGACTCCTAGGGTCAGTTAATTTCCTGGGAAGGTGGCCTACCTTGATCCAGTCAGTTACGGTATGCGTTAACATAACCGTATGCGTTAAGCTCTGATTTTGGATGGAAGGGTGCTCCGAAGTGTTAGATGGTGGAGGAGTGTACATGGGCTCAACCACTTGTTGTTGTGAGAGTTTGTCTGGGATTTTGATTCTAATGAAAGGTCTTCTCTTTTTACAGTTGTTAGAACCAACAACAGGTTGAATATTTATAGCTCTCGCAGCGTGA
The DNA here is from genome assembly GCA_015680685.1 of Gnetum montanum. NCBI lineage: Eukaryota > Viridiplantae > Streptophyta > Gnetopsida > Gnetales > Gnetaceae > Gnetum > Gnetum montanum. Next base: position 291,062 of record MNCI01010939.1, read on the forward strand.
CGTTGCTGCGGTTGAGGAGGAAGTTCCCCTTGCATTGTTGGAGCATGAGGTGTTACGGGAACTACTTGTGATGGAAAAGATGCAGATGGATTAGGAGGATGGTGTGGGTATGGAGTGTCTCCCGAAGGAGAAGGAGTCCTTCTGAAGTACTCCCAAATTTGGTAGTGACGGTTGGGGGTTGTGTGACCCATAGAGTCACTTGGAGAAATCGACTGCTGCACATAATATCCATAAGGGTTAGGCTGCCGGTAAGGCTACTGATGTTTCGGTGATGGCATCCCCCATGACTGTGGGTATTGCCACTGCTGATGCTATCTGATGGGCTGTGGTGGAATTCCACTTGGATAATATGTTAGTGGTTGGTGGAACTGCCTTGGGTTACCTTGTGGATAAGGTAACCTTCAGGGTGTTTGCCGTTGGTTGAGTCTTGGATTAAGTGCATACACCCCAGACTCCTATAGATGTGAGATAATGGGGCAACATCCCTTAGGATGGTCATAGTGGTAGATCTCACATCCACCATCATCGTCTGTGTCAGAGTCCATAGCCACATCGGAGTTAGTGATTTTCCCCTTACCCTTGTTATGTGCAGGGCTTAAATCTCTCCACTTTTTCTTACCTTTGTCACTACTTTGTTCTACCTTAGACTCTTCTACAATTTTTAAGACAGTTTCAATTTTAGAGTTTAAAGAACTCCATACGTCATCTACCTTAGTTGCTATTTCTATTATTAACTTTTGGATCGGCAAGGTTTTCCAGTTCACCAACTCTTCGAGTGGTGACTCATCCTCTTCATCACAGAATTTCACTTCCTTCTTTCGAAGAGAGGGATCACAGTTGTACTCTTCCGCACTTTCCCTTTTTCATAGCTCACCTTCTTCATTTGCTACTTGCTCCAACAAGCTTTGTACTTCATGGGCTCTAAGTTTTGATAGTCTCCCTTGGGCATAAGTTCCAAGGGTTCTTCTAGTTTCATGCCTTAGCCTATCCACGATGTGGTCAAGTTGATCTCGCTGAGCATATCCATGGCCTGGGCAACGATGTAACAATGTGTAGTAGCGGGCCATGGCAGCATCCAAGGGTTCATGATGACCTTGCTTCCATCCTTGGATCTGCTTGTGCAAATTGAACACTCTGGAGTAAATTTGATACTTTTCGTTGAACAATTCTAGCATCGTACTCCACCTCCTGATGGTTTCCGGTTCTAAGGATCAGTACCAGCTCTCTGCTTCCTTGGTGAGTGTCCTTGGGAACAACTTAAGTTTTTGCCACTCATTTTCTATATTCTGCAAGGCACAAGCATTGTGGAATGCCTGTAAATGATTTTGCAGATAAGCATTGTATCCTCCTTCAAATCGTGGGATGTTGTTCATGTCTAAACACTTGATCTGACTGTCTCTTAAATGCCTTGTGGGAATCCTAATTACCTCCGTTATGTCAAGCATACCTCAGGTTGCGAGTAAAGGATCATCATGATCATCTCTTTCATGATGCTTGTGATGTCTGCGTTGTTCCCTACTCTCCCTACGTTCATGCCCTTGTCCTCTCTCTCGACTTTCTCGTCGAGGTTTTTCATCCTTCTTACCTTTATCCTCACCTTTATGTTCATGGTGGCTATGCCTAGATGTGGAAGAAGAGGGTGAGTGATGTGAAGAAGGGGAAGAAGAAAGGGAACCATCGTCATGATGATGTTTCTTTCCTTCTCTTTAGCTGCTACGGCCCCGATCATGGTGACGATCTAAGTGCCTATCCTTAGCATAAGTGGTTGTTTCCTCTATGAATAATTGGTGTTCACAGGCATCAAAACCATGGTTATGTATCATTGATCGTAGGTTCTGATACCCGACCTCCTCACCATCGTTAGGAGGGGAAACATCATTTGTTAAAGAACCCGTGATAAGGGGTTCCTCATCTGCTATTTCGCTAAGGACGTGTGAGGCTTTGCCCTTCAGAAAAGTATGTTGACTCTCCTACCTTAAGTCCCTCATACGTTGGGCATCTATGGGATAATAATCCCTCATGTCAAAATCTTTCGCAACGTATTCAGCATATAATTCAGTTATGCCTATCTTTGCCAAGGCATAGAAAAGCATGCGAGAGATTGATCGATATGGGGATAACACGATGTTACCTTGCAAATCTCTCCATTGCAACTATTCGTCTTGATGGAGGATAAAAGTAAAGTTGGGAATATACTCATCGGGATGAGTATATGTCATCTTATATTGTTTCGGACTTGGCTGATTTTGATTATGTGTTTTATGTTGTCGACTATCTTGTGTATGGTCCTTAGGTGGTGAGTTGCTCTTATGAGAAGAAGGCATTTTTATCGGTGTGCTAATTTCACCATTATAAAATTTTTCTTTTGATTAACCCAAAGGTTCGTTAAGGCTCACAACGATGTGAGTGATATCCTTTATGTTCTATTCAGCACACAAACACTTAGTCTCTGACAATGGCGCCAATGATGAGTGGCGAGGTACCCCTACACTCAACCATATGAAACAAGCATAGCATGCATGATCTGGTCGAACTCTGTAGACTAAATGCCTACATGCCCCATGGAACACTTGGGGTTAATCATTTGTTGTCTTCCCAGACTTACTTGTATGTGTCACGGTGTATGGTTAAGCAGGTCTGAGGTATATGATTTTTTTGGTCTTTTATGTGTTTTTCTCCTATGCTATGAGGTGAAGGGTTGAGAAAACTAACTAACTCTAACTAATGTCCTAAGTCTAAATTAACTAGCATTAGCATCCATTCCCACTTACCGTAGACNCATGCTCGTAATCAAGTCGTACTCATTCCGCGTTCTAGGAGTTGAGGGTGAGAGAGACTAATCGCGATGAGCAATTGATTCCTTGATTAGCCGTACACATTCGTCAATGCTCGTAATCAAGTCGTACTCATGCCGCGCTACTGCAGGTAATAAATAATAGGTAATAAATAACAAGTAATAAACCTATTCCATGCACTGCAAGGTTTATCCACAAAGCTCGTCTTTATTTCCATACACAACTTGCGTTCAGGTACAAAGCTACGGGCACATGGAAAATATTCTATCTTTGGAGTGATCAAATTACCAGAGTTTTCCTACTTTAAGCCTAGGATGGGAAATAAGGGGAGTGCCGCCTCTTATTTATAGATTTTGCAGCGGACTGCGATATCGTGTACGCGATATCGCAGTGCATGAGATATCGCGTCTCATCATTTATTAAGTTTCTTTTCAATTTTATCAACCACATAATTTCACAAAATAATAAGATTAGGCTCAAAAGAAAAAGGTATTCTTAAAATTTTGAAGACAATCTTTTTTCAAGTTTTTCCAAAGCTTGAAGATAACTCACTTATTAATATTGTCATTAGAATAAACAATAGATTTTTGTCAATTGATCTAGGAGCCAGATAATATGTAGTAATCCTCCACTCTATCTAAAAGAGTATTTATATGTTGTAGAGAATTGTTGATCATATATAAAGAATAATCTACAAAGTACATATTAAACAATTACATACATTGATCATCAATTGAGATTCCCTTTATGAAAATCCTTTGTAGATCATAATGTAGGATATGTGAAAGAAAATCTGCCATAATAATAAAAAGATAAGGAACTAGAGGACAACNAAGATATGTCTACCTTTAATAAAACCAGTCTACTTAATTCCAATGATATCTTCAATAACCTTCTTGATGAGCGGTGAGGTACCCCTACATCCAACCATACAAATCACGAAGTGTTCACATGTGACTTGGTTGAATTCTGTAGACTTTATCACTTCCAGTGCACTAGCCCTTTAGAAAGTGAATCTAGCCTTAAGGTTAATCATTGTCCTCCCAATTACACTTGTGATGTACATTGGTATGGTTAAGTGTAACTGAGGCATCTGATTTTTATCATTTTGTATTTTATATTTTGGGTGCTTGAAATGTATGTAAAGGAAATTTGATTAACTAATCTAAATTAATTAATTAACTACTATTTAACTAATCCTAACATAAGTATCCATTCCCACTTTCCGTACATGTCCTAAACCCACGTACCCACTATTGGGTGACCAAGCGCTATGCTACTAGGCATGCCAAGCAATAACACTACTAGGATTACCAAGTGAATACGTGTTACACTCGAAGTGGTCGTACTTATGTGTGTAATCTATCTTGCTTAATTGTCTCATTAACATAATAACTAGAAAATATTTGATAACTACTTGAAAGCATTTAATAAATAATTGAAAACATTAAATGCATAAATAAAATAGCTAATCTATCCAAAGTGCTACAAGGTCTATCAAAAAGCTCATCTTTATTGTCATGCACACTGTCATGCTCAAGTACAATAATGCTTGAATAAAGATCCATATACTCAATGACTCTTGTTGTGGGAACTTTAGGAAAAAATGCTAACTTTCGAATAGCAAAAATGCAAGATCTTTGCTACTATTGAAATCTAAACTCCCCATAAACGCAACTGGTAGGCACGAATTTATAAGCAACAAATAGACACTACATTGATGAGGCCTCATCGATGTAGGATGAAATGCCTCGATGCAACCAACCAATGAAAATTCATCATACTCCCATGACTAAATGAAAACTCATCCTCAAGTTCTTTTACAAAATTGGAAAGGTATGGGATTATTGATTGACATGCCTTTCAAAAAACAAACTTGATTGACTTGACAAAAAATGGAGTGCTCAAGTGTATGGATTAACACATTACAAAAAATGATGGTGTTTAGGAAACAAAATTGAATACCATGATACAACTCTTCAAAAATTGAACAACACATTCCTTAATGATGTGAAGCTTGTTGGAGAAGATCAAACAGTCCTTGGTGGTGGTGGTTCCTGAGGCTTTGAGGGACCTTCACTAGCTTCGTGCACTTACAGTGGTCAAGGAGACTATGGTTGTCTTATTACTACTACAACTTTAAGCGGGATAAAGAAAGCATCTAGTAGTTCTTTCATTTTTTCCTCCTTACTCCTAGGATCATGCACCATCCATGTAACTTTCCCAATGTGGGTTGGAATGGCCACATCCCAAGGACACAAGATCGCTGGAAACAACTCCTTGACATTGATGAACCAAGTAGCAAACTATTTGTAGTCAATGTCGAATGCTCACACTATGTTCTTCAACTCCTGGTAGTCATTCATCCATCTGGCTATGCCTTAGTAATGGATCGTTGATCTGTGAATCACCCTTTTAGGACTTTGAGTTTAGCATTAGCAATATCAAGCTTTTGCTTAGTATCCTTGTGGTGTTTGAACTCAGCCTCGTACAATAGATACGAGCTAGCCACATGTTTCTCCAATTTCAACTACAGTTGTCTAGCTATCAACATTGCTAGGTTTATATAATGAAGATTGGCCAACTCCATATACTTTATCATTTTTTCAATCTATAACTCCTTCAAGTGAATCTTCACTTTGTTGTAGGCATTAATCACATCAAGGATGGGTTGCCACATTTCTCTTCCTTGCTGGAGTTTCCAGAGGGCTTCATTCACTTTAGCCTTTGCTATCTAGATTTCCTTTTCATTAATTTCCTTTTGCAAGCCAACCTGGTTCCTGTAGTGATTTTTCACTTTCTCAAACTTGAGAGCTTTGTTCTTCCATGTGGTGATTTCGATGGCAAACTTTTGTCACAAGGTGCGTACTTCCTCCATTGATAGATTACGATTTTCTGCAGCCAATTTCCTTAGTTCAATGTTAACTCTAGCAAGCTTCTCTTACTATTGATGAATAAATTCTTGCATTTAATCTCTCTAAGCATCAACATTTCATAGGCGATGATTTTATGTGGTCAATGCTTCATTTTCTTAGTGCATCTGATTTAAGTCCTTTTTGATTGAGTGTGTTTTAGCTTTTGCCATGGACTGTTTGAAGATGGCCATTATTGCTTCCTCCTTAGCCTTTTGAAATCATTCTTGAAGCTATTTGATAGCTTCATCTCTTGTCATTACTAGGCTGAGGATTTTTTGTTCTACAAGTTGGGTACGAAGTTTAGCAACCTCCATGGCCAAGTGTTGATTTTTCTCTTGTGCTATTTCTAGTTGCCCCTCCAAAATGATGCATCTACTCATTGCATTCAACAACTCCAATTGGGTTACAATGATGTTCTCTAGAAGATTAAAGATATCCAGAGTTGGTTACCTAGTTCCTACCAATTGTTCTAGTAGTTGTTCATGCTAGGCTGTGTTCAATTTTCCACTGATTGTGCCTATAGATGTCTGCACATCTTGGAGTGTAAACATGTCTGGTATAGATGCTGCAAGTGTATTTAGTGCTTCAGCTACATAGTTAGCTACCACTTCTACCACTGTTTCCTGCCCTTGATGTTGCATCACCAAGATAGTTGCCTCTTCACCTTCCTTTAACCTCACCAAGAAACTGGAAGCATTCCCAGAGATTTTTAGGAATAGATGATGTGTTGCTAATGACACCATCACCTCTAGAGTGTTGGGATCCAACCTTGAAGGCAGCTGCATTCTTTGGATAGAGAAAATGAAACCACCCCTCTCCATCTAGCTAATTGTTCTACCCACCTCATTAAGGTGACTTAGTATTGGCCGATACACAAATGTATCTGACCCACTTGTTCTTACTTGTTGCTCTTGTTTGCTTAAGAGTTTCTCTTGGAGTTGTTGTAGTCACTCAAGGATTGTGCAAGCCTCTAGTGTTATCTCTTAAGTGGGTGGTGGCGATGGCAAATCCTCTTCATGAATGGTTGTTGGCATTTTGTCTTTCCTGATTTCTACCCATGAGGCTAAGGAAGCATGCCTGAGAGTGTCATTTAAATAGTGAAAAATACCTACCCTCTTGCAAAGTTTCCTGATAAGGTATGGAAAGAGTAGGGTCTTCCTTCCATTCTTGTTCTCCTTAAAGCACTTCTTGATCTTCAAATAAATCAGTTGTGGAAGGTTAATGGGAAATTTCTTACTTAGAGTGGCACATGCTCGTGTGAAGAAGACAGTCACTTTGCTTGGCCTCACCATTGAATTAAGGTGATAAGTGGCAATCTTAAAATAAATATGCTCTATCATTGTGAGTGTGCCATACTCCTTCTGGTCCACCCCATAGCATCGCTGGGTTCACTTCCTTTTTGCCTTAGGATCACCTTTGTTGATATCTTTGCCAACTATGTTCCAATGTCTAGCAATCCCAGTGCTTGTGTGATGTCCTCCATTGAGTAGGACACTTGAGTGTCCTTGATTTTTACAATGGACCCTAGCCTTTGGCTATTCTAGAAGAGATAGGTCTCTTCCATGTACCACTCTCCACTGGTTATGATGATTGGCCACATGGGAGAGGTTTGCAATTATGTTTTGACATCCTCTAGAGCTTTTTCCAAAAATGACCTAAATTTTATCTTTTGAAAAATTGACCTTTGGATTTCTCAAGACTTGATTATGTTTAGGTAGACTTGACGATGTTTAGGCAAACTTGAGTCAAAGTGACCTCAAGCCTTAGCACAAGTCCAAGTGCGTCTCCTCGTTGAGATTGTTCTATAGGCACTTCTTCTTCTAGAATCTGTCAAATAGATTCCACTTTGGGCTCCTCATGAAGAGGTTCCATTACATGGGTTGCCTCTTGTTATTCTTGGCCTTGTTCTTGCTAGCCCCTTTTAGCTCTAGGTCATTTCTCTCATGGTTGTGAGGCTTCTCCTTCTTGTGGACACTTTTGTTTGGGTGCCATCTGTAATCACAATGGAACCATGGATTAGCAATCATTTTGTAACCTTAAAACAATTAGGATACCTTAACTCTTAAGGGTAGTTACACTTAGCTAAGTTGTGATTATGGTTGATTTAATTAACTCAATTATTATTTCTATTTTGCCTTATCATTGATAAATCATCTTGGAGATTGTTGGAAGGGTTAATTTGGTAAAAATTGATGTTTATGTATGATTAAGGTTACTAACCCTTAAAGGAATTAGAATTTTTTTTGAAAATTGCATTAGAAACCTTAAGGTTTGTGGCCCCCATGATAAAAATCTTACCTCTGGTAAGTGCAAGATCAAAAAATGGAGTGATTTGGACAAACAATTTGAAAGTTATGGACTCTGGAAGGTTTTGGGCTTGAAAAATTGCAAAAATTCCCCATGTGTTATGAAAAAATTGCAAAAAATTCCAAAGTTTCTGATGGTATATATAGTATTTTTGTATTGCATCGATGAGGCCTTGTCGACATAGCTATTGACCATTGTTGACTTCCATTGACTTTGGTTAAACTTTCAAAATACAAGGAATTTTTCGATGAAATTGGGGTTAAATGAAAGCTTAGAAGACCAAGAATAGTATGAAATCATGAGAAGAGGGTGTTGAAGTTCATAAATTTGAAAAAATGAAGAAAAATTAATTAATGGATGAATGCAATGAAAGATTAAGGAGTACTGAGTGGTTTACATAATGGAAAATATGAAATAAAAGATTGTAGCGATGTCAAAGGTAAGGAAGCTTAACTAATCAAGCCAAAAGCTATGCAAGTGAGTCCTTACCATAGTAGGCTCATGCCCTTTTTGCCCTTGCATAACCTTAATTAAGGGGTCTGTGGGGCTCATAGTTGATTTAATGATCATGACAAGTTAAGGACCAACTGAAAAGAATCCACTCAAGAATCCCAATATGTTAGACTAAGAAATAGAACATAACATAGAACCCAATAGTGAGGTGAGTTATGGTAGCATGGATGGATGATAGAGAAGGTGGAATGGTGTTCCAAATTGAGATCATAAGAAGTCCCTTGTGGAATTGTGGTTAAAATGACATGAGAAGTTCCATCCTCAGTCTAGGCTAAAACCATTCACTTTTAGTAACTTTGCATCGTCACTCTAAGACCGATCCACCCACTCAAGACACAAGAGTGTTTGTACAAAACAACCATCATTCCACAAAGAGGAGAGAGAAGTAGGAAGTGAGAGAGAGAGGGCCTTAGTTAGAGAGGACCTTCAGGCATAGGTGTATGTCTTTCGAGTCCCATAACCAATGCTCGTAGCCCTTTGATTTGTCCAAGAGATGTGCTTTGAATACCCATTATTTTTTTTCTTTCTGAAATGGGAACCACACCATGCAATGACTTATTCATGTCAAAGGGATGTGCTTTGAATTTCCATCATTTTTTTGAATGATGGGAACCACACCATGCAATGATGTTATTTGTCTTTCTATCATTAGGTGGTATGGAATGGTAAGAAGTCCACAAAAAACACTCAACCATTCAAGTAAGAAGAAGAGTACAAAGAGTATTGAGTCCCCTTGAAGCCACAACCTTTACAAACCTTTGGATTCTTCCTAATTTCGAAACTACCAAGGTCATTGATTAATTAAAATTTTCTTTAATGAAAAAGGAACCTCAAATTCCTAGAACAAGAAAAACCATAAAGTTCATTGGATGGGTGGATGATGTGGACTCACTACCTATTCCATAAAAAATAAACCATGTCAAAGTCATCAAACATTAGAATTCAAAAATAGAAATTAGACATCGATAATCACACATTCAGCATAAACCATCATTAGCAAATGATGAGTCATGGTCTGTCAGGTCTTGTTATCAAACCCCTACTATTGGACCCTTATTATCGGAACCCTGATATAAGATACTAGGTCTAATGGGTCCCAATATTGGACCCTCGTTATCGGGTATGTGATATCGTGGTTCCCATGTGAGCCTATAAATACATAATGGGGTGCATAGGAATGGTCAATTTTTCGGTGAGTCAGTTTAGTGTTAGAGTAGAGTCTTTTTGTCATTTTTTCCCTCTCAACCCTTTCTCCTAGTGCATGCCCATAGTGTGATTGTAATTGTACGACATCATTTATTCGAGTGTGACATACTTGGACATGCACATGACCAAAAATAAAGATCGAGATACTTCATCATTGCAACATTCACTTAGTTTAATTATTTAATTGTTATTGTTATTTATTGCTTTCATAGTTAATATCTCTTCACCCGAAACTCCTTAAATGCGGAATGAGTACGACTTAATCACGATTGTGTTGGAAGAAGGAGATCTGACAAATAGAACATGGGTGTCCATCAGGTGAGGTGGTAGTTACACTAGCTTGTCTTGATTCTAGGAAAAGTTTAATTTGTTGGATATTGACCAACTGCTTTTTATTTGGGCTATTAGGTTTGTAAATTATCATGGCCCCAGAGGGAAAGGTTTGATAAATTATATAAGGTCCCTCCCACAATGTTTGAAATTTTTCCTTTTGAGGTACATGTGTGGGGTTCTAGTAGAGGACCTTATCTCCTGGTTGAAACCTTACTTTTCTAATTCTAAGGTCATGGCGTTGCTTGCTGAATGCCTTATTCACCTCATTCAAAGATAGGGCCACTAAGCAATTTTCATATAGCATGTTCAGATTGATCAATCTTTCTTTTTGTGCTAAACTTAGGTCAAGGTTTAGATCATAGGCTGTTGAGAGTGTATGAAGCTCAAATTGAATTGGGAGCATTAGAAGTTTCCTGTACACTAACTCATAGGGAGAATACCCAATAGAAAGTTTCTAAGTTGATCAGTAAGCCCAAAGAGCATCCTTAATTTTTGTGCTCCAATCCTTCCTATATTTGCTAATTTTTCACGTTAATATTTTTGTAATCTCTCGATTGATTACCTCTGCTTGATCGTTGGCTTGGGGATGGTAAGGTGTTATTAATTTATGTCCTACCCCCAAGTGTTGCATTAATTTTCTAAATGTGGCACTTGTGAAATGAGTTCCATTATCAAAAATTAGTAAACATGGCACCCAAACCTATTTACAATATGTTATTGTATAAATCTGGTAGCAATGGATGATGTGCAATTTGTAATAGCTACTGCTTTAGCCCATTTTGTGCAATAGTCAACTGCTACTATAATATATTTTTTCCTATTAGACATGGGTGTGATGGGACCCTTGAAGTCAATGCCACATATGTTAAAAGGTTCTAGTGGTTAAATCCACTGTTGAGAACCTTTCATATGAGTTGTCATCCCCCTATCACGTTGAAAACATTCACAAGACTTGATAAATTATTGGACATTCCTAAAGATTGTGGGACAATAGTATCCTACCATCAAGATTTTTATGGTTGTGCATCTCCTTGCATAATGCTTTCTATAAGGTCCTTCATGAGCATCTTGGAGAATGTGCAGTTGATCTTCGTCAGGGACACACCAATGGATCAGGCCATTAGCACACACCTTGTAAGGTGTTCATTGATTTCCATGAAATTTTTGACTCAATAAAGAAATTATTACTTCTTCCTAAAGTCTAAGTCTTGTGGCGTCTCTTGAGTGAGAAGATATGTGAGGATGCCATTATATCATATTCCTTTCTTAGGCATTTGTTCATTTATTGCTTCAATAAAGAGGAATTCATTTGGAAATTGATCAGAGAGCGGGCTCTCCTCCTCTTTGTTATTATATCGTAAGCAAGAAAGATGGTCAACGACCACATTCTTGGTCCCTTTTTCATCCACCATAGTAAGATCGAATTCCTACAAGATCACGAGCCACCGAATAATACTAGGGCTCACCATCAGCTTATTCATAAGGAAGCTAATTATACTGTAGTCTGTATGTACAAATACTTTGTATCCTAGCACATAATTTCTAAACTTTTCTAGCGCATACACCACTATTATTAATTACTTCTCTGTGGTGGTGTAATTTAATTGTGCTCCCACAATACTTTGACTAGCATAGTGGATATAATATGGATGTTTGCTATTGTCCATCTACATGAGCACTACTTTCAAAGCATACTTACTTGCATCTATCATGATATGAAATGGTTTTGACCAATCTGGTGCTCTTAGGATTAGTGTTTCTATGATTTTTTCTTTTAATTGTTGGAATGAATTTTCACATTCCTTAGTCCAAATGAAAGGTGCATCTTTCTTTGTAAGTTCTACCAACAACTTTGCAATCTTAGAAAAATTCTCAATAAGGCATTAGTAGTAACCAGTGTGTCCAAGGAATGACCAAACATCTTTAATAGTCTCTAGTTAGCGTGTTATTCCTTGGATGACCCTTATCTTTTCTAGGTCTACCTCAATCCCTTTCTATGAAATTTGGTGCTCAAGCATAATGCCTTCTTGAACCATGAGATGGCTCTTTTGCTAGTTGAGCCATAGGTTTGTCTCAACACATCTTTTTAATACTTGCTCAAGTTGGTGCAAGGCTCGCTCAAAGGTAGCTGCATAGGTGGAGAAGTCATCCATGAAGACTTCAACACCACTACTAATTTATTGTTGAAAGATACTCAAGCCCAAGCATTGAAATGTTGTAGGGGCATTGCATATGCCAATGACATCTTACAATATGCAAAATCCCATGGACTCGTGAATGATGTCTTGGCTTGGTCTTTTGGCATAATTTGGATTTGGTTATAGCCACTATAACTATCCAAGAAACTATAATAACAATGCCTAGATACGGTGTCTAATACTTGATCCACAAATGGCAAAGGAAAGTGATCCTTAAATGATGTCATATTTAACAACCTAAAGTCAATGTAAACTCGTCATTTACCATCCTTCTTTGGTACAATTACGAGTGGGCTAACCCACTCACTATTTGTGATTGGATAGATAAAACCTACCTTGAGGAGTTGCTCTATTTCCTCCTTAACAATTTGCTTTAATTTGGGGTTTAGCCACCTTTGCGGCTACCTTCTAGGCTTCATAGCTGGGTTAGTGTAGATGCGGTGCTAGCATATTCTTGGATTGATTCCTATTAGCTCTAGATATGACCAAGGCAAGGTTGTTGATCATTTATTTATCACTTTCAACAATTTTTCTTTTTGTTTAGATGCAAGTTTGGCATTAATGATGATCAGTTTACCATTCTTTAGAAATGCATATTCCATTCTAACTAGTAAAGTTTTTAGTTTTAAGGGCTCCAGCTTGAAGTGATTAGGGATCTCCAACTCTCCTCAATAGTTATCATCATCTTCATTAGAGAGTTGGAAATGGACTTGTTCAATTTTGTTCATGTCTTCTACATATGCACAATTTAAGCTCTTAGTTGGCTTCATGCATATTGTGCTGCTATCTAAATCAGCTATCAGCCATTGGGTGCCCTCGTACTTTGTGGCTACTATGTACAGACACTATTGAATATTAATTTCTTTCACACATTGGTTGCATGCCTTAATGTATGTACTTTTGATTGACCAAATCGTTTGCATGCAATTGCACCCATTATCGCTGTACATGATGCAAGGAATACACTTCTTTTCAATTTTGCCTAACTCATTTTCCTTAGATATTTTGAGAGATAGATCCCTTATACCCATTCGTGCATCGACCATGCTTAACCAAGCCCTTCCCATGATGATTGGGAAGTCACTTTTTGCAGTTGTACATCTTGATTACTAGAAAATTAGTAGGATAGGACCACCCATGGTTACAATGTCCTCTACTAATCCCAAAGGGATTGTAATCGACTAATCTGCTAACTCTAGATGGATATTTCTTTTCTTAAGATGTGATAGGTTCCAAGCTTTGTACATATTATGGGAGATGAGGTTAACTCTAGAACCAGAGTTAGGAAGAGCCTTGCATCGCTCTTGTCTAACAATTTGTAGAAAAATGAGTTGACTTCCTAGATCAGATCTTTTTGTAGGAAGGTTGTTAGCCTTGATTCAGTCAAAAACAACATGAGCTAGCATTACAATGCAGATCCTAGGTGGCACTTAGTTTGAAGGGTGCTTGAAGGTATTTGATGTAGTAGATGAGGGTACTGGAGATGTAAGGTAATCAGTCGGAGTAGGTTGTAAGGGCTAGAGAGGATTGCTGGGCCAAAAGAAAGGGCCTTTCCTTAATTGATTATCAAGACCACTTGGTTGAAAAACTGGTTGGAAGTGTATAGCCCTTGTACCATTTCATTACTGTGGCTATGAAGGAATTTCACCCTACATGGATGGAGTAGGAGGTAATTGAGTTGAAGGTGGAGATGTAGGTGTAGAGAGATGTGGAGGATGATAAGGATATGGATATGGGTTTCCCCTTGAGTAGATGATGAATGTGTTTGGTGGTACTCTGGAGGATAATAGTGATGCTGGAATGATGCATGACTTGCCAAATTTCTAGGGATGATGGGATGTTAAACATAGTACATGTATGGATCTAGTTGCCTATAAGGGTATTGCTACCTTGGCGGTGACATTTTCCATGATTGTGGTTGGTACCATTGTTGGTATTGTTCATAAGGTTGTGGAGAAGTTCCACTTGGGTAGTAAGCTTGTTGTTGTTGGTGGAACTACCTTGGGCTATCTTGAGGGTAAGGCAATCATCTTGGAGCTTGTCTACATGCTAGGCGAGGATTTAATGCAGACACTCTAGACTATTGTAAGTGTGACACCATAGGGCAACATCCCTTTGGATATTCATATTGATAGATGTCACATTCAGTTTCATCATTAGAGTCAGATTCCACAACTTCCTTTACTACAGCAGCTTTGCCCTTACCTCTTTAATAGGCACGTTTAGCTTTTCTTTGCTATCTACGATTATGATCACTATTTTCCTCTTTGGATTCTTCAGTAATCTTCAAGGAAGTTCGAAAATTTTCATCCAAAGAGTCCCATAACTTGTCAACCTTGGTTGAAATGTTAGAAATAGATTTTTGGATAGGCAAAGTCTTTCTATTCACCACTTCATCAAGTGGTGACTTCTTCTCATTTCAAAATTAGACCTTTTGTTTTCTGATGGATGGGTTTCTATTATACTCTTTAGCATTCTTCCTTTTTTGTAGCTCACCTTCTTCTTTTGCTACCTACTTAATTAGCCTTTAGATCTAATGAGCTCTCATTTCAGACAACCTCCCTTAGGCATACACCCCAAGGGTTCTTCTTGTTTCTATTGTCAGTCCATCTATGATGTGGTGAAGTTGTTCCCTCTAAGAGTAACCATGGCTAAGGCATCTATGTAAGAGCAAATAGTATTGGCCCATGGTAGCATCCAAGGGTTCATATGCTCCTTGTTTCTAGCCTTGGATTTTCCTTCTTAGGTTAGACACTTTAGAGTACGTTTGATATTTGTCATTGAATAGTTCTAACATGGTACTCCATCTTCGGATAGATTCTAGTTCTAAGGACCAATACCAACTTTTAGCTTCTTTAACGAGTGTCCTTAGGAAAAGCTTGAGTTTTTGCCACTTGTTCTTGATGTTTTGTAAGACATAAACATCTTGAAAAGATTGTAGATGTGTCTATGGATCAAAATTATATCCCCCCTCAAATCTTGGGATATTATTCATATCTAGGCACTTGATTCGACTATTCTTCATATGCCTAGTTGGAATTCTTATTGCCTTTGCAATGTTAGGCATACTTCGAGTTGCTAGTGAAGGTTCATCATTATCACTACGTTGATGATGCCAATGATGGTTTTAGCCACCCCTTCAATTTTGTTGCCTTCATGGTCATTGTTATTTTGTTGATCACCTTCATCATAGTTGTTTTGATGATGGCTTCCATGAGAACCATCAAATGAAGAGGAATGTTTAGAATTGGATGAAGAGGATGAAGAGGAAGGTGGACCACCACCTCCATCGTAGTGTTTACCATCACTCTTATGCTTTTTATGATCACCATCATTAGATTCCTTATTATTGTGATGTTCACCCAAGTTCCTACCTTGGCTATCACTCTTCCTTGAACCCAGTTTATGAATAGTTGATCGCAAGGTCAAGTTCACACCCTCACCATCATTAGCAATGGGTGGAGAATCTTCATGTTGAGAACCTTTCAAGGGAGCATCCTTATTATCCTCTTGATCTAGTAGGAACAAGGGGTTAGTGTAATGTTTGCTCTTTGTGGCTTCATGGAGTCTCTCCTAACATTTATCTCACTTACATTGCATTTCAGTGGGACAATAGTTCTGAGTGTCATATCCATCCACAACGTACTCTTCGTGAAGATTTGCTATGCCTAATTTCTTAAGGTTTTAAATAGCATTCCAAGCATAGTTCTATTGAAGGGCAAAACGACATTGCCCTCCATATCATGCCATCACATCTGTTCATCCTAATGTAGGATAAAGGTGAGATTTGGTACAAACTCATCTAGATGAGTGTATACCACCTTGCATTCCTGTGGAACTAGTGGTTTAGTATCTTCAGGCTGACGAAAAAAAGAAGAAATTTTGTAAAACAAAATGAAATTATCAGTTTGCTTTTATAATATATATATAGTGGGAATGTTATTGACCTTTAGGTTCGTATAATGATATTAGTGGTATTCACTTAGACCTAAATAACACATGTTACACAAACAAAGTCCCCAGCAATGGTGCCAATGATGAGCAGTGAGGTACCCCTATGCCCAACCATACGAATCACGAAGCATTCACGTGTGACTTGGTTGAATTCCATGGACTTTATTGTTTCTAGTGAACTAGCTCTTTAGGACGTGAATCTAGCCTTAAGGTCAATCGTTGTCCTCCTAATTACACTTGTGATGTACATTGGTATGGTTAAGTGTAACTAAGGCCTTTTATTTTTATCATTTTGTATTTTATATTTTGGGTGCTCGAAATGTACATAAAAGGAATTTGATTAACTAATCTAAATTAATTAATTAACTACTATTTAACTAATCCTAGCATAAGTATCCATTTTCAAGTTCCATATACGTCCTAAACTCATGTATCTGCTGCTGGGTAACCAAGCGCTATGTTACTGGGCGGCCAAGCAATGACGCTGCTAGGATTACCAAGTGAATACGTGTTACGCTTGAAGTGGTCATACTTATGTGTGTAATCTATCTCCATTAATTATCTCGTTAACATAATAACTAGAAAATATTTGATAACTACTTGAAAGCATTTAATAAATAATTGATGAGTGGCAAGGTACCCCTACACTCAACCATACGAATACGAGCGTAGCACGTGCAATCTGGTTGAACTCCGTAGACTAAGTGCCTACACACCTCATGGAACACTTAGGGTTAATCATTCGTTGTCTTCCCAGACTTACTTGTAGTTGTCATGATGTATGGTTAAGTAAGTCTGAGGTATATGATTTTTATGTCTTTTTATGTTTTATCTCCTATGCTAACAAGGTGAAGGGTGAAGAGACTAATTGACTAACTTTAACTAACTAACTAAGCATTAATTAATTTAGCATCAACATCTGTTCCGACTTACCATTCACACCCTGAATTGATGCAACCTTGGTTACCAAACGCTAATCATCGCTGGGATCACCAAGCGTAACGCACATGCTGAAAGTGGTCGTACTGAGGCACTTAACTAGGAGAGAAGGATTGATAAAGATTTAATAACTAATAAAGAAATTAAATAATGAACAATAAATAACAGTAAATAAAATCCTAATTAGCCTATTTCATGCACTACAAGGTTTATCCAAGAAGTTCGTCTTTATTTCCGTACACAAACTTGTGTTTAGGTACAATGTCTACTTGAATAAAGATCCGTTCACTTTGGAGTTCTTACTGCGGGTACATGGAAATTAATCTATCTCTGGAGGGAAAAAACTGCCAGAGTTTCACTACGGTCTAGGCCTAGCTTTGAAACAAGGGAGAGCTGCCTCTTATTTATAGATATGATGGCGCACCGTGATATTGCATACGCGATATCGTAGGGGATGACACGATATCGTGTCCCATCATACCCCCATGACTAAATGAAAACTCATCATCAAGTTCCTTACAATAATATCGGAAAGGTATGAGATTATTGACTCAAATGGAACTAATGGGATGACATGTGAATGGATCATCATTATAAGACATAAAAAAACTGGTGTTCATGACAACAAGAGTGAACACCTTATTACATTGACATAAGGCCTCATTTGGCAGCTGAGAAAGAGAAAGGGAGAAAGAAGTGTTGCTGCTACCAACACCAAAATTGCACCTTTTAGTGTCCATTTGTAAGCACACCATCGATCTTGCTCCTTGTATAGTTGCTCTAGCACCACTCCATTCCAAGTGCTCCCTCCAGATCCAATCCATTATTGCATGATTTCCATCTGCACACACAACATAGTCTTGTATTAGCAAGGGTAAATGAATTTCAATGCAGTTGATACCTTGCCTCAGTGAAAGGTTAATTGGCTGGGTTGTGGTATGGCTGATTGCGAATCTAGAGATGTATTAATGGTGACTACCGAAGGTGTAGGAGTCAGGGAAAAATCAAAAAAATTGGGCCCCGTACCCCCATGACTAATCGTGAACCTCCGATAGCGATAAAATGGAAAAAGAAAAGGAATAAAAAAGAGGGAGAAAAAGAGATAACTAGGAAATCGGTGAAGTGGATGTCAAGATGGAAATGAACAAAATAAAATTAATTGCAAAATGTTAGGGGAAAGAGATTAACTGGTGCACCAAATAGAAATGTTAGTTGGTCCTTCCCAAAGCAGGCTCATGCCCTTAAAGCCTTGACAAATCCACATTCAAAAAGTCCATAGGCTCTAGGAATGTCATTTGGAACAAGAGTTAAAGTCTTAAACATAAGAATTTAGCAAAAAGAAAATAATGTATCAACCAAAATATACACTAATGATACAACTGACAATGAGGTGAACAATGGAGAGAAGGATGGAAAGAATAGAATGGAATGAAGTCTCAAAAACAAGGTGGTGTACAACCCCTTATGTGTTTCATGATTAATGTGACTTGGTAAACCTCATTCCAACTCTGTCCTTAAAAAAACCACATCCAGTGACTTCGCATCAATGCATTCAGCCAATCCATCCACTTGAATAACAAGAATGCCTTCCCCAAGAGCCACCACCATTCTGACAAAACGAATGAGGAGAGAATGGAAAGCGAGAAGGGCCTTAGTTAGAGGGAACATTTTTATTTTTGTTCCATAACCAGTGCTTGTAGCCTAAAGGATTATTTTGTTTAAGGGGTGTGCTTTGAATTCTCACTTTTTTTTCTCAATTTTTTTTCTTTTTCTTGCTTTGTTTTTTTTTTATGTTTTTATGCGTGAGAACCACACCATTCAAAGACTTATTATTTTTATTGACTCAACTTCCCGATAATTGGGTAACGTCGAGACGGTAAGAAAAATCAAGAAGAAAACATCCAAGCACCCAAGAGAATGGTCAACACAAATGCATCAAGTTCCCTTGAAGTCACACCCTTTTCAATCCTTAAGTCCTTCCTTAGTTTAAGAAATGCCTAGTTACCAATTCGTTATAGTTCTTATTTGGAAAGGAACTGTACAGTTCCAAGCCAAGAGAGACCATAGAATGCTGTGGATGAATGGATGAAGTGGACTCATTGCCTGCCATATCAAAAGAAACATACCTTAGTATCAACATCATAACTTAAAGGTAAAAACCAAACATTAGCAATCAATTAGGAAAATAGTTCATACCATCATGAAGAACACTTATTGGGTGACAAACTTACAGGATGGATAAAACACACATACATGCACACAAAGAAATGAAAAAGTATAATGATGTTGTACAACAAAAACAAGAAAAGGTAAAGAAATTTGTAAAACAAAAATGTGTAAAACAAAAATGTATTAAACAAAAACATGTAAAAAAAATGTGTAAGACAAAAAAGTGTAAAACAAAAATGTGCAAAACAAAAATGTGTAAAACAAAAACGTGTAAAACAAAAAAGTGTAAAACAAAAACGTGCAAAACAAAAATGTGTAAAAAAAAATGTGTAAAACAAAAATGTGTAAAACAAAAAAGTGCAAAACAAAAATGTGTAAAACAAAAATTTGTAAAAAAAAATGTGTAAAACAAAAACTAAAAAGAACTGAGGGCCTCCAATGATTAGCATAGGTGACCATCTCCCCCATGACTGAATAATGAACATCTATTTGAATTTCATAAAAGTGCCCAACTTCTCCCCACTAATGTTCTTAGATTAAGGGGTGGAAGTTGGCAATGCTCATATTCCAATGTGTCTATGCCTTCATTGTTAACATGAGTTGTTCCCCCAGTTTGTTTCATGCATGTTGATGGGTTGCTATTTTACTTAGCTATCAACCACAAGGTGTCCACTACTTGTGTGGTTGCTACATATAGGCACCTTTGAATTTGTGTTTCTTGGGCACATCGGTTACATGGAAGAGATGCTGAGCATTCCTCCATGTCATCACCCTCTGAGTCACTGTATGTGATGCACGGAACTTTCTTCTTCTTGATCTTTCCATAAATGTTTACCTTAGATATCTCCAAGGAAAGATCGTGGATCCCTAAGTACGCATCTATTGTACTTAGCCATGGCCTTCCCATTATAATTGGGAAGCCCCCATTGTCACTGTTGACTTCTATCACCAGGAAATCGACTGCGTATGACCAACCACACACAGTGGTAACGATGTCCTCAACCAATCCTAAGGGAATGGTGATGGACTGGTCAGCCAGCTCAAGTTGAATGTTGTTCTTCTTAAGTTGGGATAGGTTCCAAGCTTGATACATTTCTCATGAGATTAAGTTAACTCCGAAACCTGAGTCAAGAAGAGCCTTATGTGGTTTGTTCTTGGTGACTTGTAGATAAATTAGGGGACTTCTAGGATCAGAGAGTTTCCTGGGAAGGTGGCCTACCTCGATCTAGTCGGTTACGATATGTGTTAACATAACCGTATGCGTGCAGCTCTGTTGTTGGATGGAAGGGAGCTCCGAAGGCTTGTATGGTGGAGGAGTGTGCATAGACTCAACTGCTTGTTGTGAGAGCTTGTCTAGGCTTTTGGTTTTGAAGAAAGGTCTTCTTTTTTTACGGTTGTTAGAACTAGTAGCGGGTTGAATGTTTACAGCTCTCGTAGTGTTACATTGCTGCAGTTGAGTGGGGAGTTCCCTTTGCATTGTTGGAGCAGGAGGTATGGGAACTATAGGTGGAAGAGGTGTGGATGGAGTTGGAGGATGGTAGGTATGTGGGGTGTCTCCCAGAGGAGAAGGAGTCCTTCTAAAGTACTCCCAAACTTGGTAGTGATGTTGGGGAGTTGTGTGATCCATAGAGTCACTTGGAGAAATCAGCTACTGCACATAATAGCCATAAGGATCAGGTTGCCGGTAAGGGTATTGTTGTCTCGGCGGTGGCATCCTCCATGACTATGGGTATTGCCACTACTGATGTTGCCCGATGGGTTGTGATGGAGTTCCACTTGGATAGTATGTTAACGGTTAGTGGAACTGTCTTGGGTTACCTTGGGGATAAGGTAACCTTCAGGGTGTCTGTCGTTGGTTAAGTCTCGGATTAAGTGCATACACCCCAGACTCCTATAGATTTGAGATGATTGGACAACATCCCTTAGGATGGTCATATTGACAGATCTCACATCCACCATCATTGTTTATGTTAGAATCCACAACCTCATCGGAGATAGTAATTTTCCCCTTACCCTTGTTATGTGTAGGGCCTGAATCTCTCCACTTTTTCTTATCTTTGTCACTACTTCATTCTTCCTTAGACTCCTCTATGATTTTTAGGATAGTTTCAAGTCTAGAGTCTAAGGAATCCCACAATTGATCCACCTTGGCCGATACTTCTGTTGTTAGTTTTTGGATCAGCAAGGTTTTTCTGTTCATCAACTCTTTGAGTGGTGACTCATCCTCCTCATCACAAAATCATACTCCCTTCTTTCGAAGGGAAGGATCGTGGTTATATTCTTTTGCACTCTCTCTTTTTCGTAGTTCACCTTCTTCTTTGGCTACTTGCTCCAATAAGCGATGAATTTTATGGGCTCTAAGTTCTGATAGTCTCCCTTGGTCATAAGTCCCAAGGGTTCTCCTAGTCTTATGTCTTAGCTCATCTACGATGTGGCGAAGTTGGTCCCGTTGTGCATAACCATGGCCTGGGCAACGATGGAACAATACATAGTATCGGCCCATGGTAGCATCCAAGGGTTCATGAGTACCTTGCTTCCATCCTTGGATCTGCTTATGCAAGTTAGACACTCTAGAGTACGTTTGATATTTATTATTGAATAACTCTAACATTGTACTCCACCTCCTAATGGTTTCTGGTTCTAAGGACTGGTACCAACTCTCTGCTTCCTTTGTGAGTGTCCTGGGAAACAACTTTAGTTTCTACCACTCATTCTCTATGTTTTGCAAGGCGTAGGCATCATGGATTGCCTATAAATGATGTTGTGGATTAGCGTTGTATCCTCCTTCGAAGCATGGGATATTATTCATATCTAAGCGTTTGATTCGGCTATCTCTTTGATGCCTATTTGGTATTCTCATTGCCTTCGTGATATCAAGCATACTTTGGGTGGCAAGGAGGGGCTTGTCATGATCATCTCTTTCATGATGTCTATGATGTCTATGTTGTTCCCTACTTTCCCTTTGTTCATACCCTTGTCCTCTCTCTCGACTCTCTCGTTGAGGTCTCTCATTTTTTCTACCTCTATCCTCATTGTTATGCTCTTGATGGCTACACCCAAATGTGGAAGGAGAGGGTGAGTGATGTGATGAAGGAGAAGAAGAAGGAGAACGATCGCTGTGATGATGCTTCTTGCCTTCTCTTCTGTTGCTACAATCTTGATCATGATGACGATCTAACTGCCTATCCTTTTCATGTGTTGGTGTTCCCTCAGTGAATAGTTGGTGTTCACGGGGATCAGAACTAGGGTTGTGGATCGTGGATCATAGGTTCTGATACCCCACCTCCTCACCATCATTAGGAGGAGGAACATCATTTGATAGAGAACCCATTATAATGGGTTCATCATCTCTAATTTCACTTAGGACGTGCGGGACCCCTTTGCCCTTCAATAATATATGATGGCTCTCCTGCCGCGAGTCCCTTATATGTTGTGCTACTGTGGGATGATAATCCCTTGTGTTAAAGTCATCTAGAACTTATTCAGCATAGAGCTGTGTCATGCCTATTTGTACAAGAGCACGAAGAAGCATGTTTGGGATTGACCGATCTGGAGGTAACACTATGTTACGTTGCAAATCTCTCCATCGTAGCTGTTCATCCTAATGGAGGATAAAGGTAAAGTCTAGTATGTACTCATTAGGATGAGTATATACCACTCGGTATTGTTGAGGAATTGATGGATTTTGATTATGTGTTTTGGACTGCCGAATGTTTCTTGTATTATCCCTAGGTGGTGAATTGCTTTTGTTAGAAGAAGACATTGTGTCTTATTGGTGTGCTATTAACCATTATATAAATTTTTGTTTAATTAAACCTAAGGGTTCTTTTAAGCTCCCAACGATGTGAGTGATTTCCTATGTTCTACTTAACACACAAACACTTAGTCCTCGGCAACGGCGCCAATGATAAGTGACAAGTTACCCCTACACTCAACCATACGAATACGAGCATAGCATGCGCGGTCTAGTTGAACTCCATAGACTAAGTGCCTACACGCCTCATGGAACACTTAGGGTTAATCATTCATTATCTTCCCAGACTTACTTGTAGTTTCCACGGTGTATGGTTAAGTAAGTCTGAGGTATATGATTTTTATGTCTTTTTATGTTTTATCTCCTATGCTAACAAGGTGAAGGGTGAAGAGACTAATTGACTAACTTTAACTAACTAACTAAGCATTAATTAATCTAGCATCAGCATCTGTTCTGACTTACCATTCACACCCTGAACCAATGCAACCTTGGTTACCAAACGCTAATCATTGTTGGGATCACCAAGCGTAACGCACGTGCTCGAAGTGGTTGTACTGAGGCACTTAACTAGGAGAGAAGGCTTGAGAAATATTTAATAACTAATAAAGTAATTAAATAAAAAATAATAAATAATAGTAAATAAAATCCTAATTAGCCTATTCCATGCACTGCAAGGTTTATCTAAGAAGTTTGTCTTTATTGCCATACACAAACTTGTGTTCAGGTACAATGTCTACTCGAATAAAGATCCGTTCACTTTGGAGTTCCTACTGCGGGCACATGGAAATTAATCTATCTTTGGAGGAGAAAAACTACCAGAGTTTCACTACGGTCTAGGCCTAGCTTTGAAACAAGGGAGAGCTACCTCTTATTTATAGATATGATGGTGCACCGCGATATCGTAGGGGACAATGTGATATCGTGTACGCGATATCGCGACCCATGCGATATCGTGTCCCATTAATAATTAAAAATATTAAATGCATAAATAAAATAGCTAATCTATCCAAAGTGTTGTAAGGTTTATTAGAAAGCTCATTTTTATTGTCGTGCACAGTGTTGTGCTCAGGTACAAAAATGTTTGTATAAAGATCCGTACACTCAATGACTCCTGCTGTGAACACTCAGGGAAAAAATTCTAACTTTCGAGTAAAAAAATGTAAGAGCTTTGTTACTACTGAAATCTAGATTCCCCATAAATGCTACTGGTAGGCACATATTTATAGGTGACAAACAAACACTACATCAATGAGGCCTTGTCAACATAGGATGAAATGCATAGATAGGGCTACATCAACAAGGCCTCATCGACAGAGCCAACCAATGATGACTCATCATTTCTAAATTTGACAAGCCATGCATTTAGCTAAAATTTTAGAAGTATTGTTTAGAAGATTAATAGGCCTCTAATTACCAATATGCTAAAGATATCCATTCTTAGAAAGAAGATGAATCACACCTTTATTACTATTTTTGCCAATAGAAACGTTTTTAATGGATTCTTGAAAAACATGGAAGAGGTCATCTCTAATGATGTCCTAATACTTCTTAAAAAATTCAATAGGAAAACCATCAAAACCTAGAGCTTTACCATATGCTAAACTAAAGTTCACTACTTTGATTTCTTCTTTTGTAATTTTTACTTCAAGAATACTTTAATGTTCTTTTGTTATAAGATGAGAAATATACACTAGAGGCCTAGAAGGGTTCCTTTCTAAAACCTTCAAAAGAAAAAATAGAAGAAAAATGATTTGCTAGAAAACTATTAATAGTCTTAGGATCTTTAATAATGAAATCATCTATATAAAGTGATTCCAGTTTAGGTAGTTAACTCTTTTCTTTTAGAAATTTAAAAAATTATTTGCAAGGTTCATCTTCAACTTTTAGCCAATCAATGAGTAGTAATAATACTTTTAACTTCAAAAGTATCCCAACATTGTTTAGCATACTGAGATTTAGGAAAAGATTTTTGAGTTTCAAAATCAAATAGATTCCAATCTAAAAGAATTTTCATTTATTTTGAAAATTTAGCAAGAGCTTCTTCAGCTTGATGCCACCAATCAATCCAACTAATATCACTAGTAGCCATTTTTTTTTTTGCATTTGATTAAGACTTCAAAATATTTTTCCTACTAGGTCTTATAAACATATTAGCATTCTTATAAAAAAGTTTATGCTTTAAAAAGGATGAAGAATTAATACTAGAGAAAAAAATAGTAATTGGAAAATAATTGGAAAAATTAGCATTTGTATGCAGTTCTACTTTCCTTGTATGCTTTCAAAAGAAAACAATAAAGATGTAAAGTCTATCAAGTCAACAATAAATCCTATCATTTCCTTGTTGATAATTATACTAAGTATAATATTTCTCATTCAAATGAAATGGGAATAGAAAGTTAACATTAGAACTAAAAATATTTTTCTTTGAAATTGTACCAATCTTGTGTTTCTTTAGAAGACATATTAGGAGGAAGACCACCAAGTTTATCTTAATGATTTTCAACTATATTGACATCATCTCCAATAATCCAAGGAACTTTAGGTAGAGATAGAATATATTTTCAAATCTCTAATCAATCTTTTAAATTGTTAGAATTATAAATATTACAGAGTCCAAAGTTACCTTTTTCACTATGACAAATAATCCAAGTAACTCTTCAAAGATTATCAAAACTAGAATTTAAAACTTTTCTAGTCTAATTTTTATTAATAAGAATAGCAACACCTCCTTTATAAATTTCACGCGCAGTAAAAAAAAATGCAATTTTTTAAAATGCATTTACCAACAAAACTAGTATCATAAGATGAAATCATAATTTCTTGCAAGAAAAGAAAATATAGAGATAAATTTTAGTTTGAAAGATACTCACTAGCAATCATTTTTTGGAACTTATTAGAAAGGCCTTGAATATTCCTTGATAAAACTAACATTGAGATGTGGGGAAGAGACCTCCACTCTTGATTTTTTAAGCTCAACATTTTTCTTATAATCCATGCTATTAATAAGTGAAAAATTATTATCTAATAAAAAACATTTAGAATAGTAGTATAAGAAAAAAGAAAATTAAATACCTTTGGGATTTTTAAATTGAAAGTAGTATTTATAAACCTCTTCTTTTTACGTTGCACTGAATAAAATCTATTTGCACCAATATTTCCATTGATGGTCCCCATTAAAAATTTACTTCGTTCTAAAGAGGAATTATCTTTAGATATCAAGAGTCTATTGGAACCTTTAGAATCAAAAGGATTAGTAAACAGTTATGAACTTGTTGAAGAATATTTCATTTATGCCTACTGAAAACTATCATTATTTACATTTTCTAAAAATTGTTGTTTCTTTTCATCATGAATAACTTTTTTAATGATAATAGGATAGATTCCAATAACATGATCTCAATAGTTGCAACATCATTGCAAACTATAATATGTATATTTTTTTGGAAAAAATACTAATTATATGGCTTGAGTTTAAGTTTGTCTTCTTCTACTTTAAATCAATCTCTACAAAATAACTTGTATATTGCATACTGTCTAGTAATGCTTTTGACTCTTCCTTCAGGATTGAACTAATAATGCTAACAATTTCACTTTCAATACTTTGAAGAATAAGAGAAAGATTTTCTAATTCAATCTAGCAAAACATTTTAGAATAATTAGAAGAATAGGGATCAAAATTCACTTTTCTTTCCTAAGTAATAAAAGTATTACACTGATCCATCAAAAATTTAAGATTCAATGATCTCTTAACCATTTCAAGATTGGCCCATTCGATAAGCAAAAAAGATTTGAGCATGCAAAACATTAATTCCATAGCATTCAAGGATAGCCTAAATCACTGGTGTAAAACCCTTATTTGGGCAAACAAATCTAATAATCTATAGGAATATGAATCATGAAGTGGTATCTTTTGACAAGGATTCATATAAATCATTAGGTAAAATAAAATCAAAAGCTTCAGAATTCTTCATAGACTCTACAATATGAGAAACATTAGTATTTTCTAACTTTAAATCATCCTTCACCAAAAAAAAAAAATTTCTACAAGAACTTCACTAAAAACCCTTGAAATCAATAAATCATAGAGAGAATTTGTGATCATGATGCTATTAGCATTAGAAAATTTCTAAATATAGGAAGACTTGAGTTTGAGTATGGGTGAGCTATTTGAAAGAAAATGTGCATTAAACCTTTAGATGATCCTTTATCTTGTATTTTGAGTTTTGTTATTTTCTTAACATAAGATTAAATTTGTAACTGCATGTACTTACAAACAAGTACATTTTTCTTGTATTTTCTAGGATACATAGAGATGGATTTACCATTTATAAAGTATGTAGAGATGTTTTTATTTATGATGATACTTGATGTTACAAAAAAAAAAAAAAAGGATTATTACTCACAATCGTTCCACTACGATGAATTTTTGGAGGATCGATGAAGCAGTAAACCTCTTTCAACTAGCTCTTCCTAGGCTTAAACCCAAGTGGATGATGCTTAATGTTACCTTTTTTTTTAAAATTTAACTTGGAATTACATTATTTGTCTTCTAAACGTTGAATTTGTTAAATTTTCTTTATGTGGTTTTTCTATAACTATGTTCTATTACTTACCCTCATTTACTAGTTGATAACAATGAGATGTTAGCCTAGTAGTACAAGTCTTGGCTTGGTAACCTTAGATCACAAGTTTAATTCTACTAGGTTACCTTCAATTATAAACTTTTATAAATTTTGGGGTGTACCTATGTTTTAATACTTTCGGGTTCTAACACTTCCTTCATTTACTAGTTGATGTGCAATAAAATAGATCCTATGCCCAACCATATAGATCATAATCATTCATGTACAATCCAATCAAATTCAGTGAACTTGACTAGTATGATGCTTCAAATGTATATGTGTGAGATCATTGATCATTATCTTTCCAATCACAACTTTTGTTAGCTCAAGTGGTATGGTTAAGTGTGATTGGGATGGATCATGATTTTCATTATTGATAAATCACTCAATGGACTATGTCAAGGGGCATGCATTGATGCAACCCCATCAACATAACCCCGTCAACACATCCCCATCGATGCATGGTTAGATGCATCAACATAGATGTGTCAATGCAATTTCTATCTTTGCCTATATAAATGCATGTACCCATCGCATTTATGACACATTAAGTCCATAACTTAGTGAAGATCTTGCCAATTTCTTAGCCCAAAGTTAGAATATTGTTTGAGTGCCTGTAGTAGGATTCCAAGGATTGTACAATTCTTTATTCAAGGATCTTGTACTTGAACACATATATGTGATCGAAAATAAAGACAAGATTTTTGGCATTTCTTGTAGCACTTGGAATAGATTAATGTTTTCTTTTGTGCATTCATGTACTTATGCATTTTTACATTAATGTCTTTGATTAATTAATATGGTTAATAATAAACACATAAGTATGATCACTTCAAACATACCACTTAACACTTGGTAATCCTAGTAGTGGCTATTTGGTATGTCCAGTAATAGGCAATTTGCAACCTAGTAGTATTAAAGCAAGTTCAGGATGTGAACGGATAGTGGGCTTGGATGCTTATGTTAGGATAGTTGGATTAGGATACTAGATAGTTAAATAGTTAATCATTAATTAATTTTCTCTTTATTCGACACTTAAACTAAATAAAATAAAATATAAAATCAATAAGAATCATGTACCTTAGTTGACACTTAACCATACGCTTGCACTCACACAATTGAAGCTAAAAAGACAAAGATCACGTCTCTAAATCACTACCTTTACCAATTGTGCATTTAAGAGCTAAAGTCCACAGAATTTGAGCAAATTGCTAGTGCATCACTTATAATTCATATGGTTGGGAGTAGGGACTACTCACTACTCATCATTGGTGTCATTGCTAGGGATTTTAGTTAGCTAAGTGCGCTACATAGGAAAGATAGTAAAATCATCTAAGAACATTGAAAAAGAACACTTAAAGAAAAATCATTAAAAAAATAATTTTTGGCACATTTCTTTCATTTCATGTAGTAGTGATTTGTTAAGAAAAATTTAGTTTAAAATTTTATTAGCAAGACTACACTGCAGCAAGACTACACTTGCAGCTGCAGTGTGTGCAAGTTTGAAAGATGCAAATGATTTTAGATTTTGTAGGGTAGAATACATTTGAAAAAGTGCTAAAAAAATCTTGTTTTAAAAAAATTAATAACACAAATGTTGATAAAAGTATTGAATCAATTCATGCTACAATATTTAGCTACTCATTTAGATGTTATGGGGGAAAATAACTCTATGATCAAACAACAAATATAGTCTAGCTTGTAGATGAGGAGTGCCATAACTACAGTGCTGGTAATTCAATGTGTTCAAAAGGAATGTCACAAATCTAATCCTACCATCAAACTTCCCATGTCCCAAAATTTTGCAAAGCCTCCTTCCCTAGACCATGTTACTCTTATGCAAAAATCATAACATTCCATGTGATTTCATCCATTGTTGACATTTAGTAAAAAATAATCTTGGAATCATGAACATTGTTACACTAATCCATGCTTGAGAGTGAAGGCATGAACAACCTTGCATTTTTTAAAGCAGAGCAAGCAGGAATCACACTGATCATGGCTACAGAATTCAAGATAAGTTTTGCTTCATTAATCTTCCTAAATGATGCTAATGCCTCTCTTCTTAGGCCTACCTGAGCACACCTTGTAATCATAGCATTTCATGACACTAAATTCTTATCAATGTTCTTGAAAATGTTAAGGGCTAGTTGGATATCCCCACATTTTGCATACATGCTCACAAGGGCATTGCCAATAGATACTACACTATGAAAACCATATCGAATTACATGAGCATGCACATGCTTGGTGTAATTCAAATCACCCAAACCTGCATAGGCAGCCACAACAGATGTAGCCATAACTCTATATGCCTCTAGGATGCTCATGTTTCCTTGGAGAAGCCTAATATAGAGCATCAAACACTGTTGCATAGGTCCATCATGAGCATCAGTTACGATCATGGCATTCAACTACTCCAGCTGGCCATTGGCTTGGCTTTTTATCCCTACAACCAATAATTAAATCCCATTCATGCATTCAAATTTTTTCATGCTTTTCAGTCACAAAAAAAGGCCAAGAAAGAAACAAAAGTAGAAATCTTATTTACAATTCATCATTAATGGAAGCCCCAATTATGGACTCTAGATTGTCATGCTCTACCACTACTCTTGCTACTCCTGTTGTAGCTATAACAAATTTTGAAGAGGCATTTTCTAGATACTACAATGGATGTGACATTAGATAAGCTAAGGTTTTCATAAAGTAGGAGAACGTGTTGCAATTCCAAGAGTACTATCACATGGATCTTCAACTCATCAAGGTTGAGGCTGATGTGGACAATAGTGATGCTACAAAGACTAATTTTGAGGATCCCCCTTATGGGCCCTCTCTCTCCATGAATTCATAGCCAAAATAGCCCATTTGTGTGACCATTTGGAGTCCCAAGTAGACTCTCCAAAGTTCCTCGAGAAATTGGGAAGCATTCAAGCATCACATTCATAAGTTGTCACTGAGAGGTCAAAAGAAGCTAGCACATGAGATATAGTTACTAAATCTAATATTTTAGATCTTACACTAAGTGATACAAGATTTTTAGATTAGGAATATATATTTGTTTATGATGAAGATATTGGGGATGGTATTGCCCACTTTATGGCAACATATCTTGTAACCTTGCAGTAGACTAAGGATTTGACTCCCTAGCAACTCCAAAAGGCACTAATCAAAACATTTGCATAGAATAAAGGTAAAGGAAAGCTTTTTTAAGTTTGGGATAGTAGCAAAGTGGTATATAATGTTGTTTCTTGAGGTGCTATTGTAGTGGGGATTTATCAAAATCTAGTCTTGACTAAAGTAACATTAGTATCATTTTGGAGTTGTTTTCAAGTAATTTCAAACATTATGGGAAGATAGGATTGGATAATATGTTAGATGGTTTTCTCTATTGTATGGCTTTTTTTCATTTTAAAAAGTATTATTATATAAAAATAAAGGAATTCATGGGATAGTTATCTAACAGGACACTTGGCAACTATAGGTTTTATTTCTATAGTAGTTATAACTTTCCCTATAGTGGTTATAACTCTATGGTGGTTATAACTAATTCTCATTAATTTATATGGTGGTTATAACTAACTCCAATACTAGTTATAACACACCTTAATTTTCCATGATGACTGTAACTACCCAAAAGCCACTATAAAAAGAGCTTCAAGGGTAGAATAAAAAAAGGAGAAGAAACAAGAAAGAAGAATTATTAAAGACTACTTGTAAGAATGCCTTGCTAATTGCATCATCGATTCAGCAGCTTTGTTTAAATCTAGTGAGTTCTTTTCTTCTCATTTTGTCTTAGTTACTTAGCTAATGATTTAGATAGTACTATGCTTGGCATTTAATTTTGGGATTTTCTTATTTCTCTTATAGCTCTATTTTTGCACAATTCTAGACTTCTATTTGGTTGCCATATAAGAGCTTAAGTTATCTTTTGAAAAGTGTCGAGTAATTTAATAGTAATGTCTTTATGAAATTGCCTATTTAAGTCTAGAGGGTCTAGAAAATCTTGATATTTTGAGCTGACTTGAAATAACTTCAATTTTTAAAGTCTTTTCCTTGATGTTTCAATCTTGAAATTGTTAAATCTTTTTTGATATCTCTATTATTTGCAATTCTTGACAACTATTTAACTAGCCAAATAAGAGCTTGTATTTTCTCATTTACAGAGCATTTTGGTAGTTTAATAAGAATGTCTTTTATGAAATTGCTTGTTGAACTCAGAGGATTTAAACAATTTGCAATACTTTAGTTAAATTGGAATAGCTTTATTTCAAATTATTTTCTCATGTTCAATTTATCTTCCTTAAATGTTTGAGATTTCACAAAAATCTATTTTTCTTTCTTGTCCTCTTTTAAAATTCATTGAATCTCACTCTATTTCTTTTTTTTCTTGTGGATCTTTCTCTACAGGAAAGCTAGAAGTATATTTCTATAGAATTTTGCTTAAGCATTTTGGTGAAATTTTATTTGTTTCAAGCAATGTACTATATGGAATATATAGATTGAGTAACTTAACAAAATAGGAATCTTTAATGACTCATAGTATTCAACAAGGTTAGATGTAGGGAGGATTCTCCACCACCATTTGTAAGTAGATCTAATTAAAGGCAAGAAGGCTAAAAGATGCAAGTGCCTCAAAAATTCAAAAGTTGTTTACACTCATTTGAATGCTTACACTCCAAATTTCACCTTCATCCTACATTATGATGAGTGGCCATGATGGAGGAACATGGAGGGCAACATTGTGTTGCCTCCTCGACCAATCTATTCTTGTAATGCTATTGAACAATCTCAACAAGTTGGGAATTACTAGACTTAACATGGAGTATGAGTTTCAAGACCATGCCTATCAAGATTATCGTCCCACAAAGGCCCAACTAAAGAAAGATTGGCAAATGGAAGCTCAATGTGAGGCTTCAAAAAGCAAAAGGTTTTCTAACCACTTGTTTTTGAAAATTCACAAAGAAGGTGAGGACTTCTTTTTAGGCACCTCCCAACACATAGATTCTCCTCCTATCTTTGTTGGGAAGACCCTTAACCAATAGTTGTAGTTAACTATGGACAACCTTGGTGATGGGAATAATGGGTCTCAAGATCAAGGGGTCTTGAAAGATGGTATCCACAACCATTCATCTAGAGGTAGGAATAATGATAGGTACTAAGAAAAAGATAAACATGGTGATCAGGGTAGGGACCAAAGAAGAGGAGAAAGTATGTATTATTTGGGTGCATATTCTCCTTCCTCTTTGCCTTCATCATTGTCATCCTCAGTGTCTTGCTCCTCCAACTTCGATAGGAGAAGTAGAGGCTAGGATTGTGGTAGAAGCAACAAAGATTGGGATGAAGATGAATGATAGGATAGGGATGATCGTAGATCCCACCAGAATAAGAGGAACTAGGGGCATGAGTAGTAATGTGGGTATGAACATCACAGAGAATGAAGGTACAACATGACTCATCATAGGCATCATAGCCATGATAGGGGTCACACAAATCATCATGACTATGATGAGCCCCTGTTAGCTACCAAAAACATGTTGAATATTTCTGAGGCTATCAGAATTCGTACCAGGCACTTTGAAGGATATCCACATTAAATGGTTGGATATGAATAATATTTCTAAGTTTAAATAGGGATATAATTCATATCCACAAAATCATTTACAAGCCTTTCATGATGCCTATGCCTTGTAGAATGTAGAATTTGAATGGAAAAAGCCAAAATTATTCCCAAGGACACTCATAAAGGAGGTAGAAAGTTAGTATTGATCCTTGGAACTAGAATCCATTTGATGAGGGAGTATGATGCTAGAGATGTTCAATGAAAAATATCAAACATATTCTCGAGTGTCCAATTTGAGGAGGCAAATCCAAGGGTAGAAACAAGGTACTCATGAGTCCTTGGATGTGGTCATGGGAAAGTACTATTCTTTGTTGCACCGATGCCCGAGACATAGATATTCTCAAAGGGATTAGCTACATCATATTATAGATGGGATCAGAACTAAAACAAAGAGAATCCTTGAGTTTGTGCTTAAGGGAGGCTTTTTGAGCTAAGGGTCCATTAGATTCAAAGGCTCATTGAGCAAATGGCCAAAGAGGAAAGAGAGCTGAAAATGTAAGAAAGTGTAGAAGAATATAATAGAGACCCCTCCATCCACAAGAGGGAGGTCTATTTCTATGAGAATGAGGAGGAGGCACCACTTGATGAGGTGGTGTAGAGGAAAATCTTACTGATTCAAAAATCCATTACTAAATTCTTGGCTAAGGATGACAAAATGTGGGGCTCCTTGGATGAGAAATTCCAAGCTACCCTAAGGATGGTAGAAGAACATAAAGATCATGGAGAAAGTGGTCATGAGTGAAGGAAGAAAAAGGATGCTAAACAAGAATATCGTAGATATAAGGATAAAGCTACAATAGTAGAGGTTGTTGCAGATTCAGAAGCTAATGATGATGGTTGTGACATCTACCAATACAAACATCCCAATAGATGTTACCCTATCTTGTCACATCTATAATTATCTATGATGTATGCTCTAAATCCTAAACTGGAAAAATAGTAAGCACTTAGTTGGTTGCCTTATCCATAAGGCAACTATTGACAACAGATCCATGAACAAGCTTACTATTTGAGTGGAGCACCACCTCAACCTTAGGAACAATACCAGTAATGGTAACACCCATAGTCATGGGGAATGTGACCTCCAAGGTAGTAGTACCCTTATTTCCAACTAGATTCATATGGGTACTATGTTTAACAATCCATCTCTCCATGTGACTCTTCCAGTCATGCTTCCTTCCCACACCACTATTATCCTCCTAAATACTATAGAGCATCTTCACCAAGGGGGGAGTCCCCATTCCCTTACTATTCTAAACATTTTTCCACTTTAGCACTATCATATTCAACCCCTTTGCCACCTATTCCATCTATGCAGTGTGAAATACCTACCCAGCCACATCAAACAAACACTACAAGGATAGTAAACTTATAATTAGCTCCTCAACCAAGGGGTCCTAAATCCAAGCCTCACAAGAGGCCATTCTTTAAAACCACTAGTCCCACAAAGCCCTCACAAATACCTATGGTTGTTAACCCTGCTACCTTTGTGGACCTTTTGGTATGTCAAAATGTTAAGAAAAATGAAGATGAAGATTGTTTGTGTGGTTGTGTGATTGTTATGTTTGTAGGACAAGAACTTGGATTAAAATAAGAAGGTTTGTAAAAATTCAAAGAACAAGGACAAGGGACAAATATTTCAAACTATAAAGAAAGCTAAAGAAAGACATCTCTAAGAAATAGTAGATGTCTTAGTAGGAATGAAGGTAGTATAGGAGAAGATGTTTTTGCAAAACAACAGATGTCTTTCTAGAGAGAAAGACATCTTTCATCAGAAGAAGATGTCTTTGCTGAATGAAGAACTGTTGCAGAAAGATGTCTTTAATTTTAAGAGGACATCTTCTTAGAATGGAGGTTAGATGTAGAAAGACATCTCAGTCTCAAAGAAGATGTCTTTAGTGATTGTTAGTTAGCCATTGCACAAGGTTTGAGATGGATTCAGACACATAGTAGCTATAAGAAGACATCATTCTCATTGGGAAGTGAGCAAGCATTATGTACTATCTATTTTAATTATTTGACAATCATTAAAATCCTTTTTCCTTCTCATTATATAATCATTTGTTTGTTATAACTGGTCAAAGTAAGTTATGCCTCAAAGTGCAAGGATCAACAAACTTCATTGCATTTTGTCCTTGTGATTGTTATTCTCTTTTGTTGTCCCGTGGGGTTGATGTGCTTCTTGTAGGAAGACATCTTGATTGAGCTTGTTAGCATCTTGTGGGATTGAGTGTTGGTGTAGCACCACAACACTCCAAAGTGGAGCTCAAGTTGTAAAAGTTGCAACATCCTAGAAACCACATTCTAAGCTTGTTGAGAATTTGTAGGATTGAGTGGATTTGTAGCATTGAATCACTCCATTGTGGAGCTTAGAGCTTGTACAAGGTATGGTAACCTTCAAACCACATTTGAGAACAACAAAGCCTAGAGGTATGCTTGTAAACTACCATCCAAGTGTGAACTATCCAAGTTTAGGAATCATGTTAATTTTGGTGTGTGCTTTTCTTCAAAGAATTTTTTATTCTAGAAACTTATTCATCCTTCCTTCTAAGTTCAAAAATCCACAAGTGGTATAAGAGCATGGTACTCTTCTTTGTCATCAAATTCAAAGAGTGAAAAATGGAGGGGACATCTTATATAAAGTCATCCATGTTTGATGGATTTGACTTCACCTACTGGAAAGCTAGAATGCAAGATTCTCTAAATCCATGGAGTTTGATGTTTGGGAGTAAATCCTTAAAGGCTACACTATTCTTGTCAACAACTTCATTAGCATCATCAAGCATTGAAACAAATGGACATAAGAGGAGAAAGATAAGTTCATGTTTGATTGCAAAGGAAAAAATTATTTATATAACACCTTGAATAAATCTAAATTTAATAGAGTAGTAGGCTATAAAATGACCAAAGAAATTTGCCAACTTTAGAAGCTACTTATGAAAGAACCTCTATTGCTAAGTAATCAAAATTGTTAGTTTTGCAAAGCAAATATAATAAGCTTAAAATGAGAGTGGGTGAAAAATTAAAAGATTACTTTTCTAGAGCAAATGATATTCTTGTAGCTATTAGAGGCACTAGTAACGATTTTCCTAAGAGTGATTTCATCATCAAAATGATCATAACTCTTCAACTAAAGTTATACGAAGGGTTATGACCATGGAAGAAATTAGAGATTTATCAACTCTTAAATTTAAAGAACTTCAAAGTTCTCTCATTACTTATGAAATGAATCTCATAAGTGAAGGAGCCATCCAACAGAAACCTATTACTCTAAAAACTACCTCCAAGTAGGAGGAGCTAAATGAGCATTATGAGAGTAGTGAAGATGAGATTGCCTTTCTCACTAGGAACCTACAACAACTGATAATGAGAAGGAGCAAAGGAACATATCAGTAAAGATCAAATTAATTCAAAGGTAAAGAAAGAGGTAAGAATTTTTTTAATTCCAACTTAGATTTCTCTTCTATAGAATGTTGGGTTTGTGGAGGAAGAGGCCATATGGCCTTCAAATGTCTTAGTAATTTTAGGTTGTAGCCTAAGAACAAATCCACTAAGGATTTAAAGAAAACAAACTTCTATACAAGTTGTGATGCTGGGAAGTAGAGTGAGGAAGAAGTGGAGGATGATGCGAAAAATTCACATCTCATATGTATGACCCTCATTGATGATGATGTTAACTCATCAAATGATGATCTTAATGATGAAGAAAGGTTTGATCTTTTATGCAATGAGATTTTAACATTTAAAAGTCTTTGCAATAAGTTAAATAAATAAGTTAAATCTAAGAATCAGGAAATATCTTTATTAAGTTTAACTATTTTTGATCTTACTAAACAACTCTCAAACCTAAGGGCTGAGAATGAAAAGCTAACCTCATCTTTAGAATAGGCCAAAGTGGAAGTTGCAGATGTTAAATTAGTAAATGAAAGATTGGTAAAGTATGAGGAATCCCTTTGGATGGTATTGGGACAAGGAAGAAGTCCACATGATAAGAGTGGTCTAGGATGCTACACTTAAGAGAAGTCATCTTCTATGAACTCATCACAATCAAATGATCCTCCAAAACAAAAAGCTAGAACATCAAAATTAAAGGAAGCACCCATCTATCAAAATGGTCCTAAAAGGTTTGATAATCCTAATGTCTTATACTACCATAGGAGGATTAGGTGCTATTATTATTACAAGTTAAGACATACACAATGGAATTGCAATATTAAGTATTATCATATAAATAATTGGCCATATCATAGTACTCCTTAGTCTTATCAAAATGCACGAGAAAGGATTTTGTGCAGTATCATAAGGAAAATTGGATGTCAACCCAAAAGCCCATAGGAATTAAGAAAGAATGGAGAATTAAATAGCAAGAATAGGGTTAGGATACTCTCACCAAAAAATTCGTAATAGGAAGCCAAGCCTTGGACATTGAAGAAGTTTTGTTGTGAAGAGGAAACTCCTTCTCTAGTCCTCTGAATACCATTATTCTACAATAGAATAGAAGATAAGTAGAGGTAAGTGTTTTTTTCTTTGCAAGATTTCATTAAGACTATAGTCCATTGGCAACCCTTTTTAATCTCCACCCTATTTTTGCAAAAGATGTCTTCACAAAATGAAAGACATCTATAGAAAGACATCTTCTGATGAGCAAAGACGTCTCTATGAGTTTTCATACCTTGCAAAAAAGACATCTACTCTGTATGAATGATGTCTTCCTTTTGAAAAATATGTCTAGTTTTTTATTCAAAGCCCTTATTCACCATTGCTATTTAAGTCAAAATCCACATTTCTTTATCATATTCTCTTATTTGACCCCATAGAGATGACTAGGGCTTCATCATTAGTAGCAATCTTATCAAAGATGGCCCAAAAGAAGGTTGAAATATCTAGGGAACCACCAAAGAAGAAATATTGAGGGACTTGTAGCACTACACTACTCACATACATGCCACAATTCCATAGTTCAAGCACTCAACATAGGTTTTAGGCTACTAGAACCACAAGCATCATTATTGAATGATCTTTATTTTTCCCTACTCATAGACAAGCTGCATTAATGGATTATTTCAAAGCTTTGAATTGGGGCACCTTCATTGCAATGAATTTTCTAGTTTCTAAAGTTTTAATTAGGAAATTTTATTGCAATATTATCATCACAAATGTTGTTGTTGGGGCATTCACTTCCATTTTTGGGGGTATTCTCATTAAGTTCTCTCTCCATGTTGTGAATTTACTCATTGGGATATCTAGTCTCGATGTCTTCCAATTATCCATTGATTCCATGCAGGACATCTATTCTAATGGTATCATGCTCATTGCATATGATGAATTTTGTAATTTATTATTTGGAAAAGATGTTACTTTTAATAGAGGTCATGTTGATAGGAGCCTTATGACTCCTAATGCTTCCACCCTGTCTCTTATTGTATTATATTATATTATGGTCAAAGGGGGAAGTTACAATTGTCTACTATCACCCCAAGGATATGTGCTGTATTGTCTTCTTACATGTCTACCATTAGATTTGGGGCATACACTCTGTTGGAAGATCCTAAGTTTGTATGCCAAGGAAAGAATCCTTAGGCACCCTTATCTCATCATCTTGGTGATTTTTTAGAAGGTTGTACTTGTTCTAGAGATGCCTTTACTTAAAGGCAAGATGAGTCTTAGTGAATATGCAGAGAAGAGGGGTATTTTACATGTAGTTGAAGTAGGACCTAGCAACAAACTATAGAAACAAAAGAAGTAGACATCTCCACAACTAAGAAGATCAAAATCCATGAGGGCCCAGATCAATTCATCGCTAAACAAGCTTCTTTGACCCTTTGCATGAGCTATCGAGAAGCTTGGGGGAAGCCTCTCTTACTTGCGTAAGAGCATGGATGCAACTAGCATTTCACCTTCCTTTGATGGGTAGGTGTTTGAGGAGGTTACCACTCCTCCTATTTTTGAAAATGAGGAGGATGTTCCTATCTCACTGAGACATTCTATAGCAACTGGACCTTCATGTGCTTATGACTCAAAAATAAAGTCTAATTCAGAGGATGAGGCACTACTAGCTCATGTCCATAGGGAGCATCATGATCCTACACTACATGTTCATTTAGTTTCTCCATCAGTTGATGCTCCCACCTCTTTTGAGCAATGCACTATGAAGAGTATCTTTGGAACCTCATCCCAATGGGTTCTAGCTTAATAGCCTTTAGTTTAGCTAGATCCTCCAACTTCATCTCAGTTCCAAATGAAGCTTTGTCCTACGTGAGCTCCCATCCAGCATATTGAGTCCTTTGATGAGAATACGTAGTAATTGAGCCAACCTAGCACTAGTAGTGATGATGATGAGGAGGAGACTTATTGTCCATCCAGAGTAGTAGAGGAATCCAATTTTGAGGATGAGACTAAGGCTAGTGATTGAGACCTTGGGTGATTATTTTCTATCTCTTTTTGTTGATATTCAAAAAGGAGGAGATGTTTTTTTCTTACATATGTGATTTTGGGACTTTGCACATATGTGCCTGATGTGATGTAAATAGTTGCAGACTTATGTGGATAGTGACAGATTGTAGATGAGTTATAGATAGATGGTGTTTTCCTTTGTTATCTTTGTTTGCTATACCTTTTCTCTTCTTTGTTGCATTTTTTCATTATTTTCCACATACTATTGCTCTATCTTGAATCTTAATGCTTTATCCTAATCCTTGGCTACCATAGGAATCTATATATCTAAATGATTTAATTTATTTTCTTTGATGCTTTATTTATATGCTTTATCCTTTTTGCTATTGTTCAAAAATGGGGAGAGTATAGTTATGAGTATATTTGGATATTATGGAGAACTTGCATGTTTACTAACCCATTTTCTTAAGTTTTGAACATCACCAAGAAGGGGGATGATGAGTGGCAAGGTAACCCCTACACCCAACCATACGAATCAAAACTAGTCATGCATGATATAGTTGAATTATATGGATGGGACTAGTTGTGGCATTTAGATCATTATGCCTTGGTTGTAGTTTGTTGTCTTCCCCCTTGGACTAGTGGTAGCTTTGTCACATATGGTTTAGTCCAAAGTGATGCATATGATAATTGATGTTGTTTCGACCTTATGCTTCTCCTAACAATAATGGAGAAATTAATTACTTAATCTAATTAACAACATAAATTAAAGTCTAAACTAGCCTATGGATGATGAGTGTCCATTCCTAGCTTGTTGTACACATCTTGAACCCACATATCTACTACTAGGATAACCAAACATTATGCTACTAGGAAAACTAAGTAATAACGTTGTTGGGATGACCAAGCAAATACTTGTTTATGCTCGAAATTGGTCATGCTCAGTCTACCAATTCATTAACATGCATGGAAATGTAAATATTAACTAAGTACATGAAATATAAATTTCATTAAAGGTGAATTTACTCTAAGTCAAAGTGCTACAATGAATAATAATCAATCTCAATCTTATTGTCGTTCATGGAATGTGTCTAGGTACATTGCCACTCAAATAAGATGTTGTACAAGTGACTTAGATCCACACTATGGGCACTCACTAATTTTTCTCTAAGATTACGGAATAAAATTGCAAGAGTTCGTCTACTCTATTGACCAAATAATTGCATAAACACTACTGTGAGCATGTATTTATCAAGGAAAATAGACATTACATCAACGGGGCCTAGTTGATGCATGAAATGATGCATCGACAAGGCCTTGACAATGGGGCCCAATCAATAGGGCCCAGTTATTAAGACCTTGTTATCAGGGCCTTATTATCGGGGCCTTGTTATTAGGACCTTGTTATTAGGGTCTTGTTATCTGGCCTAAACATATTGGAGTCAATCAAAAAGGTAACTTTTTATTAGGTATTCTAGCCAACCAATGATTCAGCATACCCCCATGATTGAATAAAAACTCATCCTCGAGTTAACAGGAGAGGATCAAGCTTTCTTTACAAAATTGGGAAGGTATGAAATTATTAACTGATACTAACTACTAACTGACTCTGAGTGCTGCATTACAAAATTTTATTCTAGTGGTTGCATACAAAATGATAGAGTGACAAAAAGACTAGACAAAATTTGAAGATTACAAAATTTACAGAGGTCTTAAAGAATTTGCTGAAGATGATTCTTCTTGCTACCACTAGCAGTGACAAACTTCCAACCTAGATTATTATGTTGATGCTTCTTTGGTTATGTGCAACATTCTTGAAGGATGGATTGAAATTTCTTCTCATCATCTCATGGGTATAGTAAACATGTGATGCTTAAGTTGCTATCTTGTATGTGCTATGATTTATCCATGGGTATATCCTTTGTTATCCCTCTCTTGGCTTCATTTCCATGCCTAGCAAAAGGCCTTCTTCCTTAGGTGTTTCTTTTAGCACCACCTATAGTTACCAAAGGATCAACATTAGTTTTGGTAAATTTTCCTTAATAATTAACCCTTTTGGATCCCTTAGTTTTCATTTAAGCATAAGGTGATGACAACATACTATGCCCAAGGCTATGAGGTAACTAAAATCATCAAGCTATTCACATTATTTTGATCAATTATGATTAGTTACCATGATGTTCGAAAAGAGGATGTTAGAAAAATTTCAAAATTTCAAAGCAAACATCCCTAGCCCCCATGAATAATAAGCATAACTTTGAAAGCACACAAGTTTTCAAACAATTGAAACCAAAGGTCTGATTTAGAAGATGGCCATGAAATATTGAACTTGAAGGATATTTTAATAAAAAAGTAGGAAAAAAGTAAAAAAGTGATTGAAAGTGATAATTAGTCCCAAAATTATGCATAAATTTAGAGAAACTATCATTGATGTTTTAGAAGATGTAAGGGTTAGTTAAAAGCCACAATCAACAAAAGTTATGCAAGTGGATCCTCCCCAAAGTAGGCTCATACCATAACACCCTCCCCAAAGTCATCTTGATAGCATAGAACAAAAACCCAACACATAGTGTTGACTTCTACATCATGACTTGGAAATATTATTAATGGAAATATAAAAGACATTCATAAAACATAAAGAAAATGACTCAAGAAAAGAGAAAAATATAAAGAAAATAAAAATATAAAGAAATGGAAAACATATTAAGAATCAAAAAATTTTAGAAGAAATAATAAAATGATAAGAAATTGTAAAAATAAAAAGGTGAAAAATACTTATTAATTCTTGAACTAGGATAGAACATCTCCCCCATGACTAATCTTATAGCTACACATTTGAGAGAAGGACTACACAATTCCTTGGTTATACACCACTAATTTTCCATCTATGAATATTATTAATTTAATTAATCATGTGGTAGCACATCTAACATTGGTGATAGTCTTGTTTGGATCATTTTGAGACATATCTTCATCGAGATTTGAAGTATTTTGGTTTTGGTGGATCCAAATGTATTTGCTTCTTCTTCTTGATTTTCTATTTTAATCCCCAGGTCTCCATGTTTAATATCTTTTTTTGGTGTATAATTAGAGTGTAGGATATATGCTTCTAAGTCCTCTGTTTGGTCTATTTTCTTAAGTCTAAAACTAATAAGATTATGAGTTGGCTCCATT
The DNA here is from genome assembly GCA_015680685.1 of Gnetum montanum. Taxonomy (NCBI): domain Eukaryota; kingdom Viridiplantae; phylum Streptophyta; class Gnetopsida; order Gnetales; family Gnetaceae; genus Gnetum; species Gnetum montanum. The sequence continues at coordinate 333,954 of MNCI01010939.1, forward strand.
CATCTTTGAAATAATTTTATATTTTCATTTTCAAGCCCCTAGGTGTCTTCTAGTTTAGTGGCTACTACATAGATTGGTTTTTGCTCACATACTTGTTTCTTAGCATTGTTGTGGGCTATGTTAATATTTTGAATTTTTGGTCCACAACTACACCCTTTACTATTAATGATGCATGGATTCTTCTTTTATCTCTCCACAGTGCTAGATTCATCATTTCTATTAGGTGTCGGAGTAATGATGGATGTTGGCCTTTGCATAGGATTGAGGACATTGGTTGTGAAAGGAAGGGTGTTGCACTTGATTGGTATTGTGCTGGTTTGGATGAGTTAGTAGGTCCACAAGTTTTGTGCGTATGCATGGGAACTATCCTAAAAAAAGGGCATTTTTGAGATTGTGGTGGAGATCTACTGGCATTATCATTTCTATGTATGTTTGTAGCACAAGTGACATTCTATCATTGATGTTGTGGTGCTAAACCTTCTTGTGTTGTTGGTGGTGACATATTGTTGAGGGAAGTATGAGAATATTGAGCATATGATGAAGGATGAGAGTTGTGACGTGGTGATCCTTCAAAAGATGTTGTGCCACAATGATATTCAAGAGAGTGGTAATAGCGATTTGAAGTAGAGGAAGTAGAACTAATTAGGAAAATAGGTTGTTGAACATAATATCCATATGGGTTTGGCTGGTAGTAAGGGTAATGTTGGTTTGAGGGGGGGGGGGGGGGGGGGTTGTCGGACCCCAAAAAGAAAATTTTATTAATTAAATGAGATTAAGTACAGGATCTACATCTGAACATATTAATGGATAAATAGGGAGAAGAACAATGACAAATGCGGATGATGAAAGAAAACATCTTGAAACTTAATCCTTCTTAGGGTGTGGGAGTACATTCCAAAGAGCAACCTAATGCTAGGAATCCAAAAGAATTGTGAGTTAATAAGACAAGGAGAACAACAAAGAGCTCAAAATGCTCAAAATTATGATAACACACTCCGATGTAGCAGATCGAGATTGGGAGGAGTGCACGAGTTGGTGTATCTACTCCAAGGCTGCAAATAATAAAACAACTGATTAGTATTCAACTTTAACTTAGAAGTATGAGATAAAATTTGGAAATGCACAAGACGAAGAATTTGAGATTTTTCCATAATATTTAAATGGTTAGGGTTGGACGAATTAGTGTTCTGGAAAAGAGCAGTGCATCTGTGCTTCCATATATAGTGAAGAACGACGGGCCTAATAACTTTCCAAAGAAACTAAAGGTCAATAGAGGGGGTGGCCAAAAAGCTGAATAAAATATCCTCCTGGGAAAACATGCACAAAGGAAAAACTTTAGAAACCCAATCCCATGAAGACTGAGCGAAAGGGCACTGCCAGAAAATGTGGACAAAATCTTCAGGACCTCCACAGAGAGGGCAATTAGGGTTTAAAATCCCAAGGTATTCACGACGTTTGCCGATAGGCAGGCCTTTATGCAAGAGGCACCAAAGAAATTGTTTAATTTTTGGAAGAGTCGGAAGGCTCCAAACTCGTGAAAAGAGAGAGAGCCAAAAATGTTTAGACTCTTCTTTGTGCCATGATCGATTGCAGCGATTAACAATGAAAGAGGAATCATGCAACAACTGAAAGGGCACATGTGGTTTATAGGGTAGAAGGTTCGATCCATTAGTCCACTGAAGACCATGGAAGAGACTAGGAACCGAAGCATCCAAATGCAAATACTGATGAATGAAGTGATAAAGTCTATCAAGGCAATGGTGCATAATTCTAGAAGCCCCATATAAGTTTTTGAACATATCCCAAGTAATCCACTGATTGGTGAGACAAAGACAGCTAAGGAAAACAACTCCCATTTGAAACCAGATGGTGGCTATCTTGGCATTTGAGGTGCCTAGAGGAGTAGGACATAGGGGCAGCCACCAAGGGCAAATCTTAGAAAGAAGAGTAGGATTGATATGAATATTATTCCAATTCACATGAGAATGTAAGACCTACCAAGCCTTGCAAATGCTTTTGAAAACATGTGTTCTAGGAATGATAATGTCATGAGGAGAAAGGATCCAATTAACAGGGTGGATACCCTTCCAGATAGACCTATTCTTAGGGAATGCTTGTCGAAGCCTTAACTAAAGGAGATTCCCAATAATATTAGGGGCATCCAGGTGTTGAACCAACCACTTAGAGATAAGGGTGAGACCTTGCTTAAAGGAGTTCAAAAGGCCCAATCCGCCTTTGTTCTTAGGAAGAGTTACTATATTCCAGGCTACACGATGAAAGCCTTTTTGGGAGTCCTTAGATGACCACATGAAGTCTCGAAATAAACGTTCAAGCTTTTGATAAGAAGCATGGGAAGGGGCCTAACATGAAGAATAATAAACATGGATAGAGCCACAAATATACTTATAGATTAGATACTTACCGACAAGGGTGAGGGGTTTGGTTTTCCATTTTTCGATTTTTCTTTGAATTCGAGAAAGTACTTGGTCCTAGAGCTCGGACGTTGGGCCTCTAAAGCGAAAGGGGATTCCCAAGAGCTTAATGATCTCATGATCTTGAGTACGCTTTCAACTATAATTGGGAACATGACTGTAGTTATTGGTGAAGCTATAAATAGAATATTTACGCCAATTTATGATAGATCCAGAGAGGGAGCAATATTGCTCTACTCGAGACAAGAGACACTGCACATTATCCGCATTGTTTTGAATAAGGAAAAATGAGTCATCAGCGAAATGCATATTGAGGAGCTGATG
>MNCI01010939.1:348878-388353 GCA_015680685.1 Gnetum montanum
GGTAGGGCGGGGGCCACAGTTGCCCCTTACGGGCCATGGTAACCCAGTTGCCCTCCTCGGAAAGCTGGCGGGCAGGGTTAGTCAAGCGGGCATTGCGAAAACGACAGTCTGCCTCATGGTGGCCCAGCTTACCATAGCAGCCGCACCCCCCCGACTGGTTCGAGGTCGGGTTGTGCATGGACCGGTCCCCACCGTCTAGGTTTTCGTAGGTAACTTGGAGGGATTCCTCGCCCCCTGAAAGTTCCAAGACGACCTCCCGGACGATGTCGGTCGCGGCCAGGCTTCGCTAGACACAGAAGCGGGCATATCCCAACCTGTCCAGCGACTGCGTGACCCGGTTGAAGGCGATGAACTCGCCAAAATGGCCCGCCACCTCCCGTAGAAACTCAATGCCCCATAACTCCCACGGGATACCGGCCACCCGGATCCAAACAAGGGCGCGGGTGAACAAATCGGGTTCTCTGTGGGCACCGGGGCACCAGGGGGTCAATGCGAGACCCCGAGCCCCATATAACCAAGGTCCACTGAGAAGGACGGAGTCGCAGGCCTGCAGGGAGGGGAGGACGAAGAGGAGCAGATCCTCCAAGAGGCTTCGGACGGTAACTCCCTCCAGTTTCCACTGCTCCTTGACCTAGCGCCGAATCAGGTCTAGTCGGGGGCGGCTCCCCTGGGAGATGAAATGACCTATGAGGCTCCATTCCATGGTACGCACGCCGTCGGTAGGGGGGTTACGGATGTGAAGGCGCAAGGTGTGGTTGGAACGGGAGTGAGCCTCGATGGCCCCGCGCGGTGCAGTGGTCGTCGAGGTTGCCGCGGCTGCACTTGCACCTGTCCCAAGAAGCTCTGCTGCCGTAACCGTGGGGGTCACGGTGCCAGCCGTCGTGGCCGCCTGAGTCACGGCCATGGTTGTTGCCACCGTAGACGCTGTCGTGCCTGCAGCCGCCATAGTCGCATCCGTAGCGGCCGCCTACTCGATTAGCCTTTTGTATCTGATGGGATTTTAGTTCATATAATTAACCTTGAGCATACATCCCAAGGGTCTCCCTTGTTTCATTATGAATCCCATCTAGGATGTGGAAAGTTGCTCTTTTTGAGAGAAATCATGGCTGGGACAACTATGTATTAGTGAATAGTATCTATATAAGGCCACATCCAAGCATTCATGATTTTCTTACTTCCATCCTTGGATTTGTTTTTTTACACTAGACACCCTTGCATAGATTTGGTATTTTTCATCAAAAAGTTCTAACATTGTGAACCATTGGTGGATGGAACTTGGTTCCAATGATCTATACCAACTTTTAGCTTCATCTATTAGTGTCCTAGCGAAGAGCTTAAGATTTTTCCACTTATTCTGATATTTTGCAAGGCACAGGCATCATGGAGGATTTGTAAATGATGTTGTGGATCAAAATCATAGCCTCCCACAAATTTAGGGATGTTATTCATATCAAGCTTTTTGATGCGACTTTCCTTACGATGCTTGTGGGGGTATCTTAATTGCCTCTATGATCTGCATCAAGCTCTTAGTGGCCAACAAGGATTCACTATCATCAAACATGTCATGGTGAAAATTTCTATTTCTATTTATCTAATTATGATGATTTTGTCTATGTTCATTTTAATGTCTTTGATTTTGCCCTTGGGTTTGATTTCTGTTCTTATTTCAACCTCATAGTGAACCTTGATCTCTATACCTACATTCATCTTCGTTAGAACTAGATGTTGAAGAGGAAAAGGAAGATGATGAACTGGGAGGATTGCCATGGCTTCAATGATGTTTCCCATAGTCCCTTGATTTACCTTTTTCAGGTTTTGAGAAGGCCCTAGGCCTTGACGCCTTCCCTAGTCTAGGACTTCATCTCCTCTAGGATTATTTACCTTAGGTGAATGTAGTCCTTGAGTGTAGTCAGGGTCATCATGAACATATGAAACCCCTGCATGAGGTTGGTCCCTCCAATTTTCTTGAATATATATCTCATTGGTTCTCCAATGAATGTTCTCTTCATACAATTTATTATTGCTTCCTTGTGAATGAGACATTGTTGTTGGTGTATGATGTGTGCGACTTAGTGTTTTCCCAAAGATAGTTCATTAATGCATTTACAATGATTGTATATGATATAACTAATCTAGATAGCTAGCACCATTCGTGGCAACAATGCTAATGATGAGTAGCGAGGTACACCCTACATCCAACCATATGAATCACAAGTGTTCATGCATGATCCAGTTGAATTCTATGGATGGGACTAATTGTGGCATCTAGATCATTATGCCTTGATCGTAGTTCATTGTCTTCCCACTTGGACTAGTGGTAGCTTTGTCATGTATGGTTTAGTCTAGAGTGAGGTAGATGATAATTGATGTTGTTTAGCTTTATGCTTTTCCTAATGATAATAGAGAAATCAATTACTTAATCTAATTAACAACATAAAGTAAAGTATAAACTAGCCTATGGGCAATGAGTGTCTATTCCCAACTTGTTGTACACATCCTAAACCCACGTATCCACTATTGGGACTACCAAGCTCTATTGTACTAGACAAACCAAGTAATAACACTACTAAGATTACCAAGCAAATATGTGTTTACACTCGAAATTGGTTGCACTCATTCCACCAATTCATTAACATGCATGGAAATGTAAATATTAACTAAATACATGAAATATAAATTGCATTAAAAGTAAATTTAATCTAAGTCAAAGTGCTACAATGAATAAGAATCAATCTTGATATTATGGTTGTTCATGGAATGTGTCCAAGTACATTGCCACTTGAATGAGATGTTGTAAAACTAACTCAAATCCACACTGTGAGCACTCACTAACTATTATTTAATATTATGGAATAAAACTTCAAGAGTTCAACTACTCTATTGATCAAAGAATTGCATAAACACAATTGTGAGCACATATTTATAAAGGAAAATAGACACTGCATCAACAAGGCCTCGTTGATGCATGAAATGATGCAACGATAGGGCCCAGTTAATAGGGACCAATTATCGGGACCTTGTTATTAGGACCTTGTTATCAGGGCCTTGTTATTAGGACCTTGTTATTAGGGCTAAGATATTAGAGCCAACCAAAAATTTGACTTTTTTATCAGATATTCCAACCAACTGATGATTCATCAGGGGAGATTATGAACCTTCTAGTATGCCAAAACATTAAAAAAATGGAGATTAAGAATGTTTGTGTGGTTGTATAATTGTTGTGTTTTAGGATAAGAACTTGGATTGAGACAAGAAGGTTTGCAGAAGTTCAAAGAACATGGACAAGGAATGAAGATTTTAAATTACAAAGGAAGCTTAAGAAAGACATCTCCAAGAAATAGTAGATGTCTTGGAAAAATTAAAGGTAGTACAAGAGAAGACATCTCTACAAAATAGCAAACATCTTTCTGGAGAGAAAGACATCTTTGTTGAATGAAGAATTGTTGTAGAAAGACATCTTTCATGTGAAGAAGATGTCTTCCTAGAATAGAGGTCAGATGCAAAAAGACATCTCAGTGTCAAAGAAGACATCTTCAGTGATCATTAGTTAGCTATTGCATAAGTTTCAAGATGGATTTGGAAAAATATTGGTTGTTAGAAGACATCATTCTTATTGGAAAGTGAACAATCAATGTGTACTATCTATTATAATCGTTATTGCTCCTCATTGTACAATCATTTTTCTGTTGTAATTGGTTAAAGTGAGTTGTGCCTCAAAGTGAAAGGATCAACAAACTTAGCTATATTCTATCCTTATGATTGTTATTCTCTTTTGTTGTCTTGTGGGGTTGATGTACTTCTTGCAAGAAGTCATCCTGATTGAGCTTGTTAGGATCCTGCGGGATATAGTGTTGATGTAGAATCACAACACTTTGGAGCAGAGCACAAGTTGTAAAGATTGTGGGATCTTGGAAATCACATTCTAAGCTTATTAGGACCTTGCAAGGTTGAGTGGATTAGTAGCATTAAATCACTCCATTGCAGAGCTTAGAGCTTGTACATGGTATGATACCCTTTAAACCACATTTGAGAGCAACAAAATTTAGAGGTGTCCTTGCAAACTACCCTTTGAGTGTGGACTATCCAAGTTGGGGAACCACATTAATTTTCATGTGTGCTTGCTTCAAAAAAAATTTTATTTGGAAAACTTATTCATCCACCGCCCTCCCCCCNAAGTTCAATGAGTGTCATATGGTTCTTGATGAACAAGTTAATGGTGAGCCCCTGTGTCATACAATGGCTATTGATCTTCTAGGAGTTTGATTTGTCAATGGTTGACTGAAAGGGGATCAAGAATGTTGTAGTTGATCACTTGTCTTCATTGTGATAGGATAGCAAATAGGATTAGAGTCCATTATTTGATCAATTTCCTGATGAACTTCTCTTTGTTGGTGTTGTTAATGCTTCAACTCCCAAGGGAATAAATCGGTATGATAACATCCTCTCCTATCTACTCACCTAGGAGATGCTGTAGGAATGGGACCATAGGAAGAAATAACTATTTCTTCATTAGGCCAAGCACTTCATGGAAATCAGAGGTAACCTCTACAAGAGTTGCATTGATGACCTAGTTTGATGGTGTGTCCTTGATGTAGATTAGCTTTAAGTTCTCCAGGATGCACATGAGGGTCCTTATGGGGGCCACTATGCGGGGAGCGGGATGACCATTAAGATCCTCATGATAGGATATTATTAGCCTATGATCTTCTAGGATGCCCATTACTTCTTTTGTTCCTATGACTAGTGTCAATGTGATGAAGGGATGATCATGCACACTAGAGACTTTTGACCTTTGGAGGATTAACTTCATGGGGTTGATAAACCCTATGTCAAATGGAAATGCCTATATCAGCATGGCTATTTATTACGATATCAAATGGATTGAAGCCATTGTTGTCACCCATTGTTCATCTTCTATGGCAACATGGTTTGTACACCAAAATGTTGTCAATAGGTTTGGTGTGCTAAGAGCACTAATTTCTGACAATGAAACACATTTTACAGGTGCCACTTTTCGAAAACTCATACAATGCTTGGGGGTTGAAGATAAACTTATAACTTCTTACCACCCCCAAGCTAATAGCTAAGTTCAAATTACTAATAGGGAAACTACCAAAATACTAACATGAATAGTTAGTAAATATAGGAAGGACTAGAGCAACAAACTCAAAAATGCCCTTTGTGCTTATCATTCAATGTGAAAACTTCCTATTAGGTATTCTCCCTATGAGCTCGTGTATGGAAAAATTCCAAAACTTCCCATCCAAGCTAAGCTCTATACATTTTCAATAGCTTGTGACCTTGACTTTGACCTAAGTCTTGCCCAATGCTAAAGATTAATGAATCTCCACATGCTATATGAGAATATACTAGTGGCCTTGTCATCGAATGAAGTGCACAAGGCACATAACAAACAACTTCATGACCTGAAGATTTGATAAGTAAAGTTTCAACTAGAGGATAAAGTGCTCTACTAGAACCCCATGCATGTGGCTCAATGTACAAAATTTCAAACGTTATGGGAGTATCCTTACATTATTTATAAAATCTTTCAATCCAAGGCCATGATGATATACCATCTTGACAACCCAAATAAGAGATTTTTGGTCAACACCCAACAACTTAAACCTTTCCTTGAACCAAAAACAACCACTAGAAAAAAAGCCTCAACTGATGATCAACCATATTCAATCTTCTCGATCTCCTCCTTTCAACTTAGTGGTGGGGGAGATGTCCATCCATGCTAATACTATATGAGAGGCTCCTTACTTTTTTGACTTTTTTTGCATCATTTTTCATTTTCTTTAATATTTTACAATTTTTCTATGTTTTACCTTATTTGGAGTTTTCTTAACTATCTTCCTTTTCTTTATTGCCATTAGGACTTTGGTGTTGAATACAGCTTCTAATTGATGGTGGTTTGTTAAATTATATTGGTATTTGATTGGACATGATTGGATTTCATCTTAGAATTTTGACATTAATTAATGAAACATTGGTTTTCTCATGATATCAAGCAGTGAGTTCACATCATTCACCCATTTCACACAATTCTATGGGTTTTTCTCATTTTGAAAATATGAGAAAACTAATGTTTAATTAATTAATGTAAAAATTCTTAATAATAACTCAAAGTGAATTTGTGATCTTGTTAGTTTCTAGACTTTGAACAAATCATATGGATGAACAAGGATATGTCTTCAAGGAGATTTATCACCTTATGTACATGCCTACCATCTAGGGTTTCATGAGTATTTCCATGGATTCCTCATCATTCCCACATTAACTTATAAATAGGAAGTAATGTCTTTGCATGGTGTGGTTCCCATTTGAAAAAAAAAAACAAATCTATGGGAATTTAAAGCACATCCCTTAGACACAATAATAGGCTACAAACATTGGTTATGGGGTTGGAAAGACATGTTACCCATGCCTAAAGACACCCCTCTAACTAAGGCTTTCTTTACTTCCTACTTTTCTTTTCTTGTTTCTTTGAAATGGTGAGTGATTTGTGGGGATGTTTCTGTACCTTGAGGGGTGGAATGGTCTAATATGCCAATGCAAAGTTACTGGAAGTGGATGGTCTTGATTCTAACTATGGATGGAAGCTATCAAGTCATACTAATAACATCCCCCACAAGGGACCTCATGTGATCATAATGCCAGACTCCATTCCATACACACTCTCATTCACCTAATCTTCCTATTTACCATATCACTGGCTCATATCATGTAGTATTGATGGGTTCATTTTGTGATGGTGTTAATTCTTTGATGGTTTCTTTCGTGATTCAATTTTTAACAATCCACAACCATTAATCATCCTTGGGGCCCATAGACTCCTTGGTTTGAGGACATGCAAGGGCATTAAGAGCATGAGCTTGCTATGGAAAGGGCCCACTTGCATAGTCTTTGGTTAGGATGGTTAAGTTCCCTATCCCTTAAGCATTTTTCTTTCAAAACCATTGTTTTTAACCTTGATGCATTCAGTTTTTGCACTCTCGGGCAATTAGTCTCCTACCAAATCTCCTTTTCAAACATATTCCTAGCCCTCTTCACACATTTTTCCTTATTCTAGGCTTTCTTGGCTTCCTCTAGACTCCACTTTGATTGTAAAACTCTTCTTCCTTAGTTTTTAAATTGTGAAAATTTTTTATTTTTTGCTATGTCAATGCATCCTCGTCAATGTAGCTTGATTTATCAACATCCCCATCGATGCAGCACAAAAATAGTATAAATATTTGATAGGAGTTAGCCAAATTTTCACATTTACCTCATAATGCTTGATAAATCATGGTTTTCACTGGCTGCGATATTGGGCATCTGATATCTAGGAACAAGTTTAAATGTTGGATATCCAATATTGCTCCACATGTACTTGCCTAAAAATAAGACACTTAGGCACACGGTTGAATAACTTTTCATTCCACCCCTTAGGTAGACTCTTGCAATTTTTTTTCATAGTTTAGTGATAGAGTGAATGCTTGCAGTGTGATGTTGAGTAGTTGTTCAGTCTTTATTTGAGTGAAGTGTTCTTGGGCACAACTCATGATAGAAATAAATATCGAGTTACTTTTCATCATTGCAGCATCCACTTAGCTTTATTATTTTACATAGCATAATTTTTACTATTCTTATAATTTAATCATTTACATTTCCATGTACTGTACTTTTCTTGTTCATAGTAAAGAAAAATGAGTACAACTAGTTTTGAGCATTAAGTATAGTTGTTTGGTAACCTAGAAATGGTTTCACTTGATTTGCTTAGTATTGAACTTACTTGGTAATCCTAGTAATGGTTATATGAGCTTGAGGCATGTACAACAAGCCAAGAATAGATGCTCATCACTCTAGACTAGAGTAGATTGTTTTACCATTTTCCTTAGACTTAGAATCATCTTCAAACTTTACCATCATAGCTAGGAGTTATGGCCTACCAACATCAATATATCATACACCTCACTAAGAGATAAACCATATGCATAGATTATACTAGCTCCATGTGGGAAGACAACAATCCCAAACTTTAACCAATACATTGTCTCATCCACAGAATATAATCAAACTATGCATGAACACTCATGTCTCCTATGGTTGGGTGTTGGACTACTCCATCACTTATCATTGGCACCGTTGCTGGGGACTTGTTAATGTATGCTTAGTAATTGATTATAGAGAGTTTGTTGTACTTGGAACAAAATGTCAAGCTTTATAATTCTAAGACAAAGTACACTTAAAAATAAACATCATAAAATACAATATGGCTTCAAACTAAAATACAACATCACTTGCCAAGGAACTACGGAGAAGTAGTGATAGAATGGAAGAAGAAGAAGACTATAGTATGTTGATGTAGATAAGGATCTCATATTCTCATTGTGATCCTTACTATCTCAATTTCACATTCATCTTGCTTCCTTACAATATTCTACCACTAAGATGTTCAACAACACTTATGCTCTAGATTGCTCTCAAAGGGATGAAACTATGTGAAGTGCTTGAAGGGTATCATGAAACCAAATACATGACCTAACCGTATGAACTTACTGATGAGTAGTTGAGAATGAACCATGCCATGGAGGAAGGACATGAGCAAGACAAAGGAAAGAGAGTTAATTATACTGTTCTCTTAGAGGAGCTTAATGGAGATGCGTTCATTGCTGAACAACTTTATCACAATCATGAGTTCCAGTCACAAATGCCTATCATTCGATTAGATGAACTTGTCAAGAATAAATCATACTCCAAATTAGAAAAGATGCTTAGGTAGAAGGCAAAAGACTCAAGGCATAGGTGGGATTCAAGGCCAAGAGTTCCTGCTAGATTCCACATAGAAGAACATTAGATTCATCATAGGAGCAAACTAACATTATTCTCCTATTGCCTCACTCGCATCCTCACAATCATCAAAAGACTCTAACAAAAGGAGGCAAAAGTACAAGGACCATGATAGGGAAGAGAGGAGAACTCATGATCATTATGACCATCATGACCATTATGTGGGACATTTTGATTTGGAAGATGAAGAGTATTAATAGCATAGACATAGGGATCATAGAAATTATGAAAGGGATGAGAACAGAAGAGGGTACTGCTACAATAGAGCGCACGAACCCAATGAAGATGATGAACCCTTGATGGAAACTCACATCATTATCAATATCTAGGAAGCTATTCAAATTCCAATTAGGCATGTGAGGGATGGTTGAATCAAACTGCTCGACATGAAAAAAGCTAAAGCTGTTTTCTAGACTACTTGTGAAGGAGGCAAAAAGTTGGTATGGATCATTAGAACCTGAATCAATCAAATGTTGGAGTACCATGCTCGAAATCTTCAATGATAAGCATCAAACCTAGTCATAGGTGTTTAACTTGCAAAAAAAAAAGTCAAGGATGGAAAGAAGGAACTCATGAGACCATTGATGTAGTAATGGGTAGATACTATTCACTATTGCACAAATGCTCAGGCCATGGATTTTCACCAAGGAAACAGCTCAAGCACATTATAGATGGGTTGCAGAGCAAAACCTGAGGAACTCTTGGGGTTTATGCCCAAGATAGATTATCAGAATAAACTACCCATTGCATCTAGAGATTAATTAAAAAGGTTTCAAAGGAGAAAGGAGAATTCAAGAAGAGAGAGTCAACTAAAGAATATAATAGAGACCTATAAATTAGGAAGAAAGATGTGCAATTATGTGATAAGTAGGAGGACAAAACTTTGAAAGATGTCATCTAGAAAAAGACTATCTATTCAAAAACTAGTCAATGATATAGAAACTAAGGTAGGAAAAGTCTAGGATTCAATGGATGAGAAGTTTGTCATAGCCCTAAAGATTGTGGAAGAAAAGGCTAAATAAGCACTTAACAAGGGTAAGAAAAGGAAGAAGAAAAGAGTTAATGGATGAGAAAGTTATAAGCCCAAAGAAAACATTGCTGCTATTGAAAGGTACACTAACTCTAGTTGAAAGGAAGAGGAAGGATGCAATGTGTGCCAGTATGAACATCCTAAGAGATGTTATCCTGTTATGGTCCACTTGCAAGAACTAAAGGTATATGCACTCAATCCAATCTTCATCAAAAAATAGATGCACCAAAGACTACCTTATCCTCAAGGTAATATCAGGAAAACTTTCTAGTTAACATATTATCTAACTGTAGCCTACCCTCAACTATAAGAGCAATATCAATAGCAGTGGTAGCAACCTTAGACATGGGCAATGCCACTGCCAAGGAAACAATATCCATACAGGCAACTAAAACCTTATGGATATTATGCTCAACATCCAATATCTCTATGAAACACATTTGTTCAAACTTCTTCACCTTATTATCCACCAAAATACTATAGACCTACTACTCTAAGGATGGATTAGAGTTCTCATGCACATTTACCAATAGCTAGATCATCAAATCCTTCTTTCAATCCTTTACCACTAGGGCCATGACCTACTATGTAAGGGTAATTGCTATCATAACCATAGTAAAGGAGAGCTATAAGGGTAGTAAACATACAAGTAGAGGATCCTACCAACAACACTAAGGACTAGATGAAGAAACATCCTTTCTTTATGACAAGTCTAGAAAAGGTTGGTACAGTTAGAATTTCATCAAGACCAACTTCTTCTACATCAAATCCACTTACCAAGACCAAGTTTTTGACATTTTTCAACAAAAACATGCAAACTATCATGCTTATAGAAATAGTCATAAACTAGATTAAGGCAAGACCACTTATTAAGAAGAGAATTGATTTAGGAGTTTCTTTAATCTATTTACAAGTAGCTAGAAATCTACCATGCAAAGCTCTATTAGACTCAAGTTCTAGGATGAATTTGATCTTTTATGAAACATATCAAGCATGGAGTCCTCCATCATTAAAGGAGTGGTAATATTAGGTTGGAGCTTGTAGATGAATTTTTTATCATTTCCTTGGTAGAAATTGAGGACATGGTGATCACTATTAATGGGTGGTCTTATCTAGCAAACTTTCTAGTAATTGATGTGAAAGAAGCTAATAAGAAATTTCCAATTATCATGGGTAGAGCATGGCTTAGCATAATTAATGCTAAGCTATGTATGTAAGATCTAGCTATTTAGATATCTAAGGAGGATAAGCACAGAGCCATACAAATGCAACAAATCCCATGCATTGCTGCTGAAAGAAAAGGATGCAATCATGTATTGATCATCCAAAACATCAACATAGTTATCATGAGAGTCCACAAAAACAATGAAAAACAAGTGTGTGCAAAAGAAAGAGCAAGGGTGACCAAACCAAAAGACATCCTATGGTCAACAACTAAGAACCTTCAACTATTCAAAATATGCATGGACTAATCTGACTCATTTATTAATTTCCATTTTAAGAAAATGACTCCAACTAAGCACTCAAAAAAGAAATTAATAAATCATAATCATACACCAATAAGAAAAGAAAATAAGGACTTAGACAATCACAACTTAACTACCATCAAGATCACATGGGATAATAACATTAAAGTTAAATCAATAAAAATAGTAAGCGAACCACTTAGAGTGCATGATCTAGGAGACCTAGGGAGCATCTTCTAAACACTTTCCCATGAGTTTAATCATGGGGAAGAACCTATAGCTTGATACTAGAATTAATAACTGCTTTTCCATTTTTTGTTTTATGATTTTTTTAACTTTTCCTACTTCTTGATACAATTTTTCCTATTTTTCTATTTTCACATTTTTTGACATCTTTTTATTCTTTCACATTTTTCATTTCTTAAATTTTTGATATTCTTTAACATTTTTCATTCTTTGATAATTTTTTGTTCTTTACAGCCTTGGACATAATTTTTGAATTGGTAATAAGACACATTAAGAATAAAGGCAAGATGTAGTCCAATAAAGTGAAGATTTCTCTACGTTATCAAGTCATAAAGGACTAATTATTTGAACAATGAGCCCACACCATCCACAACATCCATTCCATTAATAAGATGTTCTTACCATGGCCATAATGTTATTCTTTTCATCATACAACTAAGAATAAACCTATGATCATTATGCTTGGACCGAAAAGTGAAAAACCCAGTGGGAATGTAGAGGGTGTGACATTAAGGGGATTTGTGGACTCCCTTGCATTACTTTTGTGAGTTTTATCATGTTTTCTAGGTTGTATTATATACTTTTAGATCTAACAAAAAATTGAAGTAAGAGTAAAATAAGTGTTGCCTTTAAAGGTTGACACAGGAACAACAAAATAAGAGCATAGAATAAATTTTTGGGGGTAACACTTGAAAGACATGTTACCCATGTCTGAAGGTAGGTGGCTTCTTAGAAATCTAAAAAATAAAAAAGTGCCATGAATAAACTCCTCCCTTAGACAATACGTGAAGTGATGACACTCCTTACAACATTGATTGTCTTACAATTGTGACTCCAATAGATGAAATGATGTGATGCCATTGGAATGTGGACTAGAATTGGTTTGAATCTTGGATAGAAAGGCTAGTGATTACTTTAACCACTAATAAAACACAAGATACCTCATGTCCCAATTGTTGCAATCCTTTCTAAGTCCATCTCATCTTACTATAAGAATAGTAATAACTTATGGTTTTGTATAACATAGTGTAATTTTTCCAATTTGGTGGTACTAAAATGTGTATTTTGCTAAACAAGTATGTGCTACATTCAACTCCTTAAGTGCCTAAGGACACTTCTAAGTATGGTTATACAAGGGAATTAAGGGTTGGAGCCTACTGTGGGAAGGATCCACTTGTATAACTATTGTACCATATACCTGCCAAGTGATTCCACATCATCTTAAGCCTTCCTATATCAATAAAAACTTCCCATATTGTTTACACTATCCTTTTTGACAACATGAATTCATTACCCTTCTTATCCATCTTATGAACTTTCATAGCCCAAGATTCCTTCTTTACACACTATCTGTGCCACATTTTTGAAGACACATGCATCATCTATCATCCATGACCCTTTGAATCTACTCTAAATCTTCTAGAAATTCCAAGAAAATCAATTTTCATCCTTAGAACTTCATGAAAAATGCAAATTTTTTGCCCTCAATATTGGATCTCCAATATTGGGTCTAACAACAAGTATATGTAGGTAGACACTTAGCGCAATTTTCATCATTCTTCCACTTGAGTCTAAGGAGATTTTTGCATTTTTCTTCTCTGATTTGAACTTTGACCTCCTAGCTTTCCCAAGCTATAACTCATACATTACCACTCCTATTTTCATGATTTTTGAATCTATTTGATCCTAGAGTGCTCAACCTAGTCATGGGGGGTGCCAGTGAGAAAAATTTGAGCCATTTTTTCCAAAATTACTAACACCTAGAAGGTATTTTAAGGGTAAGGATGAAAGGAAACTTGAAATTTTTAATGAAAAATCAATCATATTAATGGTATAACACTTAAGTAATGCTCCTAAGGAATCATAACCATCTTTACAAGCCATGAATATGAATAAAATAGATAATTGTGAAGGGTTATAAGAAAATCAACACTTCTGGGGTAACTTTTTAAAGTTTTTCTAACTCTGCAATCACAATAAACTAAGAACTAAACATAACTAATGATATGAGTAAGGTATGGAAGTGTTAAGAATAGATGAGAATACCTTAGTAATTTTAAATCCTTGATGATTGTAGATGGTTCTAAATAGAGAAGCACAAGGAGAACCCTCACAAGGCACAAGCAAATGGCCAAAAGGCCAAGGTAAAGGCTGAACCAAAGGACAAGAACTAGAACACAAGGAGTAGGAAGCCCAATCATTTAGTATCCATCAAGAAACTTTGCTATGGGACAATCAACCCAAGGAGAGGTAGAGGAATTGCAAGTACAAGGACAATGCATCATGTTGTATCAAGACTACCTCCAAGCTATTCAAGAGAGGTTAATTCTAACCACAACCATTATGGGGATAAACGTTGGCCTGTTCATGGAATTTACTCCAAAAAGAATAAACACAAAACTTAAGGTGTCACCACTATGGCCTATCCTATCTGATAGCGGCAAATGATACGTTGGAGAAACCTATTAGTTTTGGCACAATAAGAAAGAGGGCACCATAGTCAACATAGGAGGAATCTCTATCTCATACTTAGTCAAGGTGATAACAGAAGCCAAAAATAGCACATCTATCCATAAGATCAGATGTTGAAACCAAGAAGTTATGGCTAAAATAAGTATATGATAAGGAAGATAAGGAATATAGTGAGATAACTCTGGAGGAGCATATCTATTTCAAAATTAGCACCTTTCACTTGTTCTTGACGAAAGGATTAAATAGATTATCCACTTATGTGGCCAAAGGAAGTGCGATCCTAATGGGTAAATATAATGTCAATATATCATAACTATAATTTATGCAAATTTAGAGGAATTTTGAAGAATGGAAGGTTGGGAAGGCCAATACTTCCATTCCCTTGCCTTATTACAAAGCTCTACAAGTGAGTTGGAATCCTAGGACACATCAATGATGTTTCCAGGAGAGCCCAAAATGCTTCATATATTGAATTTCTCAAACTAGAATCACCCTAGAAGGATTAGAATGAAGATAAATATGAACAAGAGAAAGAGCAAAAACAAGAGTAGTAGTAGCAACAACAAGAGCAATAGTAGCAGCAACAAGAACAATAGCAATAGCAAGTTCCACCATTGTAGTCACAAGATTATAGGCCATCAATGAGTCATCTATAGGAGATTGCAAAAACCATCAGCTGGGGAACAAGAAAGGAAACTAACCTCTATATAGTTATAGATAGTGCCATACAACCTATAGTTTTAGTAGATTCTAAAAGTGGACAAATCTCACTATAGTCAAAAGGAGGGGACCAACGGTTACAATAGGTCTTTGAAAATGCTGCATCATTCCAAGTGGTGATAAAAACAAGAGAAGGAGCCATAGTTGTGATAATGCAACACCAAGATGTAGCAAGAGTAGCAAAGGTAATCATTGATCACATCAAAGAGTCTTTCAACATACCTATTATGCCATTGGTAGATCTAATTGGAGCCAGATATGTTCAAATGTTAGCTGGAACCTTAATGACTCTTGCTAACCATGAAGATGTGCTTGATCAACTGCTATAGACTAGACAAGTCATGACAACACTCTTTGACATCCCAAGTGATGTCACTATAGCGTAGTCAGAGCTAATTGCTACCAAAGGGCAACTGGTCATGGTAGGGACTAGGGTAAAGCATGCAAAAGAAGAAATTCATAAACTCCAAGAAGAGCTCACAGCCCTTAGAGCTAAACATAGATATCCCACATAATTCATTTGCACTTGATCAGATAGAGTAGTTCAAGATAGAGTATATCAATAGCCTAATTGAGAAAAATAAATAAATGGCAATGGAGAAGGAGGTGGTGTGGAATGCCTTTGTAGTAGAAACATAAATGTATGCACATGCTAAGGCACTCACTGTAGTCCAAGAAGAAAATAAACAACTTGTTGCTAATATTATGAGGTTGACCACTATAGATAAATAGAAAGACATACTAGAAGAAAGCATTCACCAATTAAGAGAACAACTAGTGAGGCTTAACTAAGATTGGAGCTGCCTCACAAGAGAAAATATAACCCTCTTCATGAAGAAAGTATGTGTCATCTATTAGAAATTAGCTATCAAAATTAATGCATGGTAGAATGAGCCAAAGAAACATGAAAGGCTTAAAGAACTTTTCTATGATGAAGTGGAAATGCACAAGTAGATAAACAAAAAAGAGATCTAGATGGAAAAAGCTAGAATTAGTTCAATATTGACACAAAATCCTCACTAGTAGCCCATCGTGGATAGATATGCCCACATTCATTGAGTGGAAGTGAATAATAAAGACTTGTAGATCAAGGACCTAAAAGAGTACATGGGTTAGCCAACCTTCGTTATGCTAACTTGGCCATGTTAATAGCATGTAGGCTATAAATAAGCTAGAATAGCAAGTAGTAACCACATATGCCCTGTACGAGAAAGAGTTTGCAAATCAAAAAGATGTTTTTATAGAAAATCCAAGTCACATGCCATGAATTGGAAGCAGTCAAGGCTAGCTACCAAGGGCAAAAAGACATCTCAACAAACCTAGCCAAAAGGTTATGAGACTATCATAAGTTATGTGAAAAGGCTAGAACATTTGAAAAGTACATGAGATAGTTTTCAGCTTGGTATGTTAAAGCTAATTAGATGTTTTTGCAACTATCATGACCATTAGATGTACTGACTCTAGCACACATTGCTCAACAAGCATGGATGATGCATGATCCAAGAATGGAAGAAGAAAATTTTTAGGTGCTCCTGAATTGATACAAATTACATAAGCTTGATGACAAAGGGAAGCAACCAATGGAAGAGCCATTACCACCAGGAACCACATAAACTACATCAAGCTTCATCAAATTTTATTTTTTTGTCAAAATTTCCATGTCATGTCCTATGTAAATGTTTTGTCAATCACCACTCTGACATTTGAGAGTGATGTATATAGTAGTGAGTGTCTTATACATATACCTCCCAATTTTGTAAGGAAGTAGATCCTCATTTTTTTAACTAGAGGATGAGTTTTTAGTCAATTTTGGGGGTATGCTAAATCACAATTTTCACTAGCTACGATATCAAGCATCCAATATTAAAGCCGTGATATCAAATCCTTGATATCGAGGCACAAGCTTCGATGTTGGATATCCAATATTGCTTCACACGTACCTACCTATAAATAAGACACTTAGGAACATGGTCGAATAACTTTTCATTCCAATCCTTGGGTAGACTCTTACAATTTGTTTTCATAGTTTAGAGGGAATGCCGACAATGTGATGTTGAATAGTCATTTGGAGTCTTTATTCAAGTGAAGTGTACTTAGGCATACGTCTTGATGGAAATAAAGATCAAGATTTCTCTCCATCATTGTAGCATCCACGTAGCTTTATTGTTTTACTTAGCATAATATTTACTATTTTCCTAGTTTAATCATTTACATTTCCATGTACTTTACTTTCCTTGTTTATAGTAAAGTACAATGAGTATGACTAGTTTTGAGTGATAAGTGTAATTGTTTGGTAACCCAATAGTGGTTTCATTTAATTTACTCAATAGTGAACTTACTTGGTAATCCCAATAATGATTACATGAGCACAAGGTATGTACAGAAAGCCAAGAATGGATGCTCATCACTCTATGCTAGAGCAAATTATTTTACTATTTTCCTTAGACTTAGTACTATTTTCACCATTTACTATCATGGCTAGGAGTTATGGCCTACCAACATCAATATATCATACACCTCATTAAGAGCTAAACCATATGCATATATTATACTAGCTCCACGTGGGAAGGCAATGATCCTGAACTTCAACCAATTACTTACATAATCACATTACCTCATCCACGGAATTCAAATTAGCAACACATGAACACTTGTATCTCGTATGGTTGGGTGTTGGACTACTCCACTACTCATTAATGCTAAGGGAGTTCTTACAATTTTTAGAGCCTAGAGCCTTCTCGAGCCCATAACTTCCTAACTGCTTATTTGAATCAACTCATTCTTCAACCCTTTAGCTAGCATAGGTGAGCTTTACATCATGGGGGTCATAAATCTATGATATTTTAATTAACAATTTTTAAAATTTTTATAACTCTTAAATGGTTTAACTAATAAAATAATGTTAAAATTCATCAATTTACATATAAGTTATACCTCATCAACAAACTTGTGTAGCCATTGGAATAAAATAATATTAAAATAATTAGTCTACAATTATCTCAAATTAGCCTAAGTTTAACTAACCAAATGGGCATAAAATGCTAATCCTTGGCTATGTATGTGATCATAGATGGTACTAAAGAGGTCACTAATATTCTTCAACAAGTTCTCAACCTTTTACTAATCTTTTTAATTTTAAAGGTACTAATAATCTCTTAATATATAAAGAGAATTAGAATAAAAAATTAGCAAGGGCCAGCAATGAAAATATTGATGTAGATGAATTTTACCTAATACAATACAAAAAGAAAAGACATGTAGATATTGCTTTCAATTTAATAACACCAAAGATATCTCATTTAAATGAGAAGCATTATATTTGGTGTAATTATTTACAAGGAAATGAGAGAATTTATTATCAACTTGATAGATTTGACATCTTTAATGTTTTCCTTTGGAAGTCTACAAGGAAAGTATAAGTGCATGCAAATGCTACTTTGACAAATCATTTTCCTATTAGAAAATTTCTCTTTGTCATTAACTCTTTCTTTATTCTATAGCATGAGATTTTTCATATGAATGTTAATATGTTCATGGGACCCTATGGAAAAAATATTTTGAAGTCTTGAAGTAATGTAGAAAAAAAAATCCTACTAGTGATATTGGTTGGATTAATTGGTAATAGTAAACTACTTGTAGAGTCATAAATTGTACTAGATGGTTTATAAAGCAATTTGCTAAGTATAAGCATCAAGTTGAAGAAGATCTTGCAAATTTTGTTAAGTAAATGCAAAGTCTTTAAAACCAAAATATCTTTAATTTTTAAAATCAAAAAGTGTTGACTAAATCATATTATGTTAAAGAATGTTGGGATGCTTTTGAAGCTAAAAGTGCACTAACTAAAAGTCACATGGGTTGGGTAAAAATTAATGGTGAAACTTGCACAAGATTTTAAATTTCTAAAAGAAAAGAATCAAGTACTTCAACTGGAATCAATTTATACAAATTTTTCCATCATTACAAATCTTAAGAATATTAATAAATTTTTACCAAATCATTTTTCTTCTATTTTTTCTTTTGAAGATTTTAACAAGAAATCATTTTAGGCCTCAAGTACACATATTCCTCATCTTATAAAAAAAGTACATTGAAGTATTCTTAAAGAGAAATTACAATAGGAGAAATTTTTAGTAATAGCCTTTAGTTTAGCATATCATAAAGCTCTAGGTTTTTATGATTTTCCAATTGTATTTTTTTTAAGAATCATTGGGATATTATTGAAGATGATCTCTTGATGTTTTCCAAGAAACCATTATAAAAGTTTCTCTTGGTACTAATATTAGTAAAGGTATGATTCATCTTCTTCCTAACAATAGAGATCTTTAAAATGCTAGTAGTTAGAAGCCTATTAGTCTTTTTAATAATACTTATAAACTTTTAGCTAAATGCATGGCTTGCTGAATTTAGAAGGTTATTGAAAATATCATTATACCTAAGTAAACTTGTTTTGTTAAAGATAAGCATAACTTAAATAATGTTATTATAGCTTGGGTGGAATTGTAGTAAGCTTTAGATAATAACTAGAATATTACATTTATTAACTGATGAAGAGTCTTCGGTTGGCTGCGTCAATGTTAAGGAGCTATTTCTAATAATGGCCTATCCATGGGATATCCCCATGCTAGCCCACATTGGTGATGCTACATGGACTATGAATGATCCTCAAATTCAGGAGGAGAAGATAAAGGCATTGTTAGATGTCTTTCACCTTCCACAGGAAGTGGTAGCTGTAGTAGAATAGCCATAGTTGCCTTAACCACCATATGCACCCGAAGTGGAAGAAGGTCCTTTGGAACCTCAGGAACCTTCATTGCCTGGGACCATATGATCTTTTCAACCGTCTTCATGCTATCAGAGGATGTGTTGTCAAATTGTTTTCAATCATGTTTTGGTCTTTAATTTTGTGTCATGAACACCAAAATTTTGTAATTAATGTCAATTCATACACATGGGCACTTAGTTTTGTTTTGTTGTGTCGTGTGTTAGTCAATAATGTTGTACCTTCCTAATTTTGTAAGGAACTTGAGGATGAGTTTCCATTTAATTATCTGGGCATGATGAAGAGTCTTCGGTCAATTGCATCAATGGGATGTCATCAACATGACCCCATTGATGGGATCCCATCGATGTAGGATTTCCCACGTTGACATGTATCCATCGATGTGGCTTCTTAGCAAGGTCTATAAATACAACATCCCAACCATGTTAATAGAGAGTTAGAATTTTAGTTGCTAGAAAAACTCTTGATGTTTATTTCTGTAAGAGATAGAATAATTTTCTAAGTGCCTACAGTAGGAGTTAAGAAGTGTAGTGATCTTTATTCAAGCACTATTGTACCTTAACATTGTAGTGTGTGCGGTAATAAAGATGAGATTTTTGATAAACCTTGTAGCACTTGAACTAGCTTAATGATTTATTTATGCATTTATTATTTTCATTAATTAAGCAATTAATTAAGCTAGAATGATTAACACTTTAAGTAATTAATTAAGATAAATAGACTAGCACACATAAGTACAACCACTTTGAGCATACGGATAACACTTGGTAATCCTAGTAGTGCTTAACGCTTGGTCACCTAGCAATGCTGTATGTGTTTAAGATATGTATGGAAAGTGGGATCTGATGCTTATGTTAAGATAGTTAGTTATTAATTAGCAATTAAATTAATTGAATTGGTTAATCAATTTATTCTCAATCTATCACCAACCTTAGGTGAAACAAAATATAAAATAATAAAAATCATGTGCCTCAATTATCCTTAACCATACAATTGAGCCTCACAAGTGTAGTTGGGAAGACAATGATGGTTTCACAATTGGATTCACCTTCTAGATTGAATCCTATGTACAAGAACCCTAGCAATCCATGGAATTTAATCGAATCATGTGTAAATGCCTTAGTGATTTACATGGTTGGACGTAGGGGTGCCTTGCCATCCATTATTGGCACAATTACCAAGGATTCCTAGCTAGTATCATGCACTACTCAGCATCATTGAGACAAATCTAACGAAGTTAAATCGTAACAATTAATCAAAACTATACTACAAGTACATTGAGAAACTATTTCCAACAAAAATGTCTTCTTCTTTTCACAAGCGAGATGATTCTAAGTAGATAGTACCACAAGAATGCAGAATGTTGTACACTCATCTTGATGAGTTTGTACCTAATTTCACTTACATTGTCCATCATGATGAACAAATGTTGTGGCGAGGCATGCAAGGGAACACTATATTGCCACCTGACTGATCTGTTCCTAAGATCTTGCTCCAAACTCTTACAAGGTTGGACATCAAGGAGCTTCATGGAGAGTATGGTGTGGAAGATCATGACTTTTGGGACTACCATATCATTGAGACACAATGCAAATGAGATCAACAACAAGAAAAGCACTATGAAGCCATGAAGGAAAAATAGTTCACTAATCCCTTATTTCTACTAAATCAAAAGGATGATGAGAAACCTCTATTTGAGGGTTCAACTTGTAGACTCTTCACCTCTTGACTTTAGTGAAGGGGAGCTAAACCCAAATCCTAAATTAGTAATCAATAGTTTGGGTTCTAGTAATAATGAGTCCCATGGTCATGGGAACTCTAAGAAAGAAAGTTGAAGCAGGAACTTGGATAAGCACAATGACGATAACTATAAGGATTGTAGCTATGACAAATAGAGAGGCAGTGGCAGACATCATGGTCATGGCAATCTTCCTCCCTCTTCGCCCTCTTCACCCTCTTCACCCTCTTCATCTGGATTAGCTTCCTCCTCCAAATCTAAAAAGAACCATAGGTGGCGGGACAACAATGATAATCATAGAGACCACCATGAATGAAGGGATGACAGAGGATATCATAGGCATCATCAAGATCATGAAAATGAACCTCTATTGGCAACTCAAAATATGCTCAACATTGTAGAGGCTTTTAGAATTCTTACTAGGCATGTGAAAGATAGCCAAATCAAGTGGCTAGACATGAAAAATATTTCCAATTTGAGGGGTGATATAACTTAGATCCTCAAACACATCTACAACCTTTCATGATGCTTGTGTCTTACAAAATATTGAAAATGATTGGCAAAATCTTAAGCTATTCCTTAGAACACTCATCAAGGAAGAAGAAAGCTAGTACTAGTCTTTGGAACTAGAGTTAATCTATCGAGTATAATGCTAAAATTGTTTAATGATAGGTATCAAACCTACTCTAGAGTGTCAAACCTACGAAGGCAACTCTAAGGATGAAAACAGGGAACACATGAACCCTTGAATGCCATCATGGATAGATATTATTCATTATTACACTAATGCCCTGGCCATGGTTACTCTAAGAGGAAACAACTTCACCATATTATAGATGGGCTTTGCTCAGAAATATGAAGGACCCTTGGCATCTATGCCCAATCAAGATTGTCAAAATTAAGAGTTCATCAGATACAAAGGCTAATTAAGTAGGTAGTAAAAGAGGAAGGAGAGTTGAGAAAATGCAAAAGTGTAAAAGAATATAACAGGGACCCTTCCATCAAAAAGACGAAGGTCCACTTTTGTAATAGTGAGAAGGAATCACCTCTTGATGAGGTCGTGCAATGAAATACATTGCCAATCCAAAAATACATGTCTCAAATTTTGGCCAAGGTAGATAAAATGTGGGATTTGTTAGATGAAAAATTCCATGTTGCTCTAAAAATCACAAAAGAATCATGAGAGCATAGTAGCGATCGTGACCATAGGAGGTAGAAAGAAGCTAAATGTGCCTACCAAAGAGGCAAGGGCAAAGTTGTTGTAGTAGAAAAAATTATGGAGACTAAATACAGTGATGATGGTGGGTGTGATATCTTACACTATGAACATCCTAAGAGATGTTGCCCAGTTATGTCACACTTATAGAAATTTGGGGTGTGTGCTTTGAATCCACAACTATAAAAAAGGTAAACACCTAGAAGATTACCTTATCCTAGAGGCAATTCCAGGCAATTCCATCAAAAACAACCTTATTATCCAAGTGGAACTCCACCACAACCATATGAGTAGTATCAATAGTGGTAGCAACCACAGTCATGGGGGATGCTACCACCATAGCAGTAGTACCCTTACAGGCAGCCAGATCTATATGGGTACTCTATTTAGCAACTCATGTCTCCATGTGATTCTTCTAGTCATGTTTCTCCTTTCTAGCATCACTACCACCCTCCTGAATATCATCAAAATTATTGTCCAACTCCTAGGGGGATTCCATATTCCATCCATATCCTCATCATGTGTCCACACCTTTTCCTCCATCCTCAACATAGTTACCACTTGCTCCATCAATGCAGGGTGAGCTTCTAGCTTAGCCACAACAACGTAATACTCCAAGGATCATTAATTTACAACTGGTTAATCAACTAAGTGGTTTGGAACCTACATCTCATAAATGACCATTCTTCCAATCCAACATCCCTCCTAAGCCCCCACAAACTCATGCGGTTGGTCACCTTGCTTCTTCTTCATCCTCTACAAATCATTGAATTGAAAGCCCTTCAAACCAAATGCCTCCTAAGGTATATATTGTTATGTTAACTCATGCCCTATTTGACTAGATCTGGGTTGGAAACCTTTTTAGGAAATTAGCTGATCCTAGAAGTTCCCTTATCTATTTGCAGATTGCTGAGAAAGAGCCATGCAAAGCTCTTCTAGATTCTAGTGTTAATCTAATTTCCTATGACAAATATACTACTTGGAACCTACCACCTCTCAAGAAGAGAAATATCATATTAGAATTGGTAGACTAGTCCATCACTATTCCATTAGGACTATTAGAAGATATTATGACCACTTTCTGTGGGTGGTCTTATCCTACCAATTTCGTCATAATGAAAGTTGAGAACTACAAGGGGGATTTTCCAATCATTATGGGAAGGGCATGGCTAAGTAATGTTGATGCAAGAATGGACATTAGTGGCCTTTTCTTAGAAACTTCCAAGGAAAATACATTTGGAAGGATTGAGAAGAAATGAGTTCCATGCATCATATATAGTGATACAGGGTGCAATTTTGTGCAGAAACTCTAGTCCATGAAAAGAACATTCATTTCCACATGTAGGTAGTATGCAAATGAGGTAAATATTCAAAGGTGCTTGTATGTAGTAGCCACAAAACAAGAGGGCACCTAATGGTTGATAGCTGATTCTGAGAGCATCACAATTTGCATGGAACCAACTAAGAGACTCATATGTGCCTATGTCGTAGGCATGAATAAACTAGAGAAAGTTCATCGTGAAATTTCTAATGACGAAAATAATGATACCTATTGAGGAGAGTTGAAAATCCTTGAAAAATTTTAAAAAAAAACCCCTAGAGTTAAACGCTCTACTTGCTAGCCTGAAATATGCATTTCTAAAAAGTGGAAAACTAGTTATAATCAATGCTAAACTTTCTCTTTAACAAAAATAAGAACTGTTGAAAGTGATTAATAGATGGATAATGAATTTTGCTTGGTCATATTTATAGAACTTACTAGGATTGATCCACAAATATGCTAGCATCGTATCTATACCAATCTAGCCATAAAGCCAAGGAAGTAGCCATAGTGATGGTTGAATCCCAAATTAAAGTAAATCATTAAGAAAAAAATAGAACAACTCCTCAAGGTAAGGTTCATCAATCCTATTGCAAATATTGAGTGGCTTAACCCACTCATGATTATGCCAAAAAAGGTGGCAAGTGGTAGGTTTGTATTGATTTCATACTGTTAAACATGGTAACATTCAAAGATCATTTTCCATTGCCATTTGTTAATTCAGTTTTGGAAACCATTTTTGGACATTGCTATTATAGCTTTTTGGATGGTTATAGTGGTTATAACTAAATTTAAATTGCACTAGAAGATCTGGCCAAAACTACATTCATGAGTCCCTAGGAAACTTTTGTATATCGAAAGATGCCTTTTGGTCTATGCAATGCTCCTGCCACATTTCATCTTGAGCATTGTTCAACAATAAATTGGTAGTGGGATAGAAGTATTCATAGATTACTTTTCCACTTATGGTGCTACATTTGAGCAAGCTTTGGACCACCTTGAGCAAGTATCAAAAAGATGTATGGATACAAACCTGCAACTTAATTGGAAAAAGAGCCATCTAATGGTCTAAGAGGGCATAGTCTTGGGGCACAGAATCTCATAAGTAGGGATTAAGGTAGACTCTAAAAAGATAAGGGTCATCCAAGGTATAACTTGTTAATTGAAAATAGTTAAAGATGTTTGGTCATTCCTTAGGCACACTGGTTACTACCAACAATTCATAGAGAAGTTCTCTAAGATTGCAAAACTATTGGTTGAGTTAACAAAAAAAGATGCTCCATTTGTTTAGACGAAGGAATGTGAAGATGCATTCCAACAGATGAAGGATATACTCATAGAAACTTTAATTCTATAAGCACAAAATAGGTCCAAGTTATTTCATATCATGATGGATGCATCAAATTATACCTCCGAAGTTATGCTGATGTAGTTGGATGATCAAAAACATCCAGATTACATCCACTATGTAAGCCGAAGCATTGTGGGTGCACAAATAAATTACACCATAATAGAGAAAGAATTAATGGCAATGGTTTGTACTTTGGAAAATTTTAGATGCTATGCGCATGGGTACAAAGTGTTTGTGCACACTGATCACAGTGCCATTCACTTTCTGATGAACAAGCCAACAGTAAGCCCTTGTGTCATATCATGGCTGGTGATCTTACAGGAATTTGATCTTATGAAGGTAGATAAAAAGGGAATTGAGAATGTAGTTGCCAATCATCTCTCTTAGTTAAGAATGGATAACAAAGGGGAGGAGAACCCACTCTCTAATTAATTTCCTGATGAACTCCTCTTTGTTGAAGTAATTAATCACCAAGTGCCCATAGAACTAAAATGGTATGATGGTGTCCTCACTTATCTTCTCACTCAAGAGGTGCCATAGGAAAAAATAATGGTTTCGTCATCAAGCCAAGTGCTTCATGGAAATCAATGGACACCTTTACAGGATGTGTGCTAATGGCCTGGTTCATTGGTATGTCCCTAATACTGATCAAGTGCACATTCTTTAAGGTGCTAATGAGGGACATTGTAGATGCCACTATGTAGGGAGACACATGGTCATTAAAATCCTAATGGTAGAGTACTATTGGCCAACAATCTTCAAGGATGCCCACCAATTTGTTTGATCTTGTGAACACTATCAACAAGATGGTGGGATGACCACATGAATGAAGGAGCCTCAATAGTGGATCCAACCATTGGAAGCTTTTGACATATGGAACATAGACTTCATGGATCCCATCATACCCATTTCCAATTGAAAGGCATATTTTATCATTGCCATTGACTATTGTATTAAATGGGTAGAAGCAAAATCTGTTGTCAACTATACATAAACCACTATTGCTTGATTTTTTTAACAACACATTGTAAATATGTTTGGGGTGACACATGCACTAATTTCTAACATTGGAACCCATTTCACAAGTATCACTTTTCATAAGCTCATGCAACACTTAGGGGTTGAACATAAATTAACAACACCCNAAATGGTTAAGTAGAGGTTACTAATAGGGAGATTACAAAGATCTTAATGAGAACTATTATCAAATATAGGAGAGACTAGAGCACAAAACTCAATGATGCCCTCTAGGCCTACTACTCAACATGGAAACTCCCTATAGGCTACTTTATTTATGAGCTGGTGTATAGTGATGAGTGGTGGGTATCCCTACACTCAACCATATGAATACGAGCATCGCACACACGATCTGGTCGAACTCCACAGAATAAATGCCTACACGCCCTTTGTAACACTTAGGGTTAACTATTCATTATCTTCCCAGACTTACTTGTATTTGTCACGGTGTATGGTTAAGTAAGTCTGAGGTATATGATTTTTATGGTTTTTATGTTTTTCTCCTATGCTAAGAGGTAAAGGGTTGAGAAACTAACTAACTCTAACTAGTGACTAAGTCTACATTACCTAGCGTCAGCATCTGTTCCCACTTACCGTACACACCCTAAACTATGCAACTATGGCTACCAAATGCTAATCGTTACTGGGATCACCACATGTAACACACGTGCTCGAATTGGTCATACTGAGGCACTTAGCTAACCTAAATGTGATAAGCATCCATTCCTTGGCTATCCGTACACATCCTTGAATGCTCGTAACCAAGTGGTACTTATCCTGCATTCTAGGAGATAAGGGTGAGAGAAAATAATCACAATGAGTAGTCGATTCCTTGACTATCCGTACACATCCGTAGATGCTCGTAATCAAGTCGTACGCATTCTGCGTTGCGATGAGCAGCCGATTCCTTGACTATCTGTACACATCCATGGATGCTCATAATCAAGTTGTACTCATTCCGCACTACAAATAGGTAATAAATAACATGTAGGAAATAACAGATAAGAAAACTTATTCCATGTACTGCAAAGTTTATCCACAAAGCTCATCTTTATTTCCATACACAGCTTGCGTTCAGGTACAAAGCTGCTCGAATAAAGATCCGTTCACTTGGGGACTCCTACTGCGAGCACATGGAAAATTCTATTTCTGGAGTGATCAATCTGCCAGAGTTTCCCTACTTCTAGCCTAGGATGATCAAACAAGGAAGTGCTACCTCTTATTTATAGATATGACAGTAGATCCTGATATCGCATGGGATGCGATATCACGACGACCGCGATATCATGTATGCAATATTACGGTTCATGTGATATCGCATCCCATCATACACCCATGACTAAATGAAAACTCGTCCTCGAGTTCCTTACAATAATATCAGGTAGGTATGGAATTATTAAGGGAAATGGAACTAATGGGATGACATGTGAATGGATCATTATTACAAGACTTGAAAAAACTGATGTTCATGACAACAAGGGTGAACACCTTATTACAATGACATCAGGCCACATTTGGCAACTTAAGAGAAGAGAGGAGAGAGAGAAGAAGTCTTACTGCTGCCAATGCCCAGATTGTGCCTTTCATTGTCCATCTGTAAGCGCATCATCGGTCTTGCTCCTTGCATAGCTGCTTCCAGTACTGCTCCATTCCAAGTGCTCCCTCTAGATCTGGTCCGTTGTTGCATGATCGCCATCTGCACACACAACACAATCTTGTATTATCAAGGGTAGATAAATTTCAATGTGGTAATACCTTGCTTCAGTGTAAGTCCATTGGCTGGGTTGTGGTATGGCTGATTATGGATCTGGGAATATATAAATGATGACTACCGAAGGTGTAGGGGTAGGAGAAAATTGGAAAAATCAGGTCCCGTACATCCATGACAAATCGCGAACCTCCAGTAGCATTAGAATGGAGAAAGGAAGGAGTAAGAAAGATAGAGAAAAAGGGACAACTAAAACATTGATGAAATAGATGTCAAGATGGAAATGAACAAAATAAAATTAATTGCAAAAATGTTAAGGGAAAGAATTTAACTGGTGCACCAAATAGGAATGTTAGTGGGTCCTCCCAAAAGTAGGCTCATGCCCTTAATGCCCTAATAATCCCACATTCAAAGAGTCCATAGGTCCTATGAATGTCCTTTGGAACAACAATTAAAGACTTAACTGTAAGAATTTACCAAAAAGAAAACAACATATCTACCAAAATATACACTAATGATACAATCGGAAATGAGGTGAACCATGGAGAGAATGGTGGAGAGAAGAGGATGGAATGGAATCCCAAGAACAAGGTGGTGTATAGCCCCTTGTGTGTTTCATGATTAATGTGACTTGGAAAATCTCATTCCAACTCTGGCCTCAAACCAACCACATCTAGTGATCTCGCATCAACGCACTAGGCCAACCATCCACTTGAATGACAAGAATGCACCTCCAAAGAGTCACCATCATTCCGACGAAACAAAGAAGAGAATGGGAAGTGAGAAGGGCCTTAGTTAGAGGGAACGTTGTTGGTTCCATAACCAGTGCTTGTAGCCCAGGTTTATTTCATCTAAGGGGTGTGCTTTGAATTCTCACTTTTTTTTGTGTTTTGTGTTTTTATGCATGAGAACCACACCATGCAAAGACTTCTTATTTTTATTATCTTAGCTTCTGATAATTGGGTAACATCGGAACGGCAAGAAAACTCAAGAAGAAAACATCCAAGCACCCAAGATCATGTCTAACACCAATGCATCATGTTCCCTTGAAGTCACACCCTTTTCAAACCTTGAGTCCTTCCTTAGTTTGAGAAACACCTAGTCATCAGTTCGTTAAAGTTCTTAATTAGAAAAAGGAACTGTATATTTCCAAGCCAAGAGAGACCATAGATTTTGGTGGATTGATGGATGAAGTGGACTCATTGCCTGCCATATCAAAAGAACATACCTTAGTATCAACATTGTAACTTTAAGGTAAAAACCAAACACTAGCAATCAATAAGAAAACAATTCATACCATCATTCCAAACACTTATTGGGTGACGAACTTACATGGTGGATGACACACACACACACACACAAAATGGAAAAGTATAACGATGTTGTAAAACAAAAACAAGAAAAGTTAAAGAAATTTGTAAAATAAAAACATGAAAAGTTAAAGAAATTTGTGAAACAAAAACATGTAAAACAAAAACTTGTAAAACAAAAATGTGTTAAATAAAAACATGTAAAAAAAAACTAAAAAGAACTGAGGGCCCCATATGATTAGCATAGGTGGCCATCTCCCCCATGACTAAGTGGAAAGGGAGAGATCCGAAATAATGAGCACCTATTTGAATTTTTTAAAAGTGCCCAACTTCTCCCTGTTGATGTTCTTAGATTAAGAAGTGGAAGTTGGCGACGCTCATACTCCAATGCATCTATGCCCTCGTTGTTGGCATGGTTTGTATCCTCAGTTTGTTCCATGCATATTTGTTTGCTCTTTCGAGTAGTTGTCAACCACGGGGTATCTACTACTGGTTGTGTGGTTGCTACATACAGGCATCTTTGGATTTGTGTTTCTTGGGCACACCTGTTACATGGAGACATTTCCTCCATGTCATCACCCGATGAATCATTTTATGTGATGCGTGGAACTTTCTTCTTCTTGATCTTTCCATAAATGTTTATCTTAGATATTTGCAAGGAAAGATCATGGATCCCTAGGTACGCATCTACTGTACTTAGCCATGGCCTTCCCATTATAATTAGGAAGCCCCCTTCGTTGTTGTTGATTTCAATCACCAGGAAATTGGCTAGGTAAGACCACCCATACACAGTGGTAATAATATCCTCCACCAATCCCAAGGGAATGGTGATGGACTAGTCCACCAGCTCCAGTTGAATGTTGCTCTACTTAAGTTGGGGCAAGTTCCAGGTGTGATACATTTCTTGTGATATTAAATTGACTCCGGAACTTGAGTCAAGAAGAGCATTATGTGGTTTGTTCCCGGTGATTTGTAGATAGATTAGTTTCCTGGGAAGGTGGCCTACCTTGATCAAGTCGGTTACGGTATGCGTTAACATAACCGTATGCATACTCCATTGTTGGACTGAAGGGTGCTCCAAAGCGTTAGATGATGGAGGCATGTACATCGGCTCAACCATTTGTTGTCGCGAGAGTTTTTCTAGGCTTCTGGTTCTGAAAAAGGGCCTTCTTTTTGTACAGTTGTTAGAACCAACACCAGGTTAAATATTTACAAGTTGGATATTTATAGCTTTTGCGGCGTTACATTGCTATGGTTGAGTAGGGAGTTCCCCTTGCATTGTTGGAATAGGTTGTATGGGAACTATAGGTGGAAGAGGTGCGGATGGAGTTGGAGGATGGAATGAGTGTGAGATTTCTCCTGGAGGAGAAGGAGTTCTCCTGAAGTACTCCCGAACTTGGTAGTGACATTGGGGAGTAGTGTGACTCATAGAGTCACCTGGAGAAACCGGCTGTTGCACATAATAGCCATAAGGATCGGGCTATCGGTAAGGGTACTATTGTGTTGGTGGTGGCATCCCCCATTACTGTGGGTATTGCCACTGTTGATTCTATTCGATTAGTTGTGGAGGAGTTACACTTGGATAATACGTTAGTGGTTGGTGGAACTGCCTTGGGTTACCTTGTGGATAAGGTAACCTACGAGGTGTTTACCATTGGTTAAGTCTTGGATTTAGTGCATACACCTTAGACTCCTGTAGATGTGAGATAATTGGACAACATCCCTTAGGATGGTTATAGTGGCAGATCTCACATCCACTATCATCGTCTATGTCAGAATCCATAACTTCATCAGAGATAGAAATTTTTCCCTTACCCTTGTTATGTGTAGGGCTTGAATTTCTCCACTTTATTTTACCTTTGTTACTACTTGGTTCATCCTTAGACTCTTCTACAATTTTCAGAATACTTTCAAGTCTAGAGTCTAAGGAATCCCACATTTGGTCTACCTTAGCCAATACTTCAGTTGCTAATTTCTGGATCAGCAAGATTTTTTGGTTCACTAACTCTTTGAGTGGTGACTCATCCTCCTCATCATAGAATTTCACTCCCTTCTTTCGAAGGGAGGGATCGTGGTTGTAGTCTTCTGCACTTTCCCTCTTATGTAGCTCACCTTCCTCTTGTGCTACTTGTTCCAACAACTGATGTACTTCATGGGCTCTAAGTTGTGATAATTTCCCTTGGGCATAAGTCCCAAGGGTTCTTCTCATTTCATTCCTTAGCCCATCCACAATGTGGCAGAGTTGATCTCGCTGAGTGTACCCATGGCCTAAGCAAAGATGTAACAATGTGTAGTAGCGGGCCATGGCAGCATCCAAGGGTTCATAAGCACCTTATTTCCAGCCTTGGATCTGCTTACGTAAATTGGACACTTTGGAGTACATATGATATTTATTGTTGAAAAGTTCTAACATCGTACTCCACCTCCTGATGGTTTCTGGTTCTAAGGACCGGTACCAACTTTTTGCTTCTTTAATGAGTGTCCTTGGGAACAACTTAAGTTTTTGCCACTCATTGTCTATATTTTGCAAGGCAGAGGCATCGTGGAATGCCTGTAAATGATATTGTGGATCAGCGTTGTATCCCCCTTCAAAACATGGGATATTATTTATGTCCAAATGCTTGATCCGACTGTCCTTTAAGTGCCTTCTTGGAATCCTAACAGACTCCATTATGTTAAGCATACTTTGGGTTGTGAGTAGGGGCTCATCATGATCATCTCTTTGATGATCCCTGTGATGTCTACGTGGTTCCCTACTCTCCCTACATCCTTGCCCTTATCCTCTCTCTCGACGTTCCCGTCGAGGTCTTTCTTCTTTCTTACCCTTATCCTCACCGTTGTGTTCCTGGTGGCTGCGCCCAGATGTGGAAGGAGAGGGTGAATGATGAGATGAAGGGAAAGAAGAAGGGGAACCATCACCATGGTGATGTTTCTTGCCTTCTCTTTATCTACTTCGGCTTTGATCGTTATAACGATCTAAGTGCCTGTCCTTAGTGTGAGTGGTTGTTCCTTTCGTGAATAGTTGGTGTTCATGGGGATCAGAACTATGGTTATGTATAGTTGATCGTAGGTTCTGATGCCTAACCTCCTCACCATCATGAGGAGGGGGAACATCATTTGCTACAGAACCCGTTATAAGGGGTTCCTCATCTCCTATTTCTCTAAGGACGTGTGGGGTCTTGCTCTTCAAAAGTGTATGTTATCCCTCCTGCCTTAAGTCTCTCATACATTGCGCTTATGTGGGATGATAATCCCTCATATCAAAATCTTCAGCAACGTATTCGGCAAATAATTCCATCATGCCTATCTGTGCCAAGGCACAGAAGAACATGTTAGAGACGGATCGATTTGGGGGTAACACAATGTTACCTTGCAGGTCTCTCCACCGTAGTTGTTCATCCTAATGGAGGATAAAAGTACAATCAAGAATATACTCATCGGGATGAGTATATGTCACCCTATATTGTTGAAGACATGGATGTTTTTGGTTGTGTTGTATGTTGTCGACTGTCTCTAGTATTAGTCCTAGGTGGTGAGTTGCTCTTGTGAGAAGAAGACATTTTTACTTTTCGGTGTGCTATTTCACCGTTATATAAATTCTTAATTAATTAGTTAACCCTAAGGTTCGTTAAGGCTCCCAATGATTTGAATGATGTCCTTTATGTTCTAATTGGCGTACAAACACTTAGTCCCTGGCAACAGCGTAGCACCAATGATGAGTGGTGGGTATCCCTACACTCAACCATACGAATACGAGCGTCGCACCCACGATCCTATTGAACTCCATAGACTAAATGCCTACACACCCTTTGGAACACTTAGGGTTAACTATTCGTCGTCTTCCCAGACTTACTTGTATTTGTCACGGTATATGGTTAAGCAAGTCTGAGGTATATGATTTTTATGATTTTTATGTTTTTCTCCTATGCTAAGAGGTAAAGGGTTGAGAAACTAACTAACTCTAACTAGTGACTAAGTCTAAATTACCTAGCGTCAGCATCTGTTCCCACTTATCGTACACACCCTGAACTATGCAACTATGGCTACCAAATGCTAATCATTACTGGGATCACCACATGTAACACACGTGCTCGAAGTGGTCATACTGAAGCACTTAGCTAACCTAAATGTGATAAGCATCTGTTCCTTGGCTATCCATACACATCCTTGAATGCTCGTAACCAAGTCATACTTATCCCGTGTTCTAAGAAATAAGGGTGAGAGAAACTAATCGCGATGAGCAGTCGATTCCTTGACTATTCATACACATCCATAGATGCTCGTAATCAAGTCATACTCATTCCACATTTTGATGAGTAGTCGATTCCTTGACTATCTGTACACATCTGTAGATGCTCGTAATCAAGTCGTACTCATTCTGCACTACAAACAGGTAATAAATAACATGTAGGAAATAACAGGTAAGAAAACCTATTCCATGTACTACAAGGTTTATCCACAAAGCTTGTCTTTATTGTTGTACACAACTTGCGTTCAAGTACAAAGCTGCTCAAATAAAGATCTGTTCACTTGGGGACTCCTACTGCGGGCACATGGAAAATTCTATTTTTGGAGTGATCAATCTACCAGAGTTTCCCTACTTCTAGCCTAGGATGATCAAACAAGGGAGTGCCACCTCTTATTTATATATATGGTGGCAGACCATGATATCGTGTACGCAATATCGTGGCTCATGCGATATCGCGTCCCATCATATAGAAAACTACCAACACTTCCTATTCAATGTAATCTTCATACACTTTCAATAGCCTATGACCTAGATCTCAACCTAAGTCTAGCACAAAGAGAGTGATTAATCAATCTTAACATGCTAGATGAAAATTGATTGGTAACCCTCTCTTTGAATAAAGTGCCCAAAGCATTTAGTAAATAACAACATGACCTTAAGATAAGGAAAGTAAAATTTCAACTTGAAGATAAGGTCCTTTACTGGAATCGCACACATCTTCCACAATGAACTAAATTTCAAACATTATGGAAGGGTCCTTATATAATTGATGAAACTTTTTCTTCTAATTTCATTTTAATTTACAAACTTGAGAGCCTAAACAAAAAATAATTAATCAACATTCAATAAATAAAAATTTTCCATGAGCCCGAGCAAGCTAGTGCAACGAATACATCATCGGATGGACAACCTCGCTCAATCTTTCAGATCTCCTCCTTTCAACTTAGTCATGGGGGAGATGGCCATCCGTGCTAACCATTACATGGCTCCTTAGTTTTTTTAATTTTTTTGTTTTACATATTTTTTTACACTTTGTTTATTTTACACTTTTTTGTTTTATACTTTTTTCCTATTTTACACCATTTTTTATTTTACACTGTCACTGGTACATTTGATTTTTTATAAATATTTTACACTTTCTTATAAAATTTCCTTTATTTTATGTTTGATTTTCTAAAATTTCTGCTAATAAACTACTTTGTGCCAACAAGACATAGTGGTGCTATAGTTATTGTTAATTGTGGTTTGTACTTATTATTTTTGATTGCTAGTGTCTGGTTTCTATTTTTGAATTTTGGTANTTTGAACAGGGTGTGACTTCAAGGGAACTCAATACTCTTTGTACTCTTCTACTTACTTAGGTGCATGGGTTCCATAGATTTTTTACCATTCCATGTTGACCAATAATAGGAAGTTAAATAAGTCTTTGCATGGTGTGGTTCCCATCTAAAAAAAAGAAGAGAAAAAAGAAAAAAATATAAATAAATAAATAAAAATAAAAAAATGAAAAATGATACAAATTCAAAGCACACCCCTTAGATAGAATAACAAGCTACAAGCATTGGTTATGGGACTAGAAAGATAGGTTACCCATGCCTAAAGATCCCCTCTAACTATGGTCCTTCCTCACTTCTTACTTTTATTTTCTTCTCTATAAGGAATGATGTTTCCCCTGTGGAAGCACTCTTGTGTCTCAAAGGGATGGAATGATTTTAGAGTGGTAATGTGAAGTCACTAAACATGGTTGGTTTTGGTTTGGACTAAGGATGGATTTTATCATGTCATTTAACCACAAAATCCAAGAGGGACTTCATGTGACCTTAATCAGAAACTCCATTTCACTTTCTCTTTCATCCATATATGCTTTCCATGACTTACCTCACTATGGGTGCCCATGTCCCTATTTGATGTCTTGGTCTGACGTGCTTGAATTCTTAGGTAGATTCTTTAAGGTTTTCATCCTTAACTTTCATAACCATTAATCACCTATGGGATCCATGAACTCCTTATGGTTGAGGTTATGCAAGGGCAAAAATGGCATGTGCATGCTATGGGAAGGACCCACTTGCATATCTCTTGGTTGGGTTAGTTAAGTACCTCATCCTTAGACATTCCTGCAATCCAAACCTTTGTGTGCCCCATTTGATGCATCCAACTATGCACTCCTTAGGGAAATTTCTATAATGAACATATTCTCCATTCAATTTTTCAATTTTTTAGCTTTCAAAGACCCTCTTCAATGATTCCATTAAGTTCTTGGCTTTTCTAGGACTCCATAGACCCCAGTTTCATTAAAAAACTTAGTGTATTTTAGGAGAAATTCAAGTTGAAAAATTTTGCTTATACCCTTCGTGAACAGGTACCTATCGACAGGTCCCCTATGTATACGAGACCTCGTATATAGGACCCTTTTGATGAACCCTCTACATATATGAGACCCCATATATAGGACCCTATCGATGCAACACAAAAATAGTATATATATTCACACTCACACCTTGAATTTTTCACATTTCCTTTCAAACGTTAAAGGAGCTTTTGTAGTTTTCAAAGCCTAAAACTTTCCAGAAGTCATATCTTCCTAACCATTTGTCTAAATCACTCTATTGTTTGACCTTGTAGCTACCAAAGGTAAGCTCTTAGTTGTGGGGGCCACAAACCTAAAGTTTTTTACTGAAAATTTTTCCAAATATTCTAACTCTCACAAAGGTTTAACAAAGAAAACATCAAATTACAAAAGTTAAACTCTTCCAACTAGCTCTAGTAATGCTTTGAACTTAAAAATTAATAAAATAATAATAAAATAACCAATCTACCATGGTCCAACCTTAGCCTAAGTGTAACTAACTGATGAGATGAGGTATCAAAACATTATAAGTTACACATTATATATACTAATCCTTGGATGTGTTGACACCATATATGGCATCAAAGGGGAAGCACACATAGGAAGGAGAACCATCACAGCCATGGGATAAATGACCATGAATAGGAAGGGGCCAAGAATAGGCACAAGAAGAACAAGTAGGAACCCATGCCATGAGACCTCTTAGGGAGGAGCCTGAAATGGGATTTGTCTATTTGATTCTAAAACAAGTAGCAGCGATAGAGTAATTCCATTAGGATGAGGAACTAGCCCAATAAGAAAACCTTGAGGTGAACTTGATAGAAGCCTATCTTAAGTAGATCAAATCAAAGGAGGTTCAGAAAATGATGCTCCAAGAGTTGAATTTTACCTCTTTCTTAGAGTAAGCACCCCAAGAAGTATAAGATCAATTGAAGACCTCTCCCATATGGCCCATCATCACTTCCAATGGGGAGTGGTACATGGAAGAGATGTTCTTATTCTAGAATAACATGCAAGCTAATTCATTGTTCAAGATTAAGGATATTTCAGTATCCTACTCAATGTAGGCCATTTTAGAGGCACTTTGGTTATCAAAAATTGGGGTAAATCTCACTAAGGTTATAATACAAGAATATCCTAGCATCAAGAAAGAATGGTTGTAGTGGTATTATGCTGTTGAATGTAAGGAGTATGATGCACTCACACCAACAAAGAGAATCTACTACAATATTACGTCCTTTTACCTCAATCCAATAGTGAGGACAAGCAAGATCATTGTCTTCTTTGCCTGTGCATGTGTTGCTCTAAGTGATAGATTCCTTGTCAACCTTCCATAGCTAATCTATCATGAGATAGAAAAGTGCTCTAAGGAGAATGAACGTGGAAGAAAGGCACTCCCCTTTCCATGCCTCATCAAAAAACTATGTCAGAGAGGAGGGATAACCCACTATACAAATGATGATGTTTGATGTGCTCCATCCACTAATTAGATGGAGATGATGAAGGACAAAGTCCCTACAAAAGTCATTCAAGAAGAGGAGTAGCAACCACTACCCCCATCATCCACTTAGCAAACAGTGCCAAATATCATTGTGACTTCTCAATGGTTGCGTGAATTCCAAGAATGGATCTTGAGTAAGCAAGATTGAAAAGCAGGAACAAGTGGCAGAAGTCCATCTATGTACCTGCCAACGATGAGTTACCTGAATGAAGTGGCTCAAATAGTTAGCCAGATGGAGGTGGTGGACCAATCTTTTTAGCCCAAAGAATGTAGTTGCCTATAAGATTGAACCCTAGCATTTGAGAGGTAACAATATCCCTCTTACAATAGCAGTACTTCCCAAAAATCTTTGTGA
This sequence comes from Gnetum montanum, assembly GCA_015680685.1. Taxonomy (NCBI): domain Eukaryota; kingdom Viridiplantae; phylum Streptophyta; class Gnetopsida; order Gnetales; family Gnetaceae; genus Gnetum; species Gnetum montanum. The sequence goes on from MNCI01010939.1 coordinate 386,544, forward strand.
ACACCATTACTTTTCTTGTGCACTCAGAGAAGGGTAAGGAGGCAATAGTTTTGGTGATGTAGTACCAAGGGTAGGAGATAGCAGCAAAGGTGGTTGTTAATAGAATTACAAAAACTCTAAATGCACCTACGGTGTCTATACCAGACATCTCTGCACTTAAAGATGTGCAAACATCTGTAGGAATAGTAAGTAGTAAGTTGAGTGTAGTACAACATGAATAATTGCTAGATCAAATGGTGGGAATTAGGTAACTAATTTTGGATGTATTTGACCTTTCAGAAAACATAACTACAACCCAATTGGAGCTGTTGGAAGTAAGGGATAAGAACATCATTTTGAAGGGGCAACTCGAAGTAGCCAAAGAGCAAAATGAATGCTTGGCTACAGTGGTTGCCAAAATAAGGGACCAAATTACTAACCCTACATTTCTCAACCCAACATTAAGAAACGATGAAGCTCTTAAACAACTTCACACAAGATTAAAAGAGGTTGAGGGTGCAATGTAGATGGTGGTGTTCTATCAATCCTTTATAGAGGCCACTCAACATAAAATTTAGAAGGCCTTAGATTAGACCCATCAGGAGAATGTACAATTGACTGTAAAGAATCATTGCATGTGAAATGTTGATGCACAAAAATAGTAGATGGTAGATTTCATCCATCAATAGTAGGAGTAACTAACCAGAGTGAACACTAAGATGAGGAAATTGGTAACAAAAAATAAAAACCTCTCCATGGAGGAGGTTTATGCTTCTCATCAAAAGACAACAATCGAGGTAGCCCCCTGGAAATTAGTGGCTCTCAAATTTGAGAGAGTCAAAAATCACTACAGAGATCAGGTCGATCTATAGAAAGAAGTTAATCAAAAGCACATCCAATTGGTGAAGAGAAAAGTAAATGAGATCCTCCAACAACTTTAGCAAGGAAGAGAGATATGGCAACTTATCATTGATGGGATAAATGCCTATAACAACACAAAGATCTACATGAAGGAGTTGTAGATTAAAAAAAATGACAGAATACATGGAGCTTACCAATCTCTAATATGCAAATCTAGCTATGTTGACTATTAGACAGCCATGGTCTAAATTAGAGAAACAAGTGACTAGGTTGTACTCGTTGTACGAGGCAAAGTTCAAGCACCACAAGGAAACCAAGCAGAAGCTTGTAGTGGAAAATGTGAAACTTGAGGTTCTCAAAGCCAAGTTCATTGATCAAAGATCAACTACTAAGAATCTAGCCAAAAGGATGAATGACTACTAGAAGCTGCAAAACACACTCAAAGCATTCAATATCAAACACAAGAAATTTATTGCTTGGTTTGTCAATATTAAGGAGTTGTTCCTAGTAATGCCTTGTCCATGGAATGTCCCCATTCCAACCCACATTGGTGATGTTGTGTGGATTTTGAATGATCCCCAGAGTAAAGAGGAGAAGATGAAGTTATTATTGGATGCCTTTCACCTTCCACCAGAAGTGGTAGCTATAGCAAGATAACCACAACCGCTTCAACCACCACGTGTGCCTGAAGCAGGAGAAGGTCCTTAAAAACCTTAAGAAACTCTATTTCCTGGAATCGTCTAATCTTTTCAACCATCTTCATGCTATGTGTTGTTCAATTTTTTTTAATCATGTTTTGGTGTTCAATTTTATGTTGTCAACATTACAATTCTATAATTAAGGTTGATTCATACACCCGAGCACTTATTTTTGTTTTGTTATGTCGTGTGTCAATCAATAATCTCATACCTTTCCAATTTTTTAAGGAACTTGAGGATAAGTTTTCATTCAATTGTGGGGGTATGATGAA
>MNCI01010939.1:388594-423940 GCA_015680685.1 Gnetum montanum
ATGTTCAAGATGTGCATGAAAAGTGGGACCGAATGCTTATGTTAGGATAGTTAGTTATTATTTAGTAATTAAACTAGTTGAATTAGTTAATCAATTTATTCTCAATCTATTACCAACCTTAAGTGAACAAAATATAAAATAATAAAACTCATGTGCCTCAATTATCCTTAACCATACAACTAAGCCTCACAAGTGTAGTTGGGAAGACAACGATCGTTCCACGATTGGATTTATCTTCTAGATTGAATCTTGTGTACAAGAACAGTAGGAATCCATAGAACTTGACTAAATCATGCATGAACACCTTAGTGATTCGTATGGTTGGGCATAGGGGTAACTCGTCGCTCATCATTAAGTTAGGTTATACTAAGGCTTATGACAAGGTTGAATTAAATTTCATTATTTTTGTCTCTATAAACTAGGATTTCATGATTATTTTATTTATCTTGTTTGTATCCTTATCAATAATGCTAATGCTCATGTTGCTACTAATTTTGAATTAAGTTCCTTCTTGTCTCTTCAATGGTTAGTTCATTAAGGTTGTCCTATAGATCCCTATCTTTCTATTATTGTTTTAGAATTTCTTTTACATAATTTGCATTATGATCTACAAAGGAATATCATTAAGGGAATCTCAATTGATGAGTAAGATATGAAATTACTTAACATGCACTTTTTAGATGATTTTTTTAATGATAAACAATTCTTTACAACATATCAATACTCTTGTAGCTAGAGTAAAGGACTATGGCATATTATCTAGCTCTCATATCAATTGGCAAAAATCTATTAGCTATTGTAATTGAAATAGTAATGAGTGGGTTGCTCTCAAGCCTTGAAAAATCTTGAAAAAAGATTTTGTTTCCAAATTTTAGGAATACCTTTCCTTTTGAGCCTAATCTTACTATTTTATGGAATTATGTGGTTGATAAAATTGAAAGAAGCTTGATAAATAGAGAGAAAAAGGCTTACCCTTAATGGAAAAGTTTTAGTAATTGAGCACATGCTTCAATTAACTCATGTTTATTACTCTACTTGTTGGGCTCCTTCTAAAACTTCTTATGATAGAATTGATCATATTATCCATTAGTTTCTTTAGTCTACTAAGCAACATAGAAAACGTTTTTCTAGAGTTTCATGGGACATTTACACTAGTAGCAACAAAGATAGAGGACTTGATCTCATTAATTGTTATAATCAAGGCATTTCCCTTGCAACAAAATGGAATGCAAAGTGCATTAATGGAGATGATTTTTAAATGCTCTTTTTAAGAAATAGACTTATGAAACCTTCTTTTTTTCTTTGGTCATTTCTATTCTCAAGTCTCCAATTCTTAAAAAAATTTGGAAGAAATGGTGCAAGCTTTATAAATATTGGAACTTCAATTATATTATATTTTCAAAAGATATGCTTAAGTAAATTATCCCATGATGAATTCCTTTTAATGAAAGAGCTTGTGATACTAATTCATCTTGATTATGTACTAATTGGAGAAAATTTGGTTTTATTGTAGTTTCTTATCTATATATGCATGATAGATGGATTACAAGAAATGAAGCTTTCAATTTCTATTGTTTGAATTAAAAAGAGGAAAATTTTTGAAAAGTTAATTTCTAATCTTTAAAATTTGGAAGGATGGAAGAATGTTTTTTTCTTTTAATACAAACACTACTTACAATATTATTACAAAGAATGATTTTATTGACAATAAATTCAATAAGGTCTGGAAAATTCAATTATCATCACACTTTTGAATAAGAAAAATAAAAGATATTTAGAGAGCTCCTACATTTCCTAAAATTTGTATTTTTTATGGTATCTTATTCATCAAGGTCTTCCTATTGACACTTGTCTTAAACATATAAAAAATGTTTCTCCTCAATGTCCTCTTTATAAAAGTGAAGACTCATTTTCTCATGTTATTTTTGAGTGTCCTATTGCTTAGCATGCTTGGAAATGGACAGCCAAAATTTGTAATAAGTTTTAACTAAGCATCAATGAAGTTATTCTTGGTGATTAGCATAATTTGTCTATTTTCTTTCTTTACATTTGGAAATGTCTCTAATTGCTTGCTTTCTACACTATTTAGAAGCTTCGGTATGTAGTTATTTTCCAGTAACAAGAGCATAACTATGCCCTCTCTTCAGGAGTTAAATACTAGATTCTCAAAGATATCACTTTTTAGCTACAACTTCAATTAAAAAGGATCCTAGTGAAAGCTAGAAAATTCACTTATTTTCTACAGTATTAATTTTTTTTGGAGGCTTAAGGATGGGAAGCTTTTAGCTTTTGGTTGTTGTTTGTTTATTATTTCTAATTGATGTATTCTTTTATTTTTAGAAAGAGTTTTCTCCTTCTCTTTACAAAAAAAAAACATTTAGTAAGAAGTGAAAACTTGTGAGAAAACTTCTAAATAAGGGGAAAACCTAATTCTTCTCCTACTCCAAAGGGAAGATTTTTTAGAATTGGTTATAAGGATGAAAACCTGAAAAGACAATCCAAAATCATTGGGCTTTTTCTTTAGACTTTATCTTTGATGATTTGAGGTATTTTGAATTTTTTAAATATTATTATTTATTTTTGTAGATAACAAACACCGCCCTCTCTCTAAAAAGAATATCCAAATCTTCAATGTCTTCTATAGTGCCCTACATTTGTACATGTGATCTTAGTACTCTATTAAATACTTAAGACTTTAATTTGTTTTAAAGCTTATATATATTTGTACATGTACCCAAGACTTCTTAGTAATATGAAGACCATTATTTAGGTGACATAACCAAGATTACTATTTATTTGTAATTTATGTCTAATTTTTTATTATTAAGATATATATATATATATATGGATGAATAAGCATGGAAAAGTCTAGAATAACTTTAAAATAATATTAGGAAATTATGTGACATGGAGCCATGGTTTATTTTGACCTTTTGTGAGAATTTTTAAACTATTGAATATATAATTAATTAAAATACGTCAAAATTCAAAGTTGTCGAATTACGCTCAATTTGGTGGACCAACTTAGTTTTACATCTGGAGCGTAGATCTCCAATTATTTTTTTTCAATTTGAGCTCTAGATTTTAAGATGTTAAGCTTAAACGATTAAAACATATCTAAAACCATATTTTTGTTGAATTAATCAAAATATTAATTTTTATCATGGTAGCTATAACATGTTATCATGGTAGCTATAACATGTGTAAAATGTTAGATGGACAAAAAGTTTAATATGAATGATTTTTACTAGATAAATTATAGAAAATGTGGACAATAGATAAAAGGCCAAAAATAAATTAGAAACCCTCATAGCATATAAACTAAAAAGTGACTTAAAACAAGACAAAATGGTTGGACCCTAAGAAAAGTCAATGTGGGATGATGATGTATGCTCTGTAACATGCTTATAATGATATTTACTTTATTTATATGATCATTGTCCACTTTATATTAATGGCTAGAAAATGAGAGAGAAACATAGAGTAGATATTAGATTTGATTGTTGTTTCTTCTTTCCATATTACACTTGAGAACATGAGATTTTGTTTGTTTTCTACTTCATAAAACTAGAATTTTGATCATTTAACAATGCCTACCCCCAGTATAGAGACTATCATTCTTTTTCTTTTTCTTTTGGTTATTATCTAGCATTCATTGTTTTTTAATTTCTTAAATAATGGTAAAAATGGAAATGATAACCATCAGACATAGAATTTGCCTATGTTTCTCTCTCCTTTTTAAAGGAACTTTAGAGATTATCTATTCTCTATTTTAGCCTAAAAAAAGAGGAATTATTATTATTATTATTATTATTATTTTATGGTTGATAATATATTTCCCAAGATTCTATCTTCTAATTACTAATATTGTTGCTAATTTCTAGTTACGAAATACAATGGTGCGAAAGTGCAGAATTAATTAGAATATTCTAAGAAAAACTTTTTTTCTGAGAAGCCGCGGACGGCTTTCGGTCTTTGGCGCTCACTGCGGCGACGGTGCTCACCTCGACGACCTCTCCTCGGGTGGCATCCCCTCAGACCACTGCCGCGGTCGTAGTCACAGCTGCGGACATAGTCGCGGCCGTGGGCATTCCAGCTCTGCAGATCTTCGATCTGTAGGCCGCGATCTCAGATCTTCAGGCCGTGATCCTAGATCTACTGGCCGTGGTTCCAGATCTTCAGGCAGTGGTTCCAGATCTACCTTTAGCTCTGCAGACTTCTCATGTTCCAGATCTGCACGTTTTCCAGGCCTTGCAAATTCCTCACGTTTCAGATCTGCACATTTTCCAAACACTCCACGTTTTGGTCCTGCCGGATCCTCCCGTCGACGCCCTCACTCTGCTCAAAACTCACGCCCTCCTCGATCGTCGCTTCCAGTCTCACGCTCTGCTTCCGCTGCTGCAGCCGCCGCCGTCGCTGTCGCCACCGCTACCCGCTCAGATCCGCGCTCTGTTCATCCTGTTGCTATTTTTTCAGAAACTCCTATTTTTTCAGAATCCCCTGAGGTGGTTTGGCGTCAATGGGTTCACCGGTGTAGTCATGGATGCATCTCACAACCCCTCTGGTTCTTCTCAGCAGGGAAGTTCCCCAAACTCCACTAATGTTGATTTTTTTATTCCGGATGATCTTTTTGATAATGTAGCTGAAGAATTTGCATCTCGATTCATTTTTATTCAAATTATGGGTTTTATTCCCCGATCAGTAAATCTCAATTTGTACATCAAATCTATTCTACAATCTCATGGCATAACCATTTCCTATGCCCGATATTATGCCTGAAACTTTGTGCTCGCATAACTCTCTGATGCTTCTCATGTCAAGAAAGCCCTTTCAGCCTATTTTTTCCCAGCACAAAATGCCACCCTGGTCATCCGTCCATGGAAATTTGACTTCGATGTCACTGGCCCAGCCTATAAAACTATCCCCTGTTATGTGGAGTTACCTAATCTTCCTCTTATTTTTTCCACCTTTGCGAGAGACATTGTCAATACCCTAGGTCACATTATCTCTGATCACGGAGTAGAGGTTAATGGAATTCAGTTTCGTCGCTACTGCATAGAACTAGACATCTCTCACAAGAAAACCTCTCTCACATTAGCGGCTAAAGGAAAATTGTTCACACAAAAAGTTGATTATTTTTACCTTCCAAACTCTTGTAGCTATTATCATCGAGTTGATCACCACATCTCGACCTACCCTTCCTTAGCTAGGAAGAAAAATGCAAACAACCCTTCACAACACCGTTCTTCCCCTATAGATGAAACTCAAGTCCCATCGAAAACATTTAAATTTGCAGCCACTCCCCACAAGACCTCTATTTTTCTCTCCAAACCTAAATCCTCTACCACATAGGTCCCTCATTCTAGCCCCTCTATAAAGATCACTTCGCAAGCTAAAGTCACCCAGTCTAAATCTTTCAACGACTCTATTTTAACCCTTGAGGGAGGGAATGAAGGGGGCAGGAAAAGAGCTAAACCCTCCTCCTTTTCTGACCCTCCATTATGTCCCTCCCATATAGCCTCGTCTTTAGTTCCAGTTAATACAAACGACCCCTTAGTTGTCCTCTCCAACATAATGGAAGAGGACACATTAACCCTCAAATCCTCTGAAGTTCTTTCCTTACCTACATCTTCTACCTCCTCATGAATTTAGTATCTTGGAATGTTCGCGGCCTTACAGATAGGCTTCGAGGTAAAAGGGCTAGCAATTTTCTCTCTAGTTTGAATACCTCCTTTGATTTCATCCTTCTTCAGGAAATTAAAATTTCAATCTCTGACTTAGAATTTCCAGCTCATAGGTTTCTTCCCCACTCCTCAGTCATAGCTACCTCCCACGAGTATGGAAAATGTGGAGCCACTATTCTCATTTTAGCCCATTGAAAAGACAAACTCATCCATTCTGGTTTCGATTCAAGCCAAAGAGTTTCTTGGGCTATCTTCTCCTCCTCCAAAGGTCCCTTTTGGGTTTGCTCTGTTTATGCTCCAAATGACTCCATGGAACGGGCTAACTTATGGCAGGAACTAACCTTTTCTCTTCCTTCTGTTCCTTGGATTTTTGGCAGAGATTTTAATATGATTGAATTTCCTCACGATAAACTTGGGGGAGTTCCTTTTCGACTTCCTCCTCATGAATTTCAACATTGGTCTGACTTTAAAAAACAATTTTATCTTCTTGACGGAGTCACGGATAACTCTAGCAGATCTCTCCATAGATTTACTTGGAGTAACCTTCGTCTGGGTCAGGCTCGAATATATAGTCGGCTAGATCGATTTTACTTCTCCACCCTATCCTTTTGGCAGGCAATCTCCACCACTACGGTTCACCAACATGCTACGTTATCTGACCATTATCCCATCGTCATTTCCATGCAAATCTCTGGTACTTCTCATAGGACCAGATTCCACCTCTTCCGCCTACACTCTAATTTATTCTCGTCTCCCTCGTCTCAACATCTTCTCTCTAATCTTTGGAACGCCGAACCTAGGCCCATTGGCCAGGTGGGTTGGATCCAATGGTGGCTGCGAACTACTAGTAGGGTGAGGAACTTTGCTCGAAAGTTCGGCAAGGAAGTGGCCTCTCGTTCTAGACAAGAGTACAACAACATTTGTTCAACTATTAATAATCTTACGGAAAGGTTATCCATAGAACCCTTTAACACCCACATTCACGAAGAACTTGCTAAAGTTCGCTCCACTTTCCAATCTTGGGAAGTCCACAAGGCCCACAGTGCCTTAATCAAAAGTAGACTTACTTGGTTGAAGATTCAAGATGAGCAATGTAAGGAATTTTTTAAATATCTTAACAGCTCTCCTTCCATTCCATCCCCAGATACTCTCGCTAGGGATGGTGTTATTATCAATGATCATGAGAGTATCCTCTCTTACCTTAAGGAGCACTTTGAAGCCTTGTTTACTGCTTCCCTAATGAATCTCTCATCATTTGAGGACACTACGCGTAACTATCCTAGGTTAGTTGATTCATCCATGTCTCACATCCTCGAAGCTAATATCACTCAAGAAGAGCTTCAACACGCTTGTTTCAAACTTAGTTCTCGGAAAGCTCCTGGATATGATGGTTTCCCTATTGAGTTTTTTCAGAGGCATTGGAATCTAGTTGGCCACGACCTTTTCCAAGTAATTAAAGAGGCTATCCATCTAGGTTCTCTTGGACCAAATTTAAATCTTGGGATTATTCACCTCCTTCCCAAATCAGGAGACCCTACTAGTATAGCTAATTGGCGACCCATTACTCTTCTTAATGTGGTATACAAAATTTGGGCCAAATGCTTAACTTTACGTTTGAAAAAATTCCTTCATAAAATTATATCCCCTCAACAAACCGGATTTGTCCTAGGGCGTTATATCTTAGATAATGTTGTGGCTGCTTGGGAAGGTTTGCAGTGGGTTGAGGATGATGGCCAAGACATCCTTTTGATGAAATTGGACTATGCCAAGGCCTATGACAACATTAAGTGGGACTTCATCCTTCAAACTATGTCAAAACTAGGTCTTGGCTCCAAGTATCTTCATATGGTGAAATGTCTCTTCTTAGATGCTAATGCGAGAATAGCCACCACCTTTGGCATCACCGCCCCCTTTGCTATTCATAGATCAGTAAGACAAGGTTGTCCTCTTGCCCCTTATCTCTTTATAATTGCTGCGGATTTCCTTTGCCATCAAATTAACCACGATATTCAATCAGGGATGCTATATGGCGTGCGCTTTTCCTCTCCTCAACATCAACTGCTTAATATGCATTTTGCTGATGACTCTTTTTTTCTAATCCAAAATAAAACCGATAATGTTAAATGACTTTTAGCCCAAGTAGAGCAATATTGTTCTCTCTCTGGTTCTACCATTAATTGGTCTAAATCTTCTATATATAGTTTTCATAACAATTATAGTAAACTCCCCACCTATCCATGGAAATTAATCCAAGACCATGAGATCATGAAGCTCTTGGGAATCCCTTTTCGATTTCGTGGTCCTACTTCTACTCTGTGGGAGCTAATTATCTCTCGTATTCATAAGAAAACTGAAAAGTGGAAGACTAAGCCCCTTACCTTGGCAGGAAAATATCTTGTTTGTAAATCCATTTGTTCTTCTACCCATGTATATTATTCCTCATGTTGGGCTCCTTCCCACATAGCCTATCAAAACTTGGAGCGATTATTTCGAGACTTCATGTGGTCATCTAAAGATTCCTAGCGAGCTTTTCATCGTGTTGCTTGGAACATCATCACTCTTCCTAGAAACAAAGGAGGATTAGGACTGTTGAATTCATACAAACAGGGACTCACCTTAGTAGCTAAGTGGCTTGTGCAACATCTGGACACCTCTGACATAATTGGAAATCTTCTCCAGCTAAGGCTTCATCAAAGTTTTCCTAAACATAAGCCTTTTTGGAAAACCATCCATCCTATTAATTGGATTTTCTCTCCTCATTCTATCTCCATTCCTGGTTCCCATGTATTCAAAAGCATATGGAAGGCTTGGCAAGTTCTCCACCATCATATTAATTGGTCTAATATCCATCTTAACCCTACTCTCCTTCCCATGCTTTGCCCTTGGTGGTTACCCTTGACCCCTTCCCCTCTTGCCATTACTAACGCAAGATTAGCCATTATTTGGTACCGGAAGGGAGTGATTTCCCTCAATTGTCTTCGCCTTGCTAATCAATGGATTTCTTGGGAAGCGTTCGAAAACCTATATGGCGCTTCGAAAGCAATGAGGGTTTGCTTCCACCAGATACATACTTTTCTTCATCAATCTTTACGCCTTGATGGTGCTATCCAAGGTCTATTTCATGGCCTCCATTGGTCTAATGGGTCAAAAATTTTTCCTTATCAGCCACATGTTCCCTTCCAATTGTTACATGATTCTTCCGAAGTCATTCTACGCTGTAATCGATCCTGGAACAAACAAGAAACTGAGGATTTTTGGATATCGCTTTTCAACCAAATTTGGCATCTCCCGACTCTTCCTAAAATTCAACAATTCCTTTGGTGTTTTCTTCATCAAGGTCTCCCAATCGGGAAACGTTTAGCATACCTCGGGATTCACTCCCCTAAGTGCCCTTTATGTAATGACCCTGAAACCTTTGTCCATGTTTTTTGGCTTTGCCCATTTGCTCAGCATGCATGGGAATGGGCCTCTAAAGTTTTTCCCTCATGCACTCTTACACAAGAGGCTGTAATGTTTGGTTTCTTACCTATCAGGTCCAAAAACTCTCATTTCCTATGGAAGATTCTTAGGCCCATCATTGTATATAATATTTGGAAACATAGATGTACCACACATTTTCAAAAGACAATTATTTCAAACTCCTTATAGCTAACTACGGAAAAAATGCAAATTTTACGGCATGTTCACTTCCAAATTATATCTCAAGCCCCAAAATTCAAGATGAAGGCTAATCAGTTATTTCTCTTATTGCAGCCATGGAGTCATATCGGAGATCCAAATAATCACCAGCATCAAGCCTCGCTTCAGAAGAAAGTCTCCTAATTAAGCCACAGTTTTCTACACTAGTCGACCTTTTCCTCTTTCTTCCACCTATGTTCTCTTCTGACAATCCACATCCAGGAAAGATACACACATTTTAGCGAATGGTTGACCTCTGGACTGCATTTCCATTCCCTGTGGAATGCTAAGTTTAACATGTTTCCTCTATAATAGTCTCAGTCAACATGGTTTCTCTTCCTCCTTTCCTCACTCTATATATGTCTGGAAGTAGCTTATGTACTAAATTTTGTTTTCTATTAATAAAATTCTCTTTTTGGGGTCCGACACCCCCCCTAATTACTAATATTGTAGAGTATGAAAGATACCTTAGCCTAAGAGAAAAAAACAAAACAAAACCTTGTTAAATTCCAATTCCCATGAATTATGTGGATTATAATTTCAAATTTATTTTAAGACCCTTCATTTTCCCTAAACATAGATTTGATTGCTAAAAATTCAAGTCCTACTTTCAGACTTTGTTTACCTAATTTTGAATCCCTAAAAAGGGAGGAAAACATTGGCTAATTGTTCTATGAAAAACAAACCCTAACTGTTATAGCTCTCTTCATTGTATGATGTAAGTTAGTTCTTATATGATATCTAAAATACATAAGATGCATAGTTACTTTGATTTGTATGATGGGAATATTGCATCTTGGAAGCTTGGAAGTCTCCTTGGAGTAAATCTTTCTTTACATAAATATTTTATACATTTTTTCATAGTTAGATTTTCCTTTTATGCAAAGTAAATATTGTTTATTTATTTTTGCATCAATATGCTAATCTCATTTATTTATTAGTAATTATATTCTTTTATTTGTGCAAAGAAAAGAAAAAATATATATGTGTGATCATGTATGTTTATTTGCTTTCTATAAAATTAACCCACATGAATTATGATGGGAAGCCCTTTGTGCCTTAGAATAAGCAATTTGCTTAAGCTCATAATTAGTAATTAGGTAGATGATGCATTTGATTAGTGTGCATTGTGTGAAGCATTATTTATTTGTTTTGCATACACCTTGCCTTGGATGTGAAGATGAACACCACTATCCAATCCTACCCATACATATGTTTACTTTAGCTTAATATCCTGAGCCATATGACACAAGGGGATTAAATTGCACAAAACGCAAAGGTTTTTAATGATGCAGGTGCCATTCATAAGTGTGTACCCACCTCACATATGATCCTTGATCTTCTATCTTGGGAGTATATTGAGGTGGAGTCCAAAAATGATGGTTGAGCTGAGCCTTGTTTATGTAGTTTAGAACCTAAAGATAACTCAACTCATGATCAGATGGTAACCAGATTCTTTGAGTTAGATAGCCCTCAATGTGGGAATACAATGCTACATTACATGGGTAAAGTTGTTGAAACCTATAAATTTTTTATTCTTAGATTATTATAGATTAAATGATCTTGTATAGTAGAAATATTATGAAGAACTATGAGTACAACTAACCACATCCATTGGTGTTGCTTGTAAAATGAAACTTGAAACAAGTAAGCCATATAAATGTTTGATGTTTTCTAGCTTTGCAAGTGATGGGAAGCATTAGTAATCATCTTGGACAATGCTAGTTTTTTTAGGTAGCATAGTGCTACTAAAGTTAGATGATATGCAATAGATGCATCAATTCTTAGAATTAGGAGAAGTGGCAAGGTCTCATCCTATCAACAACTTGTTAAGTCTAATGAGGGAAAGAGGTACATAGGCCTTGTAATCAACCTATCATTATGAATCACATCCTTATTAGTTGCTAAGATAAGTATAATTCGATATTGTAAGATAATAGGAAAAATCTTTAAAGGGTGGTTATTAGGGATCCTACATCTCTCTTTAGCCAAGTAAACCAAGTATGTTTTGGTATTCCCCTTTTATTGGTTTCCTCAAGTTTAATAAGGCAACCTCTTCTAAAGAATGCTCTTAAAAGGCTAAAAAATTAGTAGAAGTAAGATAGAATATATGGAATGCAATTTTAAGAATAGGATAAATAGTGGTGAGAAATAGAGGTGACAATTCAAAGTAAAAAAGTCCCTCACTATAAACAATCTCACTACTTAGGATCAATCCTACAATTAGATGATGAAATTGATCAATATATTAGAAATAAAATTGAGGCAAGATGATCAAAGTGAAGATAGGCTAGTAGTGTTGCATGTGATTAAAGAATATAATAAAATGAAAGGGGAAGTTTTACATGACAACAATTAGACCTGCTATCTTATATGGTNTTCCAAATTGTAAAATTGGATCGAGTATTCTAACTAGGTATTGGAATTCAAAATTCTTAATTTTTTCTCTTGTGGGCTGACGCTTAAGATAAGCTAGAGAAGGCAAAGATTTGATGATTTAAATGTTTATGGATAAAGATCACTTATTTACTAATGTTTGCATTATGTAGTTTATCTCTTCTAGTAATATTCAACATTCATCAAAGCATTTGCATTTCTACCATACTCATTTATTGTTCATGTCTCTTTTGTACTTCCCAACATTTAGCACCATATAAGATAGCAGGTCTAATTGTTGTCATGTAAAACTTCCCCTTTCATTTTATTATATTCTTTAATCACATGCAACACTACTAGCCTATCTTCACTTTGATCATCTTGCCTCAATTTTATTTCTAATATATTGATCAATTTCATCATCTAATTGTAGGATTGATCCTAAGTAGTGAGATTGTTTATAGTGAGGGACTTTTTTACTTTGAATTGTCACCTCTATTTCTCACCACTATTTATCCTATTCTTAAAATTGCATTCCATATATTCNAAACCGATTATTTCGCATTTTTCTCATGTTAGAGGTTGCGAGATTGTGTTGAACGAAAAATTATTTTCATCTTTGGTTCCGCAATCAAATTTAGCAACATGACTTTTCTAACACATTTGGGTGCGGGTCAAACGAGAGCAGCAGACAAAAAAAAACAAAAAAAATCAAAACTCTGACGGAGTGACAAGGAGGAATTCGGCCTATATATGCGAGATCACCTCGAAAACAGACGAGGAGGAAGACGAGGATAGAAAAGTTACGCTGCCGTGGACGACGGGAAAAACATGGCGCTTACGTTTGCAGTGTAGTGCTTGAAATTTGGGTATTTAATACCGTAAAGGCAGATGACGATCCCTGTGGAAAGTGGCAATGGCGAAGTGGCTGCTTGCAGAATACAGAAGGAAGCAGCCATTAACCATGAGATGTGATTAGGACAGGATCATTTTGGTCCACCCCAACAACGAACGAGCGGAAAACCCAGATACAGAAACAACGCCACAGAAACGTATATGGATGGACGGTCAAGGAAACCATGACACGCAGACGGGTCAAGTGGTAGGGCAGGGGCCCGCATTAAAAAAGCTTAGTGTCACAGCGCAGCCAAGACCTGGAGACACCATGAACCAGAACCAAGCAAGAAGGTAAATATGCAGACGCAGAGAAAGAGCCAGCACGTCAACGCCACACTTTCGCAAGTCGCCGTGTTGACTGAGTAAAACTCCAAAACGGCGGCCTACGGCGCCTCAACGATTTCGATGTCTCCAACAACGATCTGTCCGGCCACATTCCCACTGGCCTCTCCCGCTTCGGCTCCTCCACCTTCCACAAAAATGATAAGCTCTGCGGCAAACCGCTCAAGAAGTGCACCGCCAAGTCCGCTAAGCTTGAAAGGTTTTGAAAGGCTTCCTCGGTAATTTTATGTACTTGCACATATCCTTACGCTCGAAGTTAGTTTTTTGTTGATTGGAAGTGTTAGAGGTGGATGGTTGAGATGGGATAGACGACGTGTTATGTTGGAGTGGCTTTTGCCCCTCTGTTTGTTTCAAGTCTTTCACTATGGTTGCTGCTATTGCTTGTTCTTGCTTACTTTTATTTCTCTCTATTTGTGTATTGGTTTTTGTAGGCCATGTAAGCTGATTTTTGCTACCTTCAGCAGCCTCCTCAATGTGAAAAGGCTTGGCTTAGTAATCAAAGATTTAAATAGTAGAGTTTGGACTTAATAGAGTTTGGACTTAATAAAGTCATTGACGGCTCTTTTAAAAATGGTGAATAAATGGGTTTCAAAGATGGGTTCTTGAATATCATTTAAAGTAGCATTCCACCTTTCAATGAATTTTTGTACTAGCTCAAGAGGCCCTATCTCACATTCATAAGTTGATCTAAGGTTGTATCTAGCCTCTAGTTGTACTTAGAATAGTTAACAAATTGGGTGATCAAATCATCAATTGAGAATATGGAGCCTCATAGCAACATTTTACACCAATCTAAGGCTTTTTTTTTTGTCAAGGACATAGAGATAATCTACAACACCATATGAGGTCAAGCTTGCAGTAGAAGACACTCGAATGGAAAGTGATGAGATGTGTATTGAAATCTCCTTCATCATTGTATTTGGTGAAGTGTGGGATGGAAATACTCGTAGGTAGTGTTATTTGTACTATACATGGGTTGATGTGATCATCCTGATAAAGTCCATTACTTTCACAATTTGTGTAGTGCTTGCTAAGCCTACACAACTCATCAGTTAAGTTTTGGATCATCTAAAGATTTGGTCCAAGCTTTGTGGTACTCTAGAGGACTACACTATTCATTAAACTGTGCAAGGCTACATGACAGGTAATGGCATTGATGGAACAAAATGTGTTGTGGCCGTTGTAGGGGGGATTAAATAGTGAAAAAGATGTTTGCAAAGGGGTTTGAGGGATATAGGGGATATTAGGAATGAAGGAGTCACAAGAAATGTGCAAGACTTGAGATCCCAAGAAGGGGTTGACTGATATTACAAAAGGTGGTGGCTAGGAGGAAACTACTAGTGAAGACTGCATTGGACAAGACTAGGACATTATGGTTGCTTGCGGAACAAAAGGCATCAACGTGAATATAGGTGCAAACTAGGAAGTAGGTTAGATAGTCTAATTCAAGGAGGATACTAAGGATACCTTGGCTGCTAGAGAAGTAGTATGTAACAAGTTGGTCATGGATAAATCAGGGATCGATCATTATAAAAGATCCTCTAGGTGAAGATTAGTTTTGTAATATTCTCTAGATTCATCTTGATCATCTTGATCTCCCTCCAAACTCACTTCCTTATTAGCTATGACTTCATCATCAACATCAACCAATTGAGCTAACATGTGCATATATTTAAGAGTTCTATATGATCATAGGGAGAGGAAATGTATTTCTTCCCATTTCTGTGGATTAGCTCAAACAAGCATTTGGAATCTAATTCCTTTCACAAGATATGTAGTTTGACTTATATCTTAGCACAAATAAAATTGTAATATTCCTCACTGATATCAATGTGTACAGGGCTTCAACCCAAATGCCTAAGGGATTAGCAACGTTCAACAATAGCAAGGTCTTTTGGGTCATAGATACTTGCAAAATTCAGGTTGCTAGCCATATCTACTATGTTTTGCAGTAAAATAGACAAAGTAAAGGGCATAAATGATGATCGATTAAAATTGGTAACAACATAATCAAATTGCAATTACCAGCATAAATAAGAATCATACATGGTTTACAACATATAATAGAGAACTAGTTATAGCTTGAAATTAATAACAAACCATAATGTGAAACAAGTAGGTCACAACGTAAAATAAACAACAGGCTATGGCGTAAAACAGGGGAATTAGTCATAGTATAAAATAGAAAATATGAAATACACTACAAAAAATACACTATAGTAAATATGCTGTAAAAAATAGGTTACAGTGCAAAACAAGAAATAGGCTATAGTGTGAGTTAAGTAGTTGATTATTGTAGCATAAATCAGGAACATGCTACAAGCAAATTGACAATGTAAAAGTAGTGACACATTGTAGAGAATTGTAGGTTTTAAAAAGTGTAGCGTAATTGAGGATTACATTGGGTTTTAAAAAGGCAACAATTGATTTTGGCAATGCTAGTAGGAAAATGTTTATGCTAGATTGTAAACATAGATAATGTATTGAAAATGGTAGAATCTTAAAAATGTTAGGCTCACAAGATAAGGACACTAAGTCTTCCTTGTAGCTCTTGAAACTATAACAACAAAAAAAATTAGATGATGGAGGCCTAATGAGCGGTGGAGTATCCCAACACTCTACCATACAAGTCACAAGTGCCAATGTGCAACCAAATCATAATCTATGAATGGGCAACATAATTATGCCAGTAACTAAGTTTAAATTCATGTTTGCTATTTTCCCACCTTGAGCTAGTGAGGTATAAGTGTATAGCTTAGCTCTTAGTAAGGTGTATGATTATTGATGTTATTTTGACCACTAATTCTCCTAATCATAAACATGGTGAAAATGAGTATTAAATCTAAAGTCTAAGTAATAACATGAATGTAAATCTATTCTATCATAGAGCGATGGACATTTGCTCCTCATTTTTCATTCATGTCTTGGACTTGTGTAGCTATCTAATGAGTTGCACCTCGTTGACGTAGCCTGATCAACTGGGCCTTGTCGACAAGGCCAGGTCGATGCATCTTATCATGCATCAACGAGGCCCCGTCGAAGCAATGTTGATTTTTAGCTATAAATACATGTTTGCAGCCACATTTATGGCAATTAGAGATTGTAGTTGCAATGAAGCTCTTGCAGTTTTTCCATTTGAAAGTTAGAATTTTTCCCCAAGTGCTTGCAGTAGGAGTCATTGAGTGTACAGATCTTTATTTGAGCATTGTTGTACTTGAGCATGATAGTGTGTGTAATAATAAAGACTAGCTTTCTGATAAACCTTACAACACTTTAGATAGATTAGCTATTTCATTTATGCATTTAATATTTTCAATTATTTCTTAAATGTTTTCAATTATTTATTAAATATTTTCTAGTTATTACATTAATGAAGTAATTAAGCCAGATAGATTACGCACATAAGTATGACCACTTTAAGCATAATACGTATTCACTTGGCAATCCCAGTAGCATTATCACTTGGTATGCCTAGTAGCATAGCGTTTGGTCACCTAGCAGTGGATACATGGGTTTAAGACATGTATGAAAAGTGGGATGGGATGCTTATGTTAGGATTAGTTAAATGCTAGTTAATTAGTTAATTTAGATTAGTTAATAAAATTTCTTTTATCTACATTTTGAGCACCAAACTATAAAATACAAAATGATAAAAATCGGATGTCTCAATTACACTTAGCCATACCAATGAACATTGCAAGTGTAACTGGGAAGACAACGATTGACCTTAAGACAAGATTCATTTCCTAAAGAACTAGTGCACTAGAAATGATAAAGTCCACGAAATTTGACTGGATTATATGTGAATGTTTTTGTGATTCGTATGATTGGGCGTAGGGGTACCTCACTGCTCATCATTGGCACCATTGCCAAGGACTTTGTTTGTGAAATGTGTGCTATTTAGGTCTAAGTGAATACCATTAATATCATTGTATAAACCTAAAGGTTAATATCATTCCCACTATACATAAAATTATAAAAGCACACTAATGTTTTATTTTATCTTGCAAATTGTCTTCTTTTTCTCACAAGCGTGAAGATGTCAAAACCACCAGTCCCATAGGAGTGCAAAGTGGTATACAGTCATCTAGATGAGTTTGTGCCAAACTTCACCTTCATCTTACATTAGTATGAATAGTTGTGATGGTGTGATATGGAGGGCAACATTGTCTTACCCCTTGATAGATCTATGCCTAGGATGCTATTGAAAACCCTTAAGAAGTTGAACACAACACAAATGAGATAGACATCAAGAGAAGCTCCATGATGCTACGAAGGAGAAACATTTCACTAATCCCTTGTTCCTACTAGATCAAGATGAAAATGAGGATCCTTCCTTTGAAGGTTCTCAACATGAAGATTCTCCACCCCTTGATATTGGTGACGAGGGTGTGAACCCGACCCTATGATCCAATATTCATAAATTAGGTTTAGGAAAAAGTAACAGCCAAGGTAGGGATGCAAGCAAGCATCACAATAGCAAAGGATCTAAGGATGGTGATCATAATAAGTAGAAGAGTAATGGTGGACACAATGGTGGTGGTAGTGGTCCACCTTTCTCTTCATCCTCTTCATCTGATTCTAAACATTGCTTTTCATTTGATGGTTCTCACAGAAGTTGTCATCAAAATGACTGTGATGAAGGTGATCATCGAGATAATAATGACTGTGAAGGCCACTAAAATTGAACGGGTGGTCAAAACCATCATTGGCATCATTGATGCAATGATGATGATGAAATTTTGTTAGCAGCTCACAGTATCCTCAACATTGCAAAGGCAATTAGAATTTCAACCAGGCATATGAAGGATAGTCAAATCAAGCACTTAGACATGAACAATATCCCAAGATTTGAGGGGGGATACAACTTTAATCCACAAACATATCTACAAGCTTTTCATGATGCCTATGCCTTACAAAATATAAAAAATGAATGGTAGAAACTCAAGCTTTTCCCAAGAACACTCATCATGGAAGCTAAAAGTTGGTACTGATCCTTAGAGCTAGAATTCATTCGTCGATGGAATACCATGTTAGAGCTATTTAATGACAAATACCATATGTACTCTAGAGTGTCTAATCTGAGAAGGAAAATCCAAGGTTGGAAACAGGAAACATATGAACCCTTGGATGCTACCATGGGTCAATACTATTCACTTTTACACTGATGTCTTGGCTATGGTTATTCTCAAAGGGAACAACTTTGCCACATCATAGATGGGCTTAGAGAAGAAACAAGAAGAACTCTTGGGATGTATGCCAAAGGAAGATGTTTGAACTGAGAGCTCATTAGATCCAGAGGCTAATTGAGTAGGTAGGTAAAGAACAAGGTGAGCTACGAAAAAAGGAAAGTGCTGAAGAGTATAATAGGGATCCTTTCATTAGAAAACGAGAGGTTCGATTTTGTGACGAGGAGGAGTTACCACTCAATGAAGTGGTGAATAGAAAGACCTTGCCCATCCAAAATTTTTTTTTGACAAAGGTTGACAAGTTATGGGACTCTTTAGATGAAAATTTTCAAATTGCTATGAAGATTGCTAAAGAATCCAAAGAGTAGAATAGTGATTGTAATCGTAGGAGGCGAAAAGAAGCTGAATGTGCCTACCAAAGAGGTAAGGGCAAAGATGCTGTAGTAGAGGAAGTTATGAAGTCTGAATTTGATGATGAAACTGAATGTGACATTTATAAATATGAACATCCAAAGGGATGTTGCCTTGTGGTGTCACACTTACAAGAGTCTGGAGTGTACACATTGAATCCTTACCTAGCACATAGGCAAGCTCCAAGATGATTACCTTATTCTCAAGGCAATCCAAGGCAGTTCCACCAATAAAAATAAGCTTACTACTCAAGTAAAACTCCTTTGCAACCTTATGAACAATACCAACAGTGGTACCAACCACAATCATGGGAATGCCACTGCCAAGGTAGCAATACCTTTATAGGCTACCAAATCCATATGAGTACTATGTTTAGCAACCCATCTCCCTTAGAAGGTCTGCAAGTCATACATTATTCCAGCATTATTGTTACCCTCTAGAGTATCACCAAACACATTCACCATCTACTCAAGGGAAAAACCCATATCCATACCATCCTCTACATCCCTTTATACACACACCTCCACCTTCAACCTAGTTACCTCTTGCTCCATCCATGCAAGGTAAGATTCCTTCACAACTGCAACAATGATATACTACAAGGGCTATACACTCATAATTGATTTTCAGCTAAGTGATTCGGATAATTGATCAAGAAAAAGACCCTTCTTTTGGCCCAACAATCCTTTCCAACTCTCATAACCTAGTTTGGCTAATTGCCTTGCATCTCCAACACCCTTATCCTTTGCATCAAATACCTTCGAGTGTCCTTCAAACCAAGTGCCATCTCAAATTTGCACTATCATGCTAACTTATGCTGTTTCCAACTAGATCAAGGCTGGCAATCTTCCTATGAAAAGATCTGATCCTAGAAGTTCACTTATCTATCTACAAATTGCTGGACATCAGCCATGCAAAGCTCTTCTTGATTTTGGTTCCAAAGTTAATCTCATCTCCCATGACATGTATAAGGCCTAGAACCTACCACCTCTCAAGAAGAGAAACATATATATAGAATTAGCAGATTAGTTGATTACTATTCCTCTAGGACTAGTAGAGGACATTGTGACCATAGTTTGTGGGTGGTCCTATCCTGCTGATTTTTTGGTGATCATAGTGAATAGCTACAAAAGTGATTTTCCCATCATTATGGAAGGAGCTTGGTTAAGCACAGTCAACGCATGAATGGGTATAAGGGATCTATCTTTAGACATATCCAAGGAAAATGAACTAGGCAAGATTGAGAAGAAGCATATTCCATGCATTGCGTACAACAACAATGGATGAAATTGTGTGCAAAATATTTGGTCAACCAAGAGTACATACATTAAGGCATGGAATCAGTGTATGCAGGAGATCAATATTCAAAGGTGTCTGTACATAGCAGTTACAAAATAGGAGGACACTTAGTGGTTGATAGCTGATTTAGATACCAGCACACTATGCATGGAACCAATTTAGAGCCTAACATGTGCTTACATTGAAGGCATGGACAAAATTGAACAAGTTCATTTCCAACTCTTTGATGAAGATGATGATACCTATTGGGGAGAATTGGAAATTGTTGATTACTTCAAGCTGAAGTCCTTAGAGCTAAAAACTTTACTAGTTGGTATGGAGTATGCATTTTTATAGAATGGTAAACTAATCATAATTAAAGCCAAACTTGCTCCTAAATAAAAAGAAAAGCTATTGAAGGTGGTGAATAGATGGTCAACAACCTTTGCTTGGTCATATCTGGAGCTAACTGGAATTGATCTAAGGATATGCTAGCATTGCATCTACACCAACCTAGCCATGAAGTCTAGAAGGTAGTCGTAGAGATGAATGAATCCCAAATTAAAGAAAATCATCAAGGATGAAATAGAGAAACTCCTTAAGATGAGGTTCATCTATTCCATCACAGACAGTGAGTGGGTTAGCCCACTCCTAATAGTACCAAAGAAGGGTGGCAAATGGTGGGTTTGCATCATCTTCAGGCTATTAAATATGGAAACATTTAAAGATCACTTTCCTTTGCCATTTTTGGATCAAGTGTTAGATACCATATCCAGGCATTGTTATTATAGCTTCTTGGATGGTTATAGTGGCTATAACCAAATCCAAATTGCACCAGAAGATTAGGCCAAGACAACATTCATGAGTCCATGGGGGACTTTTGCATATTATAAGATGCCATTTGGTCTATGTAATGTGCTTACAACATTTCAAAATTTGGTCCTTAGTATCTTCCAATAGTAGATTGGTAGTGGTGTGGAAGTTTTTATTGATGAATTTTCTACCTATGGAGCTACATTTGAGCAAGCCTTGAACCAACTTGAGAAAGTATTAAAGAGATGTGTAGAGAAAAACCTACAACTCAACTAGAAAAAGAGCCATCTCATGGTCCAAGTAGGCATTGTGCTAGGACACCAAATTTTGCAAAAAGGGATTGAGGTAGACTCAGAAAAAAATAAGGGTCATTCAAAAAATAACACACCAATTAGAGACTGTCAGAGATGTTCAGTCATTCCTTGGACACACTGGCTACTACTAGTAATTTATAGATAATTTCTCTAAGATCGCAAAGCCATTGGTAGAGCTTACAAAGAAAGATGTACCTTTCATCTAGACCAAGGAATGTGAACATGCATTCCAACAATTAAAGGAGAAATTCATAGAAACACCAATCTTATGAGCACTAGACTGGTCTAGACCCTTCTATATCATGATAGATGCATCTAAATATGCTTTGGAAGTAGTGTTCATGTAGATGGACAATAAGAAATGTACATACTATATCCACTGCATGAGTCGAAGCATTGTGGGAGCACAATTAAATTACACCACCATGAAGAAAAAGCTAATGGTAGTGTTGTATGCTCTAGAAAAGTTTAGGTACTATGTGCTTAGTTACACATTATTTGTGCATACAGACCACAATGCAATTTGCTTTCTTATGAACAAGCCAACGGTGAGTCTTTGTGTCATATGCTGGCTCGTGATCTTGCAGGAATTCAATCTCATTATGGTAGATAAAAAAGGGACCAAGAATGTGATCACTGCCCACCTCTCTTACTTAATATGGGATAACAAAGAGGAGGAGAGCTCTCTCTCTGATCAGTTTCTAGATGAACTCCTCTTTACAAAAGTAGTAAGTGAATAAATGCCTACAAAAGCTACATGGTATAATGGAATCCTCACCTATCTTCTTACTCAAGGGATGCCATAAGACTTGGATTTTAGAAAGAAGCAACAATTTATTCATCAGGTCAAATACTTCTTGGAAATCAATGGATTCCTCTATAAGGTGTGTGAAGATGGCTTGATTCATTGGTGTGTCCCTGACGAGGATCAACTACGCGTTCTCTAGGATGCTCATGAAGGGCCATGCAAAGGCCACCATGTAGGAAGAAACACGGCCGTAAAATTCCTAATGGCAGGATATTGTTGGCCTGTAATCTTTAGGGACACCCACCAATTTGTCAAGTCTTATGAATGTTTTCAATGAGATGGGGGGATGACTGCTTTCATGGAAGGTCCTCAATAGTCGATTCAACCACTAGACCCTTTTGACATATGGGGCATTAACTTCATGGGTTCCATCACATCCATGTTTAATGGAAAAACATATATTATAGTAGCAGTTGACTACAATACAAAATGGGTAGAAGTGGTAGCCATTACTAATTGTACATTATTCACTATTGTTAGATTCATACAGCATATTGTGAATAGGTTTGGGGTGCCACGTTCACTAATTTCTAACAATGGAACTCATTTCACAAGTGCCACATTTAGAAATTTAATGCAATGCTTGGGGGTAGAACATCAAGTAACAACACCCATAAATCCCCAAGCCAACAGTCAAGCAAAGGTAGCCAACTAGGAGATTACAAAAATACTAATGCAAGACATTAGCAAATATAGAAAGGATTAGAGTGCAAAACTTAATGATGCTCTCTGGGCTTACCGATCAACTTGGAAACTTCCTATTGGCTATTCTCCCTACTAGTTAGTGCATGGGAAACTTCTAATGCTCTCAATTCAATCTGAGCTCCATACATTCTTAACAGCTTATGATCTAAACCTTAACCTAAGTCTAGCATAAAGAGAAAGATTAATCAACCTGAACGTGTTAGATGAAAATCAATTAGTGGCCCTATCCTTGAATAAGGTGAACAAGGCATTTAGCAAGCAACATCATGACCTAGGAATTAGGAAAGTAAAACTTCAACCAGAAGATAAGGTTCTCTACTGGAACCCTACACATGTACCTAAAAAGGAAAAATTCCAAACATTGTGGGAGGGACCTTATATAATTGATCAAACCTTTCCCTCTAGGACCATGATAATCTACAAACTTGACAGTCCAAATAAAAAGTAGTTGGTCAACATCCAATAAGTAAAGCCTTTCCTAGAACCAAGATAGGCTAGTGCAACTATTGCCTCAATGCATGGACAACCATGTTCTATTTTTTGGATCTCCTCCTTCCAACTCAGTCGTGGAGGAGATGGCCATCCATGCTAATCATCAATATGGCTTCTCAGTTTTTCTACTTTTTTGTTTTCCACATTTTTTGTTTTTACAAATTCTTGATTTTTCAAAATTTTCTAATGTTACACCATGTTTAGTACCTTTGAACCTTCTTAAGTATTTTACATTTTCTTATATATTTTACTTTGATTGGTTTGATTTAAGTGTGACATTTTCTCATTTTTGCTAATAAATTTGCTTTATTATCACAAGACATAATGCCGTTGTTGCTGTTTACTAATGATGGTTTATGCTTAATATTTGGTTTTTATTTTTGAATTTTGATGTCTGATGAATTTGACATGGTTTATTTTTCATGGAACAAGAAATGAGTCCACGTCATCTACCCATCCAATGAACTCTATGGTTTTCCTTATTCTAGGAATTTGAGATCCCTCATTAAAGAAACATTTAATTAATTGGTAACCTTAGTAGTCATGGAATTAGGAAAGATTCAAAGGTTTGTAAGGGGTGTGGCTTCAAGGGGACTCAATACTCTTTGTACTCTTCTACTTGCTTAAGTTCTTGAGTGTGTTTCATGGACTTACCACTAATAAGGAAGTCAAATAATGTTGTTGCATGAAGTGGTTTCCATTAAAAAAAAATAAAAATGATGGAAATTCAAAGCACATCCCTTTGACATGAATAAGTCCTTGCATGGTATGGTTCCCATTTTAGAAAAAAATATAAAAAAACAAAAACATAATGGGAATTCAAAGCACACCCCTTGGATAAATAAACAAGTTACAAGCATTGGTTATGGGACTCGAATAACATGCACTTATGCTTGAAGGTCCCCTCTAACTATGGCCCTCTCTCTCACTTTTTACTTCCCTTTTCTTATTTTTGTGAAATGGTGGCTATCTTGTGGAAGCACTCTTGTGTCTCAAGAGGGTTGATCAATCTTGGAGTGGTGATGCAAAGTCACTGAAAGTGGTTGGTTTTGGTCTAGACTAAGGATGAATCTTCTTGGGTCATTTTTAAATACAAATTCCACAAGGGTCTTCTTATGGCCTTAAGGTGGAACTCCATTCTACCTTCTTTATCATTCATACATGTTGCCATAACTCACCTCACTACCAGATTCTATGTTATGCTCTATGTCTTGGTCTGATGTGTTGGGATTTTTGGGTAGATTCCTTCTAATTGGTCCTTAACTTTTCATGATCATTAAATCAACTATAGGACCCATAGACTTCTTAGTTGAGGTTATGCAAGGGCAAAAAGGGCATGAGCCTACTATGGGGAGGACCCACTAGCATAACTCTTGGTTTGATTAGTTAAGGTCCCTTACCTTTGACATTGCCACAATACTATTATTCACATATTCCATTGGGTATTCCGCTCATTGCTCCTTAACCTTTTATTTCATTCATCCACTAAATCAATTTTTCTCCATTTTTACAAATTTATAAGCTTCAACACCCTCTTCTCATGTTTTCATATTGTTCTTGGCCTTTTAAGCTTTCATTTGACCCTAATTTCATCCAAAAATTTCTTGTATTTTGAAAGTTTGACCAAAGTCAACAGTAATCAATGGTGGTTAATAGCTACAGCGATGAGGCCTCATTGATGTAGTCAACCATGTTGATGAGGCCTTGTCGACATAGTGCTTACATCCTATATATACTGCTGAGCACCTAGGAATTCTTTATCATTTGCTCATAACATATGGGGAGTTTTTGCAATTTTTTAGAGCCCAAAACGTTTCAGAGCCCATAACTTCCCAATTGCTTGTCTAAATCACTCTATTTTTTGATCCTGCACTTACTGGAGGTAAGATCTTTCTTGTGGGGACTGTAAACCTTAAGGTTTTTGATGAAATATCAATGAAATTTTTTAGAAATTTTTTTAACTCCCCCAAAGGGTTAGTAAACTTAATAATATAAAAACATCATTTTTTTGAAGATTAACCCTTCCAACAACCTTCAAGATTGTTTATTAATGATAATACATAGATAAATAATAATTAGAGTAACTAAATTAGCCATAATCATAACTTAGCCAAAGTGTAACTATCCTTAAGCGATAAAGGTATCCCAATTGTTTTAAGTTACATAATGATTGCTAACCCATGGTCTTATTGTAATTACAAATGGCACCAAAATAGAAATGCTTGTAGGAAGGAGAACCCTCTCAACCATGGAAGAAGCGGCCCAAAATGGGAAGGGGCCAATAAGAACATGTCCAAGAATTACCAAAGGCAACCCATGTAATAGGACCTCTTCGTGAAGAGCCTAAAGTGGAATTTGTCAAACAAATTTTAGAAGAAGAAGTGCCAACTAAATAATCATAGTGAGGAGAAGTGTCTAGACTTGCACCAAGGCTTGAGGTCACTTTGACTCAAGCTTGCCTTGATATCATTAGGTCTTGAGAAATTTAATGAGTTGTTCTTTAAGAGATTAACATTGGGCCATTTATGGAGAAAGCTCCAGCAGATGTCAAGACTCGGCTACAAGCCTCTCCTATGTGGCCAATAATCATGTCTAGTGAGGAGTGGTACATGGGAGAGGCACACCTCTTTTGAAGTAATCGAAGGCCAAAGTCCACTGTTAAAATCAAGGATATTCAAGTATCCTACTTGACAGAAGCTATCACATAGGCACATGGATTTCCTAACATTGGAACATAGCTAGCAAAACTATCCACAAAAGATGATTCTAAGGCTAGGAAGGAGTGGACACAATAATGCTACAGGGTGAACCATAAGGAGTATGGTGCACTTGCACCAGTGGAGTAAATTTACTTCAAAATTGTGGCCTATCACCTCAATCCAATGATGAGGCCAAGCAAGGTGACTATCTTCTCTACTCAAGCATGCATCGCTCTAAGAAAGAAATTTCCCATCAATCTTCCACAACGAATCTACTTAGAGATCAAAAAGTGATTTAAAGAAAATGAACATGGAAGGAAGAACCTACCCTTTTTGTGCCTTATCCAGAAACTCTACAAAAGCAGGCATTGTTCACTATTCCAATGATATCCTCAAGCATGCTCCTTTGGCCTCGTGATCATAGATCATGAAAGACAAAATGCTAGTGACAACCCAAGAAGAGGAGTAGCTACCACCACCACCCACTCAAGAAACAATATTGGAGGCCTACATAGCCATTGAGAATCTACACAAAATTCAAGAACAGCTCTTGAGAAAATAAGAGCAACATGCAGAAACAAGTGGGATAGATCCATCTGTGTATTGGCCAGTAATGATTCACCTTAGTGAGGTGGCCCGAATAGTTAGCTACATAGCGAGGGGTGGTCCAATTTTATCTACCCAATAAATGTAGCTACCTACAAGGTTAGATCCTAATGCTCGAGAGGTGATGGTATCACTATTGCAACAACATTTATTTCTAGAAATCTTTGCGAATGTTGCCAATTTCACGGTGTGGTTGGAGAAAGGTGAAGGGACAATTATCTTGGTGATGTAGTACCAAGGGTAGAAAATAGTGGATGAAGTGATTTTTGACCATGTCGTTGAAGAATTGAATGCACCTACGAAATTTGTACTAGAAGTATCTGCACTTCAAGACATGTAGACTTCTGTAGGCACAATTAGTGAAAAGTTGAACATAGCCCTAGCATGAAAAGTTGCTGGAATAACTAGTAGGAACTGGGCAACCAACTCTGGGCATCTTTGATCTTTTGGAAGACATCATTGTGACCTAGTTAGAGCTACTAAACAAAAGGGAAAATGCATTATTTTCGAGGGGTAACTCAAAATGACTCAAGAACAAAATCAATGCTTGGCCATGGAGGTTGCTGAACTTCATGCCTAACTTGTAGCTCCTGTGACCCTCAGCCTAGTAGTAACAAGAGATGAAACTTTTAAATAGCTTTAGGAATGATTTTAGAAGGTTGAGAAGGAGGTAGTAATAGCCATATTCAACTAATCCATAGCTGAAGCCAAAACGTATTCAATTTAGAAGGACTTGAACTAGATGTGCCAGGAAAATGAAACCCCGATCACACAAAATCATCACTTATGAAATGCTGATGCTCAGAAGGATCAAATGTAGGAATTTATTCATCAATAGTAAGAGCAGCTTGCTAGAGTAAATACTAAACTCAATAAATTGGCCACAGAAAATTGAAATCTATCAATGAAGAGAGTACACACCTTGTACTAGAAGTCTACCATCAAAATCACCACCTTGAAGAATGAGGCTCTTAAGTTTGAAAAAGTGAGGAATCATTATAGAGACCAAGTTGGTTTACAAAAAGAAGTCAATGAAAAGCACATTCAGATGACAAAAATGAAAATGAATGAAGCTCTCTAGCAATGCCAACAAGGAAGAGAAATGTGGCAGCCCATCATTGCTGGGATCGATGCCTAAAATAGAGCAGAGATCTACTTAAAGAAGTTGCAAATTGAAGATATGACAAAATACATGGAGTTGGCCAATCTCCATTATGCAAATTTAGCAATGCTAACTACTGGATGATGGTCATTAGAGTTGGAAAAACAAGTGGCTAGCTTGTATTTGTTATACAAGGCTAAGTTTAAGCACCACAAAGACACCAAGCAAAAGCTTGAGATTGCAAACACTAAACTCGAAGTTCTCAGAGCACAGTTTAGAGATCAACAATAAATCGCTAAGAACCTAGCTAAATAAATAAATGGCCACTAGGAGCTGAAAGACATGGTCAAGGTGTTTGACATTGAATGCAAAGAGTTCGTTGCCTAGTTCATCAATGTGAAGGAGCTATTTCCAACAATCCCATGTCCCTAGGATGTGCCTGGTCCAACCCACATTGGCAAAGCTACATGGATGGTGCATGATCTTGGAAGCAAGGAGGAGAAAGTGAAAGCATTGCTAGATGCTTTCCACCTCCTACCTAAATTTGCAGTAGTAGTAGGATAGTTGTCGCCACCTCAACGATTGGCCATTCGTGAAGCCGATGAAGGTTCCTCAAAGCCTCAAGAGCAACCACCGCCTAGGATCATTTGATCTTCTCCAACAAGCTTCACACCATCAAGGAACATGTTATCTAGTTTTGAAGAGTTGTGTCATGATGTTCAATTTTGTGTCTTGAACATCATCATTTTTTGTAATGTGTTGATCCATACACCTGGGCACTCCATTTTTTTTCAAGTTAGTCAGTTTGTTTTGTTTGAAGAAAAGTTAGTCAATAATCCAATACCTTTTCAATTTTGTATTTAGTTGCATTTAGTTGGCTACATCAATGAGGCCTTGCAACTGAGCCTCATCAAGAAGGCCTAGTCGATGCATCTTATCATGCATCGACGAGGCCCCATCGACACAACTTTGATCTTCAGCTATAAATATGCACTTGCAACTAAATTTATGGCAACTAGAGATTGTAGTTGTAGTGAAGCTCTTGCATTTTTTCCATTTGAAAGTTAAAATTTTTTCCTTAAGTGCCCGTAGCAAGAATCAATGAGTGTACGGATCTCTATTTGAGCATTGTTGTACCTGAGCACGACAGTATGTGTAGCAATAAAGATGAGTTTTCTAATAAACCTTGCATCACTTTGGATAGATTAGCTATTTTATTTATGCATATAATGTTTTTAATTATTTCTTAAATTTTTTTAATTAGATGCTAAATATTTTTCAGTTATTACATTAATGAAGCAATTAATCTAGATAGATTACACACAGAAGTATGACCACTACAAGCATAACATGTATTCACTTGGTAAACCCAACAACATTATCACTTGGTATACCCCGTAGCATAGTGCTTGGTTGCCCAGCAATGGATACATGGGTTTAGGACATGTATGGAAAGTGGGATGGGATGCTTATGTTAGGATTAGTTAGATGCTAGTTAATTTAGATTAGTTAATCAAATTTCTTTTATGTATATTTTGAGCACCAAACTATAAAACACAAAATGATAAAAATTAGATATCTCAATTACACTTAACCATACCAATAAACATCATAAATGTAGCTGGGAAGACAATGATTGACCTTAAGGCAAGATTCACTTTCTAAAGGACTAGTGTAATAGAAATGATAAAGTCCATGGAATTTGACCGGATCACACGTGAACAATTTGTGATTCGTATAGTTGGGCATAGAGGTACCTCACTGCTCATCACTATCACAAGGATTACCAAGTGGAATTACTACTAGGTGAACTAAGTAATGCCACTACTGGGTTACTAGATAGTTACACTTAATGTTCAAAACCAGTTGTATCCATATCACATACTAATAAACAAGTAAAGTAAAGTGCTTGAAATATCAAGTGTTTAGCTATGAAAAAAAGTAACAATTATGCTAAGTAATCAATTAGAAAACTAAGAAATGCTACAATGATGAGGAGCAATCTCAATCTTTATTTCTACCTTGAATTATGTCTAAGTATAACTCATTTGAACAAAGACAATGGTCAATTGTCAAACATCACAATGTGGGCATTCACTTCTTTTGCTACATCTATGAAAACAAACTACAAGAGTCTACCTAAGGGTGTAATAAAAAAGTTATTGAATTATATAGCAAAGTGCTATATTTATAGGGCTACACACATCTTAAGACATCGTATTGATGATGACATAGCATGAGTGAGGACATCATATCAATGAAATCATTGATACAGTGTCATTGCTATGATGTCATTACATGTTAAAAATTTAACTTTATCATACCCCCACAACTAACTAGAAACTCGTTCTCTAGTTAAAAAAATGAGGATATAGTCCTTTACAAAATTTGGGAGGTAGATTTGACTTGACATGACTGACTAACTATTTACATGACTTAGAATGCTACAATGGTGTTTTAACAAAAGATGACACAATTGCATGATAGAAAAAAACAAAAATTGGAATAGCTCAATGTAGCTTATGTGCCCAACGGTGGTGGCTTTACCATTGGCTACTTCCCCTTGTCATCAAGCTTCTTGAATTGATACTTGTTTAGTAGTGCCTAAAGTTTCTCCTCCTCTATTTTGGGATCATGTAATGTCCATGCTTATTGAGCAATGTGTGATGGAGTAGGAACATCCCATGGGCATGGCAGTTGTAGAAACATCTGATTAACCTTCATGTACCATGTTACAAATTGTCATCGTTCCTCCTCAAAAGCTCTAGTCATCTTTCTTAATTCTTGATAATATGACATCTAACAAGCCAAGTTAGCTACTACATCTTTTTGGCCTAGTAACTAGCTTTCTTGATCTCAAGTTTAGAATTTGCCACATGTAATTTCTATGATGCATTTTCCTATTTGCAAATTCTTTCTCGTATAATGCAGAAACTACCACTACCTACTATCCTGATTTATTTTTGGACCTATTTGTTGTTAACATAGCCAAATTATCATACCAAAGGTTTACTAATCCCATGTATTCTATCAAATCCTTAATCTATAGGTCTTTATTCTATTTCTACCTGGTGGACATGTGCAAGATTATCCAGAATTAGTTAGCATTAGGATTTTGTGTAGAAATTGAGTTGATTTTGGCCTTTTCCATATGGATCTCTTTTTCATTGATCTATTTGTACATGCTCACCTAGGCCTTGAAATGCTCCTTGAGAAAGTCCTGATTTACTAGCCTCATTTTTCCATGCACTGATTTCAATTGTAGATTTCTGTCGAATAGTGTAGACTTCTTCCATTGACAGGGTTCAATTTTCATGGATTAAATGGCTCATTTCTTAGTTAACATAGGCTAATTACTCTTGGAGTTGCTGGATGCTCTCCTCAAGAACATTCTTTTGCCTTTTAATGTTTGTCAACTGAGCATTGTTAGCAAATAGTTGTTTGTTTTCTTCTTATAGGGTAGTGAGTGCTTTGGCATGTGCATACATTTGAGCTTTTTCCACTGACACATCCCACACAACCTTCTCCTTTTTCTTTCTCATCTTCATATTATGATCAATCAGGTCTCTCACAAGGTCTGTTTGGAATTATTCAAGTTGGTCTAGCACTACAAACTATGTTGGGTCTCTTCTTTCAGATCTTAGGGTGGCTAGCTCTTCTTGTAATCTTTGAACTTCATTTTTAGCATGCTTTTCCCTAGTCTCAGCCATGACTAACTACCCCTTGATGGCAACAATTTAGATTGAACTGTAGTGATATCACTGAGGATATTAAAAAGATTTTGCATGACTTATCTTGTCTACAGTGGTCTATCCAATATGTCTTCATGTTCTACAAGATTCATTGAGGTACTGACAAGCATTTGAACATCTCTAGCTTAAGAGATATCAACCAATGGTACAACTAGGACATTGAACAATTCTTGGATATGATTTGTGATAACCTCAGTAGCTCCCACTGCATCTTGATACTGCATAACCACAATTGCGGCTCATTCACTGATTTCTAGTATCACTTGAAATAATGTAGCATTTTTTGAGATTTTTTGTGCCTAGTCATCCTCTCCTCCTGATTGTAGTTAAATTTGTAGACTTGTAGAGTCTATAGTAGTTGTGGGTTTGATTGCACTTTCTTTGACTTTGTAAAGATTAACACCCTCTCTTCTTCCCTAGCTTATTATTTCTGTAATCTATTGTAGATGGCTCATCGAGGGTCTATAGTCCTATGGTGATAGTGGTGGAATCTATTATTGTTGCTATTCAGGTGGTGGCTAGCTACTAGGTCTTGCTTGTTGTTGTTTACTAGTAGCTTGGATGGTATTGGTAGGAGTTGTGCATGTAGCTCTCTTAGTACTTGCTTGATTTTCTAGCTGATCCTTTTTAGGAGGCATTTTTTAACATTTCTACATATGAAGCATTTTGGACTTTCTCAAAGCATCATTAGTGTAACCCAATATGCCTACCTACTTGCACAACTTCCTTATTAGGCAGGGAAATGGTAATGTTGGTTTCCTCACCTTCTTCTATTCAAACTACCTCTAAATTTCTAGCAAGTAGAGATGGAGAATGTTGGCATTGAATTTTTCCATCAAAATGACACTTCCTCTAGCCACATAGGTTGATATTTTGTTAAGCCTTTTGGTCAGGAACAAGTGATAAGTTCCAATCTTGAAGTAAATATTTTCTTCAGCAGTCATCTCACTATATTCTTTGTCTTCCTTACTAGAGGCTCTTTGTAGCCATAATTTCCTAGCATCTGTATTAGAACTTATGGAAATTTGCGTTACATTAGCCCCTTCATTTGGCAAATTTAGGGCTTTAGCAATTTCCTTTACTAAATATGATACTAAAACTCCTTTTATTTTGACAGTGGCATTAACTTGCTTATTTTGCTAGAACTGATAAGTTTCTCCCAAATACCATTTACCACTATTTGACAACCTAGGTCATAGGGGGGATGCTTGAAGTTATGTCCTCATGGCCTCTAGAGCAAACTCCATAAAAAGGCCAAAATTCAGCTCCACAATGACTATGGACATGATAAATTTTTCTTGTATAGCTTGGAGGTATTATGGTAACAACATGAAACATTGTCCTTGCTCAGGTTCCTATGGGACTTTTGCCTTTGCTTGTGCAGAGTGTCCAGTAGAAAGTGTTTGCTAATGAATGATAAATGATTGGGCTTCCTAATTTACTTATGGAGTCTTTTTTCTAGTTCAACCTTTCCCATGGCCTCTTAGTCTTTTGCTCCTAGGTTGTGAAGGTCCTCTTGGTATTCTCTTTGGGGCCATTTGCAATCAACATGGTTTTGAAATTATTAGAATGTTCACATAACCTCTTAATAGTTCTTAACCTTACTTATACCCTTGGTTAGATCAAGTTCTTATCATATTATGATTGCAAAGTTAGAAAAATTTTCAAAAGATACCCCCAAGTGTTACATCTTTAGTTACTACAACCTCCCACACTTATTATCTTTTTACTTATAGTGCCTTAGAACAGTTAGAATGATTTATTAGGAGAATTCATTGAATTATTTGGCTTAAATTTTTAGTTACCATGATAATATCTTTAATAGTTCATCTTACTTAGCCTTATACTATCTTTTTTAAATTAGAAAATTTTGGCTCAAATTTCCTTGATGTCATCCCCCACAACTAAGTTAAGTAATCCGAGATCAAGAAGGTTCAAAAATTTCAAAAAGTGGAGTTGTAGTGATGAAAGGTTAGTAGACCTTACATTCAACCATATGAATCACTAAGCATTCACACATGATCTGGTCGAATTCCATGGCCTTCTAAGTACACTGGTCTCTAGGAGGTGAAACTAACCATTGCAATTGTTATGTTCCTAATTACACTTGTGAAATGCAAAGGTATAATTAAGTGCAACTATGACATATGATTCTTATCATTTTTATGGTTTATGTTTTAAGTTGCCTAAAAATAAAGAATAAATAATTATATATTTAATTGCTAATTTACTCTAACTAACTAGTGCTGGCACATTTTGGCCATTTTATGGAACAGTAACATTCAGGGCTTTGAGTTTGGTAAGTTACAAGAATTATCAAAGTTATATTCAACGGCTGAGGGCATGTTAAAGCTTTGTGAATCTGGTAACATTTGTCCAATGGACAGTTGTGCTTGGGTTGGATGCATGCTGGTAATTCTCTGCCATTTTCTGAAACTTTTCTGGACTTTTTTCTGAAACTTCGATGAATAGTGTTCGCGCGATGAATAGTGTTCGAGCGTAAGATGAATAGTGATTACGCAGCTTACGCTCTGGAGTGTAAGATGAATAGTGTTTAAGCGTAATATGAATAGTGTTTGAGCATAAGATGAATAGTGTTTTACACAGTGAATAGTGATTACGCAGCTTACGCTCTGGAGTGTAAGATGAATAGTGTTTAAGCGTAATATGAATAGTGTTTGAGCGTAATATGAATAGTGTTTGAGCGTAAGATGAATAGTGTTTGAGCGTAAGATGAATAGTGTTTGAGCGTAAGATGAATAGTGTTTGAGCATAAGATGAATAGTGTTTGAGCGTAAGATGAATAGTGTTTGAGCGTGAGGTGAATAGTGTTTGAGCGTAAGATGAATAGTGTTTTACGCAGTGAATAGTGATTACGCAGCTTACGCTTTGCAACGTAAGATGAATAGTGTTTGAGCGTAACCAGCCGAAAACACCTCATTTAATGCCCGAATCTTGATTTTCTGAAGGCTGGGAACCGCTGGGGACCTTGGCAAAAGTCATGGGGGGTCCTTGTGCTTGATTTTGGCTTGTTTTGACTTAGTTTCAGGGCCCCGGATATTGGTGATGCTAATCCTTACGCTGAGTAGAGTAAACACAACGCGAGCACATTGTACTTAGCCAAAATTCCACTTTTTGACCTTAAAATGGATGATTCTTGATACCAAGACTTGCCGCCGTGATTTGTGGGCACCCGGGGAACCTTGCTTGCTCCATGGTGGGCTGCTTGAAGCCATTTCAGAGGCTCTGAAGTTGTTTGGAAGTGTTGCCAAAATTTTTATGGTGTTTCAGGCCCTAATTTGCACAAAAATGTGGCCCTAATTTGCTGAAAAATGTGGCCCTAATTTGCTACGAAATTTGCAGAAAATCGCGGCCCTAATTTGCTCTGAAATTTGCAAAAAACCGCGGCCTTGTTCACAGATTCTATTTGGGTGTTCTTGGGAATTCGTGGGTTTATTTTCGCAGGGTTAATTCAGGAAACGGCTCCCACAAAACACCCAGGCAGCGGGTGTACGGAGGCAACTTAGAACAATAACGACAGCACCAACGCAAACGCAGGATGCATAAAGAAAAACCCAAACCAAAATCTACATTTTTTGGGTTCAATCTCACGCATCCACAAATGCACTGCAGGAAACAAAATAATAAAACAATAGAGCAGCAGCGGAAACAGCAGAGCAGCCATAACGGACGCGGAAGGTGAGGTCAAGCTTTTCCACACGCGCACTTGGAGGCATTTCAGGAGAGACGTGAAAAGCTAAACCGTGAGATTGCCGTGGTATTTCCAGAGCATGGTCAAACAAAGATGCCGCATATCACAAAGAGTTTAATATTGTTAACAGTTTTTTTTTGAACAATTATAAAGATCGTACGTGGTCCATAGATATATATTTAATTTTGTCAAGTTAGGGGGCAATAGATATATATTTATTATGATCACTATCTTTATTACTATGATTTGAAGAAAATATTTTATTATTTCAAAAGGAAAGAGAAGTTATAGGGCAGTTATTCAATGTTATATGTATAGAACAAGTGTCCTCTGCAATTTTTAAATATCATGGTGGTGATAACTTCCCCATGGTGGTTACAACTAAATTTTAATTTCCCATGATACTTATAACCACCAAGACCACTTATCAATTATAGCCTTTTTGTCTCCAAAATGGCCACATGTCAATTAAAAAGGCCACTTGTCAC
>MNCI01010939.1:436677-470058 GCA_015680685.1 Gnetum montanum
AGGCTATCCATTTGATGAGGTGTTGCTTGCACTAGCTTACTTGGGCTCATGGAGAGATTTAAGCTATTGTATGTTGATCAGTTGCTTTTTGTTTAGGCTCTTAGGTTTGTAGATCAACATAGCCCCAGAAGGAAAGGTTTCATAAATGATATAAGGCCCTTCCCATAGTGTTTGAAACTTGGTTCATTATGGAACATGTGTGGGGTTCTAGTAATGGACCTTGTCTCTAGGTTTAAAGTTGACTTTCCTTATTCTAAGGTTATGGTGTTGTTTGCTGAATGCCTTTTGCACTTCATTTAATGATAGAGCTACCAATATGTTCTCATCTAGAATGTTAAGGTTGATCAATCTTTCTTTCTATACTAGGCTAATATCAAGGTCGAGGTCATAGGCTGTTGAAAGTGTACGAAGCTCAGATTGGATAGGAAGAGTTGGTAATTTTTCATACACCAGTGCATAAGGAGAGTAGCCTATAGGGAGTTTCCATGTGAAGAGATAGGTCCAAAGGGAATTTTTAATTTTATTGCTCTAGTCTCTTTTGTATTTGCTAATTATTCTCATTAAGATCTCAATGATCTTCCTATTGGTAACCTTAGCTTGACCATTGGCTTTTGGGATGGTAAGGTATTGTTAATTTATGTTCAACCCCCAAGCATTACATGAGCTTGCAAAAAGTAGCAATTATAAAATGAGTACCATGATAAAAAATTAGTGCATGTGGCATTCCAAACCTGCTCATAGCACTTTGTTGTACAAACTATGTAGCAATGAAAGATGTACAGCTAGTGATGGCTACTACTTTTGCCCATTTGTTACAATAGTCAATAGTGACTATTATGTACATGTTTCCATTTGACATGGGTGTGATGGAACCCATGAAATCAATGCCCTAGATATCGAAGGATTCCAGTGGTTGGATCCACTACTAAGACCCCTCCATTCAAGCACTCATCCCATCATTGCATTGATAGCATTCACAAGACTGGATGAATTAGTGAGAATCCTTGAAGATTGTTAGCTAGTAATACCCTACCATTAGGATCTTAATGGCCATGCATCTTCCTACATAGTGATCCCCACAAGTGCCCTCATGAGCATCTTGGAGAACATGCAGTTGATTAGCATCAGGGACACACCAACGAACTAGGCTATTAATGCAATGCTTGTAAAGGTGTATGTTGATATCCATGAAGTGTTTTATCTAATGAAGAAACTATTATTTCTTCTGATGGTCCAAGTCTTGTGGCATCTCCTAAGTGAGAAGATAAGTTAGGATGCCATCGTACCATTTTGATTCAGTGGGCACTTGTTCATTTATTACACTAACAAAGAGAAGTTCATCAGGAAATTAATTAGAGAGTAGGGTCTCCTCCTCTTTGTTGTTCTATAATAACTAAAAAAAGTTATTAGTGATCATATTTTTAGTTTCCTTTCAATCTACCATTGTAAGATCGAACTCTTGTAAGATCACTAACCATCGTATGAAATGGGGGCTCATCGTTGACTTATTCATGAGGAAGTGGATGGCACTATGATCAGTGTGCACAAATACCTTGTATTCAAGCACATAGTGCCTGAATTTCTCCAAGGCATACACCATTGATATTAGCTCTTTTTCTGTTGTGGTGTAATTGAGATATGCATTGACAATGCTTTGGCTTGTGCAATTGATATAATAAGGACTTTTCTTATCATCCAACTACATAAACATAGCTCCCAAGGCATAGTTTGATGCATTTATCATGATGTGAAATGGATGAGATCAATTAGATGCTCGTAGAATTCAAGTTTCTACGAGCTTCTTCTTAACTTACTAGAATGCTTTTTTGCATCCCTTGGTCCATATGAATGGAGCATCTTTTTTTGTGAGCTCAACTAATGGTTTAGTGATCTTAGAGAAATTCTCTATGAATTTCTATAGTAACTAGTATGTTCAAAGAATGACCAAACATATTTAATGGTTTCTAGTTGACAAGTTATTCTTTGGATGATTCTAATCTTTTTAGCATCCATCTCAATCCCTTCTTGTGAGATTTTGTGCCCCAACATGATGCCTTCCTAGACCATGAGATGGTTCTTTTGCCAATTTAGCTGAAGATTGGTCTTCACACATCTTTTAAGTGCTTGTTCAAGGTGGCCTAGGGCTTGCTCAAATGTAGCACCATAGGTGGAAAAGTCATCTATGAAAACTTCCACCCTATTATTAATTTTCTATTGAAAAATGCTCTAGACAAGGCATTGGAAAGTTGTAGGAGCATTGCACAGACCAAACAACATCTTTTGATATGCAAAAGTCCCCTAGGAACTTGTGAACGTAGTTTTGGCCTAATCCTTTACTATGATCAAAATATAGTTATAGCCACTATAACCATCTAGAAAGCTGTAATAGCAATGCCTAGAGATAGTGTTCAACACTTGGTCTACAAATGGTAATTTGAAATGGTCTTTGTAGGTCGTCATGTTCAACAACTTAAAATCAATACACACCCTCCACTTGCCATCTTTTTTTGGCACAATTACAAGTGGGCTAACCCATTTTCTATCTATAATCAGATAGATGAACTCCACCTTGAGGAGTTGTTCAATTTTCTCTTTGATTATCTACTTCAATTTGGGGTTTAGTTGCTGCTACGGTTGCCTCTTTGGCTTGATGGAAGGATAAGTATAGATGTAATGTTAGCATATCCTAGGATTAATCCTAGTGAGTTTAGGATATGACCAAGCAAAGGCTATTGGCCATTTGGTAACCACATTTAGCAACTTCTCTTTCTATTGAAGAGAAAGGTTGGCATTGCTTATTATAAACTTGTCATTTTTTAGGAATGCATACTCCATGCTATCAAGTAGAGTTTTCAACTCTAGGGATTCCTATTTAGTATTGTTAGAGATTTCCAGCTCTTTCCAGTAAGTATCATGAGGTTCATCATCAAAGAGTTGGCAATGAACTTGCTCCAATTCATCTACACCTTCAACATAGGCATAGGCTTTTAGTTGGTTCCATGCATAATGTGCTACTTTCAGGATTAGCTGTTAGTCACTAGGTGCCCTCTTGCTTTATGGCTACTACGTATAGGCACTTTTGAATTGTAGATTCATTTGCACATTGTATGCATGCTTGGGTTGATGTGGTTTTGATAGACCATAACTTTTGCACATAGTTGCACCCTATATTGCTATGTGCAATGCATGGAACTCTCTTCTTCTTGATCTTTTTAAATGCATTTTCTTTGAAAATTTGTAGGGAAAGATCTCTGATACCTATTCATGCATCAACAATGCTCAACCAGGCCCTTCCCATAATGATTGGGAAGTCTTCCTTGTAGTTTTTATTCTTGATCACTAGGAAATTGGTAGCATAGGATCACCCATGGATAGTGGTTACAATGTCCTTCACTAATCCAAAGGGGATAGTGATGGACTTATCTACCAATTCTAAATAAATGTTACTCTTCTTGAGAGAAGGCAAGTTCTATACTATGTATATTTCGTGAGAAATCATATTGACACTAGAACTTGAATAAAAAAGAGACTAAAATGGCTCATTTCTAGTAATCAAGTAGATGAGAGGACTTCTAGGATTAACACTTTTCCTAGGAAAATTGCTAGCCTTAATCCAATCAAATATAGCATGGATTAACATGATTGTGGGGATCTTGGAAGGCATTTATTTTGAAGGGTTCTCGAAGAGAATAGATGTAAAGGATGAAGGAGATACATGATGGCTAGCCACATAAGTCAATGAGGGATTTGTAGGGCTACTGGTTTAGAAGAATGATCTTTATCTAGGTTTGGGTTCCAAATCACTTGGCAGAGGAACTAGTTGTAAGTTAATAGCTCTGGTAGCGTTATGTTGTTACAACTGTGTAGGAATCTTGCCTTGCATGGACAAGGTAGGTGGTAATTAGATTAAAGATGGAGGGGCATGTGCAGAAGGATGAGGAGAATGATAAGGATATGGGGTTTCCCCTCCAGGTGATGAAAAATAAGTTCTATAATAGTCCAGAGGGTAGTAGTAATGCTAAAAAGAAGTGTGATTAGAAGAGTCATGAAGAGACATGGGTTGTAGAACATAGTATCCATATGGATATGGATTCCTGTAAGGGTACTACTACCTTAGCAGTGGCATCCCCCAAGATTGTGAATGTTGTGATTGATGATACTACTCATATGGTTGTGGTGGAGCTCCACTTGGATAGTAAGCTTATTGTTGGTGGAATTGCCTAAGATGACCTTAAGGAAAAGGTAATCTTCTAGGTGGAGCTCCAACAATAAAGGATTTAGAGCATACATCCTATATTCTTATGAGTGTGACACAACAAGGCAACATCCCTTAAGATGTTCATATTAGCAGATGTCACATCCACCATCATCATTTGATTCTAACTCTACAACCTCTTCTACTACAGCAGCTTTGCCCTTATCCCTTTGGTAGGTGCATTCAACTTCCTTTCTTCTCTTGCGATCATGATCACTACCTTGCTCTTTGGATGCCTCTATAATTTTTAGAGTAATTTACAATCTTTCATCTATATATTTCCACATATTGTCCATCTTGGTCAAAATTTCAAAAACATATTTTTGAATCAATAGGGTTTTTCGTTGCACCACTTCATCAAGTGGTGCCTCCCCCTCATTATCATAGAATTGAATCTCCCTTTTTCTAATGGAAGGATCTTAGTTATATTCTTCAATACTTTCTCATTTCCTCAATTCACATTCTTCTTTTGCAACCTACTCAATCATCTTTTGAATCTAATGGACCCTTAGTTTTGATAGTCTCTCTTGGGCATAGATCCTAAGGGTTCTCATTTTTTATTAGAGTCCATCTATGATATGACGAAGCTACTCCTATTAAGAATAATCATGGCTAGAACATCTATGCAAAAAGGAATAATACCTACCCATGGCTGTGTCCAAGGGTTCATGTGTTCCTTATTGCCAGCCTTGAATTTGTTTTCTAAAATTAGACACTTGAGAGTACATCTAATATTTGTCATTGAATAGCTTAAGCACTGTACTCCATCTACAAATTGATTTTAGCTTAAAAGAGTAGTACCAACTTTCTACTTCTTTTATGAGTATTCTAGAAAACAACATAAGTTTTTGCTAATAATTTTAGATATTCTGAAAGATCCATACATCTTGAAAGGTTGTAATATGGGTTTGTGGAACTAAGTTATATCCCCTTCAAATCTAGGGATATTGTTCATATCCAACCTCTTAATTTTGTGATCTTTTACATGCTTGGTTGAAGTTCTAATTGCCTCTACAATGTTTAGCATGCTTTGAGTTGCTAGAAGAGGTGCATCATCATCATGATTTCGATGATTCCTATGATGTCCTCTACTAGCCCTTCATTCATGGTGGGTTATTCAATCATTGTCCCATTATTCACCTTCATCATGATTTCATCCTTTGCGATTTTGATCAGGTTCAAAGGAGGAAGAAGAATATGTAGATGAAGAGAACAAATTGGAAGGAAGAATACCACCACCACAATGTCTGCCACCTCCTCTCTACTTGTCACAATGAGGATCATTAGCTTTATCATCATCACGATGCTTGCCTAAGCCCCTGCCTTGACTCTTGCTCTTGGAGCCATTCTTACTTAAACATGGATTTTTGATAGCAGACTTTAAATTTAGGTTCAAGCATCCTTCACAAAATTCAAGGGGTTGAGAATCTTCATGTTGAGAATCCTTAGAAGAAGAATCCTCATTATCTTTTTACTTCAATAGGAATAAGGGGTTAGTGAACCGTTTCCCCTTCATAGCTTCATGGTGATTCTCCTAGTGCCAATCTCTTTTGCATTATGTTTCAATGGGATGCTAGTCCTGATAGTTATGATCTTGCATTACATATTCTTCATGAAGATTTTGGATGTCCAACCTCTTAAGAGTTTGGAGTAGCATCCATGGAACAGATCGGTTGAGAGGTAACACAATGTTACCCTCCATATTTCTCCACTATAGTTGTTCATCCTAATGTAGGATTAAGGTGAAATGGGGTAGAAACTCATTTGGATGAGTGTACACCACTTTGAATTCTTGGGGCACTAGTTTTGATTCATCATGCCTATGAGAAGAAGAAATTTTGAATTAGAAGAAAAATTTAGTGTGCTTTTAATTATAATTATAATTTTTTATTTTTTGAATGATTGCAACTTTAGGGTTTGTTTCAATGATCTTAAATAATTTTTACTAAGTCCTAGATAGGACCCGTATCAAACCACATGTCCTTGACAATGACAACAATGATGAGTGGCGAGTAGACCCTATGCTTAGCCATACGAATCACTAAGCATTCATGCATGATCCAATTGAATTTTGTGGACTTATAGCCTTGTAAGTGCACTATTCTCTAGGAGGTGAAACTAACCATTACAATTGTTGTCCATCCAATTATACTTGTGAAATGCAAAGGTATGGTTAAGTGTAACTGAGGCATAT
This sequence comes from Gnetum montanum, assembly GCA_015680685.1. NCBI lineage: Eukaryota > Viridiplantae > Streptophyta > Gnetopsida > Gnetales > Gnetaceae > Gnetum > Gnetum montanum. Next base: position 443,127 of record MNCI01010939.1, read on the forward strand.
GGTTTTGATCATTTTTATGGTTTATGTTTTAAGTTGCCTAAAAATATAGAATAAAGAATTAAATATTTAATTGCTAATTTACTCTAACTAACTAGCATTTAACTACCTAACATAAGCATATGTTGTCACTTACTGTACACATCTTAAACACATTTAATACTATTGGGTTATCAAATGTTAAGCATTACTAGGATTATCAAGCATCAAGCATATGCTCGAAGTTGTTGTACTTATGTGCTTAATTAATCACTATTTAATTTATTTTAGTCTAGCTTAATTAATTATTTAATTAAATTGCTTAAAATATTAAATGCATAAAGAAAATAATTAATCTATTTCAAAGTGCTATAAGGTTTATCAGAAAGCTCATCTTTATTGCTACACACATTGCCATGCTAAGGTACAACAGTGTTCCAATAAAGATCTGTACATTCTTTGACTCCTACTAAAGGCACTTAGAAAATATTCTAACTTTTAAGTGGAAAAATTTCTAGATCTTCACTAAAACTATGAGACTTGTTGCTATAAATGCAGCTGGTCAGCATGTATTTATAAGTGAAAAAAAGACATTGTTTCGTTGAGGTCACATCAATGCATTAAATCATTTGCCAACGTGGTTGAGTTGGCAAGGCCACGTTAACGTAATCCTTGATGGAACTCATCATGTGGGGAAAAAGTTATGGGCTTTGGAAGTTAGCTTGTTAGAGCTTAGAAAGAAAATGAAAAAAACTTTCCTTGTTGCAAATGTGAAGAATGAAAAATTCACTAACCCCTCATGCATATATATAGTATTTTTATTGGAGCATATCATTAATCTAACATTGGATCAATGATGTATTAGAGGCTCATACATTGTATCAATGACATCACCACAAAAGATTTCAAATTTTTTATCAATTTCTCTTGGAAAGAGTAAGTCAAAAAAAAAAAAAAAAATGACTGGAAGATAGTAAGTGTTTCCACAGGGTTTTCGAATAGCCATGATGCTTAGAATTCAAAAATTAGCTATTTAAAGTCCTTAAAGAAGGAATCTTGGATGATGAAAGTTTACTGTGTATATAAGATGGATGAAGGGTTATAGGTATATGAATAGGTTTTTGAAATTAAGGGAAGTATTTATTAAATTTTTGATGATTTTGGAAGGCACAAGATGATGTGAAATTGCTTGCTAAGTATGAAATACAAGAGTTTTACAAGTAAGTCCTTTCCAAAGTAGGCTCTAGCCCTTAGTGCCCTTGTATAACCATGCCTAAAAGTGTCCATAAGCACTCAAGAAGTTAAATGTAAGACATAACTATTTAGCAAAACACACATATTAGTATCACTAGATTGTAAAAATATTACATTGTTATACAAAACCATAAAGTTATGATTAAATATATATTGAGGTGAGATGGACTATAGAAGGGATTGCTAAAATTGGGATGTGAGGTGTCTTACCATAGAAATAATGAATTATTGTGTGTAATCAATGGTTAGAGTAATCATTAGCCTTTCTTTCAAAGATTCAAACCAAGTCCAAACCATTTTCCAATGACATTCCGTTATTTCATCTCTTAGAATCACTACCATAAAATTATCATTATTGCAAGAAGCATTACCACTTGGCGTATTGTCCAAGGGAGGAGTTTATTCATTGTACTTCTTTTTTTTATTCTTTAGATTCCTAAGAAGACAACTACCTTCAAGCATGGGTAACATGCCTTTGTAGTGGAACCCCTAGAAATTTATTCTATGCTTGAATTTTATTTTTAACCGTGTCAACCTTACGAAAGGACTACCTTTAGGCATGGGCAACATGTCTTTTTGGTAACACAGTAAGGCAACACTTATTGTACTTTGACTCCCATTTTTCATTAGATCTACAAATTTTATACATCCATAGCAATAGGATAATACTCATAGTAATGATATAAAAGAATCCACAAATCCCCTTGATGTCACACCCATTGCATTCCCACTTGGTTTTTTACTCTTTTGTCTAGGCATAATGATCACAGGTTTTTTTCTTAGTTTTATTATGAAAAGAATGTCATTATGGCCATTAAAAGAATCTCTTATTGTTGGAATGTTTGGATGGATGTTGTGGTCTAAATGTATAGATAATTAGTCCCTTATGATCGATAATATATAAAATCTTCACCATATTAGAACTACATCTTACCTTATTTGGTGTGCTTTATTGAAAATTGAGAAAAATATGTATATGTAAAATGAAGAGAAAATATGAAAAATTAGAAAATATATCAAGAATTAAAAAGATAAAAGAATGAAAGATTATCAAGGAATTAGAAAATATCAAAGAGTTAAGAAATTATCAAGAAATTAGAAAATATAAAAAAAGGAAAATATACCAAGAAACTAGAAAAAGTAATGAGAAAGTGAAAAATTTAGAAGATACCTACATGTCTCAATGGATACACCCATGAATAGGATTGGAATTTGTTAAATAGAAAAATGAACAAGTAGAGGACATTCAAATAGACTAGGTGGAATCCCTAGTAGAGTTGGGATATTGAAGATAAGGTTTGACTTGTTGGATGTTTACTAGGATTAGCATATGTGGGCTAGATAGATGGTGAATATGCATGGAACTAGAAGGATAAGTTTCCTAGACAATTTATGGTCCTTCCTAAAGCATTTAAAATTTAACCTGTTGCTAGACAAGATTGAGATTGTAATACAAGACCTTATTGCCTACCTATATTATCACTTGACTTATACGTGCATCATGCCTATGCTTAGAGTAGCTCTTGTAGACCTCATTGCTCATGAGTGCTAAGAGCCTATTTTTTTCTAATAGGTTAAGATTCATTAGGCACTCTCTCTTGGCTAAGCTCATGTTCAAGTTACGTTGGCTGGCAATAGCTAGAGTTTTAAGCTATGCTTAGATTAGTAGCATTGGTAATTCACTGCAAACTAGCTCATAGGGTGAATAACCAATGTGTAGTTTCCATGTTGTTCTATAAGCCCATAGAACATCATTTAGCTTAGTGTTCCAATCCTTTCTAAATCTACTAACCATTCTAGTTAATATTCTAGTGATTTCATGGTTAATTACCTTTTCTTGATCATTATCTTAGGGATGGTATGGTGTGGTCAATTTATGCTTTATCCCAAGCTATTGCACGAGCTTCTTAAAAGTAGCATTCATAAAATGAGTTTCATTATCTAAAATAAGTAGTCTCGGTACTTCAAATCAATTTATTACACATTGTTGAAAAAAATTGGTAGCTATTTTGGCTATACAATCTTTGGCCGCTATTGCATCTACCCACTTGGTGTAATAATCCATGATTATTATTATGTAGGCCTTCCTATTCGACATTGGTGTGATGGGTCCCATAAAGTCAATTCCCCATATGTTAAATGGTTATAGTGGCTATATCCATTATTATAGCCCTTCATTCCTAGTTATTCCTCCATCTCTCTAGCATCTTTAATAAGACTATGTGAAGGTATGAACATCCCAGAACAAGGTAGGCTCGAAGTAGCTTGCCATTAGTAGTTTCAATGCCATCCTACGTCCTACATAATGGCCACTAGATGGGCCTTCATGTGCATCCTATAGGATCCATTGTTGATTGCACTCTAGTACACATCATCAGACTAGCCCATCGACACAAATATTCTAAAGGTTTTCATTTATTTCAATATATCTTTTCACCTTATGAAGTAATTACTCTTTCTATTTCTTACTCCACTCAAAAGTTGCTTTTGTGTTGTTAAGTAAATCATATAATCAGCTGTCCATGACTTTCTTGTTGAGTGTATAGCCATTACTATCTTAGTAACAAGGAATTGATCTGGCAATGGTTTTGCTTGATCTTGGAAATCCCATCTTAGTCTTAACAAGTGATTAGCTACTATGATCTTCGTGCCCTTCTTATTAATAATAGTTATGTCAAACTCTTGTTGGCTAACAAGCCATTAATTCACCTTGGGAATAACTACTAGTTTGTTCATAAGAAATCAAATTGCACTATGATCAGTGTGGACATAGTCGTATACTTGAGTACATAGTGTTGGAATTTATCGAGTGCATACATCACTGCCATTGGCCCCTTTTCTATTGTGATGTAATTCAGTTATGCCCTGGTGATCCTTCTACTGGTGTAATGGATATAGTATGGCTACTTCTAGTAATCTAACTATGTCAGTACTGCATCAAATGCATAATTCAAAGCATTCGTCATGATATGAAAAGGCTTAGACCAATCCTGGGCTCGTAGGATTAGTGTCTTGATTAGCATTTGTTTCAAGGTTTTGAATGATTTTTTAGATGACTTGATTCACTTAAAGGATATATCCTTCTTGGTCAACTGAACTAGTGATTTTGCAATTTTTAAAAAGTTTTCTATGAATCTTCTATAGTATCCTATGTGACCTAAAAATGATCGAATGTCTTTGACTATTTTTGGCCTCTAGGTAATATTCTATATGACTTTAATTTTGTCAAGATCCACCTCTATTTCTCTCTATGAAATTTTATGGACTAATATGATCCCATCCTAGACCATAAGATGGCTCTCCTACCAATTGAGCTTTAGGTTAATCTCTATACATCTTTTTAGTACGTGCTCTAGATAGTTTAGTGCCTATTTGAAATCTAGCCCATATGTCAAAAAATCATTCATGAATACTTCAACACCATTGCCTATCTATTTTTGGAAGATGCCGAGTATGAGTCTTTAGAAGGTAGCGGGTGCATTGGAAAGGTTGAAAGGCATAAGCTTGTAAGCAAACGTTCCCCACGGACTAGTGAACGTTATCTTCTTTTGGTCCTTAAGTGTAACATGGATCCGGTAATATCTGTTTTACTTGTCTAGAAAACTATAGTACTCATGTTCTGTAATAGTATCTAGGACTTAGCAAACAAATGACAAGGACAATAATTCTTGAATGTACCAAATTTCAATAATCGAAAGACGATGAGCACTCTCTACTTGTCTCCCTTCTTTGAAAAAATTATCAAAGGATTGACCAATTCATTATTTGCAATGGGATAAATGAATCATGCCTTTAGTAATTTTTCCAATTCTTGCTTGACTACTTCTTTGAGCTTTGGATTAAGCCTTATCTATAGTTGGCATCATGGCTTTACCATTGGATTGGTGTAGATCCAATGTTGAAAGATTCTAGGATCAATGCTAGTGATCTCATAATAAGACCAAGCGATTGTTGTTGGCCACTTATTAACTACTTCTAACCACTTCTTATTTTTTCCTTATTTAGGTTGTCATTAATTATAATCAGCTTCTAATTATTTAGAAAAGCATATTCTAGCATTGTCAATAGGGCCTTTAAGTCTAGAAATTTCAGTTCAACTTTATCTAGGATCTCTAGATGTTCCCATTCTATTTCTTCTTCTTGATCTACATGTTGATAGGGGTGTTTTCTTCTCAGTTGTACCAACTTGAAGCTTTCTTTTACATAGGCACTTATTATCTATGTTTTTGGTTCCATGTATATGTTTGATTCAATCTCACTATCTGTAACCAACCACTGGGTGCCTTCTTGTTGAGTGCTTACCGCATACAAGCATTTTTGCACACACATCTCTTCAACAGACATGTTGCATGTTGTATTATATTATTTTTGATTGTCCATATTTTTTGCACACAACTGCACCTATTATCCCTATATGTGATACATGGAACTTTGTGTCTTTGAATAATTCCAGCTTCGTCTTCCTTGAAGATTTCCAAGAACAAGTCTCTAACACCAAGCTTAGCATCTACAATGCTAAGCCAAGCCCTTCCTATTATGAAAGAGAACTCACCCTTGTTTTTACCTACATGAATAACCAAAAAATTAGTAGGGTAGGACCAGCCACTGATAGTAGTGATCACATCATCCACTTGTCGTAGTGGAACTATGATCAGTTGGTTTGCAAGCTCTAGCTGAATGCTACTTTTCTTCAATGATGGTAGATTCGAAAATTGATACATATGTTGTGATATTAGGTTCACCATTCACCCAGAATTGAGTAGGGCTTTGCATGGTTTCTAATCTACTACTTGAAGGTATACTAAGGGACTTTCTGGATATATTCATTTTTGAGGAAGTGCTCATGCCTTGATCCACGAGTAATGATCTAGGTTGGCATGATAGTTGTCACATTTGCATTGGACAATGATGGAAGCTTGTCATTCCTTGGAGGATTAGATGTGAATGGAGTAGAAGTAGATGTGCTCCTCATCTTTTGAACCTTTTTTGAACTCATTTGGAAGAACAATTATTTCCTAGATTGTGGTTCATGCATGATTTCCTCCTCCTGAATGTTAACTACCCTAGTTGCATTCTTCTATTGGGGTTGTGATGGTAGTTCTTCCTACATTACAAGTGGCAGTATAGGTGGTAAAGGGTTAGGAGTTTGACTGAATGAACTAGCTACTTGTGAATGCACATACTAATTAGAGTCAATCCTTGGAGGTGTAGGTCTATGGTATTCAAGTGGATAATACTAAGGAGTTTGAAATACTACATTTTTTTTGGAGAAATTAGATGTTGGACATAGTATCCATAAGGGTCTAGTTGCTGATATGGGTACTACTGTTGTGGTGATGGCATTTCCCACAATTGTAGTTCCTGCCACTGCTAATGGTATTATTCTTGTGGCTATGGATAAGCTCTGTTGGGTAAATAGGCTAGTTGGAAGGTTTGCCGATAGTTACCTTGGGGACAAGGTAACTGTTTGGGCATTTTCTTCTAGATAAATCTTGGATTCATTGCATACACCCCCATTTATTACAAATGTGTCATGATATGGTAACACCCATTAGGATGGTCATACTAGTACATAGTACATCCTTTATCCTCATCAAAGCTTGTATTCAAATATTTTGCCACTAAAGCCATCTTTCCTTTTTGTCCAAAATCTCTTTTCTTCTTTTTCTTCTTGCCTTTACTAAAGGCCTTCTTAATTCTTTCCTCCATAATTTTCAAACTTGTGGTAAATTTTTTGTCAACCAAAACCCACATCTTTTATGCCTTGTTTGCTATATTAGTAATGGATTTCTGGATAGGTAGTACCTTTTTTTGTATCACCTCTTTTAAAGTTTCTTCCTCATGCTAATCACACACTCATAGATCTCTCTTCCTAATAGATGGATCTCTATTGTACTCTTTGGTTGAATCTCTCAACTTCATCTTCTTCTTTTTCCACTTAATCAATGAGTCTCTCAATATGATGGGTGATCATTTCAGATAGTCTGCCTTGGGCATAAATCCCAAGGGTTTTCCTAGTTTTGTTCTATAGCCCATCTACAATGTGCCTAAGTTGCTTCCTTTGGGAACATCTGTGGCCTAGGCACCTATGCAAAAGTGAATAGTATCTACCCATTGCTGCATCAAGAGATTCATCAGTCCCTTGCTTCCAAACTTGGATCTGCTTCCTTAAATTTGATACTTGGAAGTAGGTTTGATATTTATCATTGAAAAGTTCAAACATGGTACTCCATATTTTGATTAATTTAGGTTCCAATGATCTATACCATCTTTCAATCTCTTTAATGAATGTATGAGGGAACAACTTAAGTTTCTGCTAGTCACTCTCTATATTTTGTAGGGTGTAGCCATCATAGAATGCTTTAAGCTAGTGTTGTGGATCTGCATGGTATCCACCATCAAATCTAGGCATGTTGTTCATGTTTAGCTACTTAATGTAGTTGTCCCTTACATGCCTGGTTGGAATGTAGACAACTTTCCTTATATTTATCATGTTGTTGTTAGCACATTTCTACCATTTAATGGAGCAGGTTTTATGACTAAAAGGGAATTTTGTTTGTTGCATGTTCTACATTGTTTTAAGAGAGAGAAAATTGATGGTAATTTGCTAAGAAACGTTACTAAAATTTACGTTAAAATTGGATGCTCTAATATGCCTTACTATGTGAATGATTTTGAAAAGGCATTGCTAAATCATGCTTCAGCCTGCTGTTCTAGGAAAGCCAAGTCATGCATAATGGATAAATCTTATTTTGACCATTTGTTGATGGTTGAAAATTGTATAAAGAAGAAGGAAAATGTAAGTTTGTATCTTCATTCCAGCATTGAGGTTAAGTTGTTAGAAAGGCTTGGAATAGAACTTGTAGGGCAATATATGGGTCAAATTATAGAAAACGAAGATTCTAGTCTCCTTTCTTTGTTTATAAATTGTAAATGTGAACATCTTGGAAGGCTCTCTAGAGTTTTTGCCATTGTTGTCAATGGTTTGGAAGCCATAACAAGGGGTTTAAAGCATTGTCACCCAACAAGGACTTGCATTGGTGAGAGAGAGAGAGAATGGTGCAAGTAATGAAATGAGAGAAAGGGTAGCAATGAGAAGTTATCTTATGATGGTATTAAAGATAGTCTTGGGAATATTAATAAAGTTGTTGAATGCATCAATGACAAAGACCTTTTTGCTAAGTTCTATAGGAAAAAAACTTGCAATGAGACCTCTATTTGATAAAAAGTGCATGGACAAAGTGGAGGCACCAATTTGGGACTCAATGTACATCAAAGATGGAAAGAACAGTAAATGATTTGAATTTGTCAAAGAATAATCAAAGGAATTTGAGGACTATTGTTACAATGAAAATTCTGGTAGTCTTTGACATTGAGTTTACTGCAATGATCTTGACAAAGGGTTATGGCCAATTTCCAAACTTGCATCTCTGAATCTTCCAAATGGGGTACTACAATGCTAGCAAGTTTTCAAGAAGTTCTACCAGGCTATGTTACTTTGACGTCAATAGTGACTCCCTTCATTCCATCCGGTGGAATGCATCATGTGAGCCATTTCAATCCAAGGACGTGGTTCATTCTAATGCATGCCTCCCATTCATGGCTGCCGCTGGGCTACTTTGAGACCTGGCGCAAACATTCAAATAAAGCCCAAATCGGTTGTAGCTTCAAGCTCATTGATCAACATCACACATACTCACTAGGACCACCATTATCACCTTTGAATCAGCTCACTAACAACACCATCACCGTCGTTAAATGCCTCAGCTGCCATCTCTTCTTTGCCGTGGACTTGCCCCTAATCCGTGTCAAAAACAAGAACAGAAATCCATCAACGAAGAACAAGTGAACTTCGTTCTAGGCAGCTTCAAAACTGCAGTAGTCTACATTTGGAGGAATGACTCTCGAAGATTTTATGGTAAGGGCCAGCATCATCGCGAGGACAACGGCATGAGTCACGGCAACGACAGACAACCAGACTCAGGCGCAGGTGGACTAGTTTCATTTTCATCAACAGTAGATACTTGTGTTCGGTGGCAAGTGTGACATTCCGCAGAACATGTCAGCTACTTACAATGCTCTGCCATTGCTGGATGTTGGGGTTGCCGGATACGGTGAGGATCAGCTGAGGTTTTCTTTGTCACCCCTTGTGATGTGCACTTCATCGGACTCGCAGACACCCAGACTTAAGCGTGACGTGTTGGATAATATCATCGAGAATTTGGAATTTCGGCATGAAATTTACTGTAAGGGTGTCAATAAGTTAAATTTTACATATGTAGAAACGTTCTGGCTCTAGCTCTGGATAAGTAGAGGGCATGTATTACCGTTTGCCAACAATTCCAATGTTCCCGACGATAAGAAAAGTTATGATTTTAAAAAAATAGGGGGTATAATTACCTATGGTAATTATAACTAGATCCTCTTGATATTTGTAACTTTTCATAATGTTGTAATTATCAAGAAGACACTTGCCAACTATAGCTTGAATTTATCTAATAACTACTTATGTAAGTTATAATTTCTTATGGTGGTTATGACTAAATTCCTTAGATATTTGTAACCCATCTCAACTTCTCATGATAATTGTAACTACCCTGAAGTTACTATAAAAGGGCTTCAAGTGTAGAATTCAAGGGGGCAGGGGATTTTGGGAGAAGAAACTTGGAAGATTTATTGGAGATCTCTTGTAAAGCATGGCTTGCTAAAGGCATCAATTCAACTACTTTGTTTTAATCCTATGAGTTCTTTTTTGCCCATTTTGTCTTAGTTACTTAGCTAATGGTTCAGATAGTATTGTGCTTGGCATTTAATTTTGGGATTTTTTGATCACTCTTAAAGCTCTGTTTTTTGCAGAAATGGTTCAGATAGTATTGTGCTTGGCATTTAATTTTGGGATTTTCTGATCACTCTTATAGCTCTATTTTTTGCAGAATACTAAACTTCTATTAGGTTTGCCATATAAGAGCTTATCTTGTCTTAAAAAAGCATCTTACATAATTTAATAATAATGTCTTTATGAAATTACTTGTTTGAGTTTAGAGGATCTAGAAAATCTTTGATACTTTGAAATGATTAAAATAGCTTCTTTTTTTTTAAAAGTTTATTGCCTTAATTTTTCAATCTTGAAATTGTCAAAATTTTTTAAAAGCTCTATTGTTTGCAATTCTTGACAACTATTAACTAATCAAACAAAAGCTTGTACTTTGTCATTTACAAAGCATTTTGGTAGTTAAATAAGAGTGTCTTTTACAAAATTGCATGTTGAGTTTAGAGGGTTTGGATACTTCGTAATATTTAGATTGAATTAGAATAGCTTTATTTCGAAGTATTTTCTCATGTCAATTTATCTTGCTTAAATATTTGAGATTTCACAAAAATTGACTTTTCTTTCCTTTTCTTTTTCTAAATCCATTGAATCTTGCTCTATTTCTACTTTTCTTATAGAACTTTCTATTTGGGGGAAATTAGGAGTACATTTTGACAAAATTGTGTTCAAGAATTTTTGTAAAATTTTATTTGTTTCAACCAACGTACTATAGGGACTATATAGACTAAGTGACTTGACAAAATAGAAATTGATAAGTCATCATTATGTCAGCCTCGATATTGAATATCCAATATTGAGGCTCTGATATTGAATAAACAATATTGGATCCCAAAAAACGATGTCAGATATCCGATATTGTCTCTTTTGTGCTAGCTTATAAATACAACACTTGGTTGCACAATTGGGATATAGTTTTGGTTCCCAATTTTTGATAGTCTTTCTTAGATTTATGAATTCAAGTTTTGTTATTCCTAGTGCATGCCTACAGTATGATGTTTGTAATCATACAATACCTTTGTTCGAGTGTGATGTACTTGGACATGTTACATGACTAGAAATAAAAATCGAGATTACTTCCATCATTGTAGCATTCACTTAGATTTATTATTTCTTTAATTCTTTAATTATTTAATTATTTACTATTTTCTTTAGTCAGTGTTGTTATTTATTGGTATTTACTATTCTTATCATTAAGTGGAATGAGTATGACTTAATCATGAGCACTTAAGTGTAAGTACTTGGTAATCCAACAGTGTATCGTTTGGCACACTTAGTGACATATACTTGGCAATCCCAACGGTAGTTATATGAAGTCCAAGGCATATACGAATGATTGGGGATAGATACTCATCACACGTAGGCTAGTTTAGATCTTATTTTCCATTATTCATTAGCTTAATTAACTTATCTCTTTATTGTCATTAAGAGCAACATAGGATTAGACATCATCATATGCATCGCTTTGGACCAAACCATATAAGACAAAGTTATCACTAGTCTAAGTGGGAAGATAGCGAATTGCGATTAGAGCATAACAATTTAGATGCACAACTAGTCCCATCCATAGAATTTGACCAAATCATGCATGAATGCTTGTGATTCGTATGGTTGGATGTAGGGATACCTCATCACTCATCATTGGTGTCATAGTCGAGGGTGGTACTAGTTATCTAGATTAGTTATATCATACATGACTACTATAAAGGTATTAATAATATATCTTTCAAAACAAATTAAATCATACATATCATAAGTCAGCAACAATGTCTCTTTCACAAGGAAGCAATAATGCACTATATAATGAAAGCATTCATTGGAGAACTAATGAGCTATATGGTGAGGAAAATTGGAGTGACCAACCTTATGATGGGGCTTCTTATGTTCATGACCACCTTAATGACACTCCAAGACTACATTCACCTAAAGTAGATAACCTTGGAGAAGATGAAGTAAGTCCTAGACTAGGAGAGGCCTCAAGGCCTAAGACCTCCTCAAAACCAAGAAACGATGAATCAAAGGATCTTGGGAAACACCATAGAAGCCATGGCAATCCTTACAATTTCTTATCTTCCTCTTCCTTTTTAATGTCTAGTTCTAATGAAGATGAATGGAGGTATGAAGATAAAGCTCCACTAAAGAGTTAGAATAAAAACAAAAATAGAACCAGCAGGAACATTCATGATCATTAATAGGAACATAGCCAAAATCATCACAATCAACTAAATAGAAATTTTCATCATAATGTATTTCATGATGATGAATCATTGTTGGCCATTAAAAGCCTAATGCAAATCATAAAGGTAGTCAAGATATCTCACATGCATCACAAAGAGAGTCTCCTACCCAAGCTTGACATGAATAATATTCCTAAATTTACAAGAGGCTATGATTTCAATCCATAACATCATTTACAAGCCTTCCATGATGCTTGTATTTGTTACAACATTGAAAGTGGGTGAAAAAAGCCTAAGCTCTTTCCTAGGATACTAATTGATAGAGCTGAAGTGTGGTATAGATCATTAAAATTGAATTCAATCTAATGATGGTTCACAATGTTGGAACTCTTCAATGAGAAATACCAACCCTATGTGAGGGTGTCCAACTTGAGGAAACAGATCTAAGGATGGAGACAAGAATAACATGAGGCCTTGGACATGGCCTTGGATAGATATTATTTCCTATTGAATAGATGCCTAGGCCATGGTTTCTTCGAGGAAAGGCAACTCTTCCACATCATAGATGGGCTTCGCAATAAAAATAGGGAGACCCTTGGAATGTATGCTCTAGGTTAATTATATGAGCTATGAAGACATCAGATTCGAGAGCTAATCTAGCATGTGGCAGAAGAAGAAGGAGTGATATGTAAATGGGAGAATGTCGAGAAATATCAATGGGACCCAACTCTTCAACAAAAGTAGGTCCATATTTATGGTAAGGAGGAAGAAATCACTCTTGATAAGGTGGTTCCGCAATGAATCTTGCTAATACAAAAGTCTATTGATGAACTTGAAGTAGATTTTAATAGGATGTCAAAATGGATATATGAAAACATTACAACTCTCATTGAGACAGTCAAGGAGAGGATCATGCAAAACAAGCTTGGAAATAATAATAAACAAAGGATATAGAACAAATAAATAGCTATGAACACTTTTCAGCAAATAGGAAAAATAGCTAAAGGAAGTGAGATTATAGACTTAACCATAGACAAGGATAATAGATGTGCCATTTGCATATATGACCATATGAAGGGTCATTGCCTAGTCTTGTTGCATCTACACAAATATTGAGTAGGTGCCTTAAATTTAAAGTTTGTACAGAAGCACATGCCCGGGAGATTTCCTCTTCCACAAGGTAATTATAAACAACCCCACAACCAATCGTACTCTCCTAGGGGGGCTTATTACCAGCCTCAACATTGTCATCAACCATAGTCATGGGGAAGGTCACCACTTGATTAGCCCTATCCTTCTTATCTATTGAAACCACATGGATATTATATTCAACACCTTGTTTCTCCACCTAGTTCTATGTCCTCTACTTCAAAACAACACTATCACTCTCTCGAGTACTGTTAACCCATGACATCTCTAGAGGGATCACCACCTCATGCCTCTTACTATCCATCCTACCCTCGATATTCTCATACTTCACCTCATTACACACCACCACTAGTGACACAGGAAAGTTTGGCATCACAATATCAACAAATGAATGCCACTTGCACTACAAATATGCATAGACATGCTAACATCGATAGGTCTCAACCACCACATCGAAAACATTCCTTCTTTAGGAAAAAGTCATAAGCCAAAGCAGAATACTCATGGATCTACCACATCATCTAAACCAACATACTACCAATCTGGTGTAACGCCTTTCTTTTTACCACCATCATTCTCTAATCCTACACAAGGGCCACCATCCATCATTACTCTAATTCCAAACGCAAGGAATGAATCTACAAGCATGGAGAGACCAACAAATCCATGCATACCATATCATAATCAAGGATGCAATCATGGGCCATAAATTCATAACATTAACACACCTCTTACCCTAATCCATCATACATTTAACAATCTAGTGTGTGATCAATAATTTATCTACTTAGCCACCGCAACACCAACAGACATCCAGTGGCTAGGGAATGACTAGTTTCCAATGTTTTATACATGCATGGATCCTATCTATCTACTTATTAATCATTGTCACTGCCAAATGTTTAGTCATGGGGGACATCCCCCATTCTAATCTTCAGGATTCATAAGTGTTTTCCATCTTTTTGTTTTACAATTTTTTGTCATTTTCTTATTTCTTGATACAATTTTTCCTATTCCTTTCAACTTTTTTCTATTTAATTTTTTTCATTTCCTTTGTTATTGTAATCTTGCTTGTGAATAACATGATGATGTAGTCCATTGAGGTGAGGTTTTATTTATGCTATCGAGTCATAAGGGACTGATTATTCAGATAGTGAGAGAACATCATCCATCCACTCATTTCATTAATAAGAGGTTCTTACCTTGGTCATAATGATATTCTTTTTCATCATCCATCTTGAAAATAAAGTCATAATCATTGTGTTTTGGAAAAAGAGTGCAGATCTAAGGTGGAATGTAAAGGGTATGACATCAAGGGGATTTGTGAATTCTCTTTGGCCACTTCTATATGTTCTATCATGTTGCTGAGGTTGTAATTATATCCTTGTAGGTTTAACAAAAAATGAAAGTAGGAATACCATAAAAAAGCATTGAATAATTTCTATGAGTCCTACTAGAAAGACATGTATCCATGCTTGAAGGTTGATAGCTTCTTAGAACTTCCACAAAAAAAACATGTGTGCCATAAATAAGCTCCTTCCTTGGACAAAACACCAAGTGATGTTACTCTTTGCAACTATGATAGTTTTATGGTTGTCAACTAAAGTGATGAGATAATGCGATGTCACTAAGTTGTGGTTTGGACTTGGTTTGAGTCTTGGAAAGAAGGGCTCATGATTATTTAATCATTAATAACACACAAGGATTCATTGTGCCTTTGGTAAGACACCTCATGTCCTAATTTTTGCAATCCTTTCTAAAGTCCATATCATCTTGTTTTCCATCTAATCCTAACTTTTGGTTTGGTGTAACATAGAGTTATTATCTCAAATTGGTGGTTTTAACATGTGTGTTTTGTTGCATAGGTATGTGTTTCATTTAACCCCTTTAGTACCTATAGAAATTTTTAGGTGTGGTTACACAAGGGCATCATAGGTTGGAGCTTGCTTTGGGGAGGATCCACTTGTGTAACTTTTGTGACTTGTACTTGTTTGCTCCAACTACATCATTCTTCATGTTCCAAGCACTTAATTGTTAAATTTCATCATTTTCATTATCATGTAATTGATCTGTTCCATAACCTTAATTTAATGTTGTCTTTCTTACATCTTCCAAAGTTTTAAATGTTGCAGACTCCATCTACTATCACTTTTGGTGCCTTCATAAGATTTCTTACTTACCCTATGGACCTAACCTAAAACCTTCCAACCAACCTTAGAGCTTCATTTCCTATGCTTAGTACCCTCATTAGATGCACATCCATGGACCTTAATATTGAGTACTTGATATCGGGTGGGACATGATGTTGGATACCCAACATTGGGTTGCACAAAACCTATATATATGATCCCCATGGTGCCCAAACTTCATTCTCATCATTTGCAGCTAGCGGAGTTTTTTTAATTTTCTTCCACAACTTAGAGCTTTGTGCAACCACTTTCTACTTGCAAGATTTGGCTCTTTACCACTATAATTTTTGTGCCACTTGAAACTATTTGACCCCAGAGTGTCCAAGTTAGTTGTTGGGGGGGGGGGGTGCGGGTTTGTACTTGCATAAGAAACTTGCGTCAATTTTTTAAAATTTGTGATTACCCAGAGGATATTATAAGGGTAAGAGTGTTAAAAACCTTAAGTATTATAATGAACAATCAATTGCATTAATGCCAAAAAACTTAATTTCTCCACCCAAGGGACCATAACCATCATTAAAAGCCACATTTAAGGAAAAAAACCAACTATGTAAGGTCATACAAGGAGATAAACACTTTTTGGGCACTTTTCTAAAAATTTTGCTAACTTTGTAATCATATGAACTTAATGAGACTATGACATGGGTAAGATATATACCTGTTAATGCTAAATAACAATACCTTAGTAACATATGATCTTTGATTAATTACAAATGACCCCAAAAAGCGAAGCATGAGGAGAACCTTTGTAGCAAGAAACCAAGTGCCCATGAGGTGGTCAAGGCTAGGAAGGCAAGCAAGCAGACCATGAGGAGTAGAAAGCCTAATCCTTTAGCATCCATCAAGAGGCTCCTATTACTGGGAAGTTAGTCCAAGGAGAGGCCACAAAGCCCCAAGCTCCTACGTAGGGACAACGTCTCATGTTATCCATGGAATGCCTTGAAGCAATTTAAGAAAAATCCATGTTGATCATGGTCATCATGGAGATGAACTTTGGTCCATTTATGGAGTTTACTTAAAAAGTAGTTCAGATGTAACTTTAGGCATCACCTTTGTGGCCTATTCTTTTAGACAATGGCAAGTGGTACCTTGGTGAAACATATCAGTTCTTGCACAATAAAGACGAAGGCACCACTATCAACATCTATGAAGTTAATGTCTCATTTTTGGTTCAAGCCATCACCAAAGCTTTGAATTTGCTGAATGAAGGAGCTAAGTTAGCCTATTTATCTACAAGATCTAACCTCTACATTAGAAAGTTGTGGCTAAGACAAGCATACGACAAGGATGACAAAACATACAATGAATTGACTCTAGAAGAGAGGACATACTTTAAGATAGGCATGTATCATTTCTTCCCAACCAAGGAGCTTAACAAAATTTCAACCTATGCAGCCAAGGGAAGTGCCATCCTAATGGGCAAATGCACAACCAACCTTTCCTAGTTATACTGCATAGAGATTCAGAGGTGGTTTGGGAAAACATGCTAGAATCCTAGGGTATACCAATGATGTTCCTAGGAAGGATCAAAATACTTCCTTTGCTAAACTCCTTAAACTTGCAAAACCAAGGAAAGACCTTGGTGAGAAGCAAGAAATAGAAAAGGAAGAAGAAGTGGAAAAAGAAGTACAATGAACGCCAGAATAATTCCATGAAACACTAGCTCTACCATTGCCACCACAAAATTATAAGCCAACAATAGGCCATTTGCAGAAAATTGTTGAAATAATGAGTTGAGAAAGAAAAGAGGAATCTAGCCTCTTTAGAGTCATTGACAATGCCATGTAGTCCATCATCTCAATAGATCCAAAAAGGCAATAGATCTTACTACAATCAAGAGGAGAATCCTAGTGGTCTAGACAAATCTCTAGTAATGCTGCATACTTCCAAGTGATGCTTGAAATGGGAGAAGGTGCCATAGTTGTGGTAATGTAGCATCAAGATGCAACAAGTGTAGCAAAAGTAATAACAAATCATATCAAAGAATCATTCAATGTGCCTATTGTATCCCTAGTAGATCTGACTAGGACGAAAGATGCACAAATGCTTGGTAGGACTTCAATGACTCCTATAGCACATGAGGCTGTGTTAGACTGATTGCTACAGATAGGGCAAGTGATGAACACCTTGTTTGACATCCCTAGTGATGTCACTGTAGCCAAATTAGAGCTCATCACCATCAAAAGAAAGTTAGTTATGGTTGAAGTCAGGGTGAAACATGCAGAAGTGAAGGTGCAACATTTGTAACAAGAGTTGGCTGCCCTAAGAGCTAAACAATGGAATCTTGTCTAATTTATTATGCCTGACTAGCTAGAGCAGTTTGGAATAGAGAAGCTGATCAATTTGACTAAGGGGAATAAATCTACTAATCAAGAAAAGGAGAGGGTAGTCTAGAATGCTTCTGCTACTAATGCACAATCCCACACCTACAAGAAGGCATTGACTACCACTTAGGAAGAGAATAAATAACTTGCTATCGAGAACTCCAAGTTGACAACCATTGAAAAACAAAAAAGTGTTTTGGAAAAAAGAATCAATTAGTTAAGGAAATAATTGATGAGGATCAACTAAGATATCAACAAAATGGCTACAAAAAATAGGGCCCTCTTAATGGAGGAGGTCTACGTCATTCGAGAGAAGTTAGCAATTGAAACAAGCACATGGTAGAATGAGGCCAAGAAGCATGAAAGGCTGAAAGAGCACTTCTATGACCAAGTAGGAATGTACAAGAAAATAAATGAAAAAGAAATCTAGATTTCCAAAGTTTGCATTAGGTCCATGTCAATACAAAATCCTAAGTGGTATCTAATTCTAGATAACTATGCATTGGTCCACTAGGTGGAGGTGAAAAATAATGACCTATAGATCAAAGACTTGAAAGAATACATGGCATTGGCTAACCTCAAGTATGCCAACATTGCAATATTAATGGTAGGTCAACCCAAAAGTGAGCTACAAAAATAAGTAGCAACCACCTATGCCCTATATGAGAAAGAGTTTGTAGACAAAAAAGCTTCTCTACAGAAACTTCACATAGCAAACTCAGAACTTGAGGTGCTTAAAGCCCACTACCATGGACAAAAGGATGTCACTTTAGACCTAGCTAGGAGACTTATAAATTATTATTAATTCAAAGGAAAGGCTAAGGAATTCAAAGAAGAGTGATGGTAGTTTGTGGCCTAGTATGTGAAGGATACCAAAATGTTTATGAAGCTACCATGCCCTTGGGACATACTGGTGCTAGTACAGATCAGTTCAACAACCTAGACGGTATAGAATTCATTAATGAAAGAAGAAAAGTTGTAGGTACTCCTCAACCATTACCAATTTTAGAAGCCTAGTGATAAAGGAAAGTGAATGATGGAGGAGCCACCACCTTCAGGGACTACACAAGCTTTCCTAATTTTGTGTCTTGTAATATTGTGTCCCAATTTTTGTAAAGCACCATTGTAACATGTATAAGTCTATTTGTTTATTTGTCTAAGTTAATCAATAATTCCATACCTTTCCAAAAAATTTTGTATAGAACTTGTTCCTCATTTTGTTTAACTTGAGGACAAGTTTTCATTTAGTCATGGTGGTATGATGAGTCATCATTATGTCAACCCTAATATCAGATACTTGATATCGAGGCTTCGATATCAAATACGTGATATTAGGTCCCAAGAAATGATGTTAGATATTCAATATCATCTCTTCCATGCTAGCCTATAAATACAACACTTAGGTGCATGGTTGAGATATAGTTTTAGTTCTCAGTTTTTGATAGTCTTTCTTAGATTTCTAAATTCAAGTTCTATTATTTCCAGTGCATGCCTAGAATGTGATGTTTGTAATTGTATGACACCTTTGTTCAAATGTGATGTACTTAGACACGTTACATAACTAGAAATAAAGATTGAGATTACTTCCATCATTTCAGCATTCACTTAGATTTATTATTGCTTTAATTATTTAATTGTTTAATTATTTACTGTTTCCTTTAGTAAATGTTATCATTTCTTGCTATTTACTATTCCTATCATTAAGTGGAATGAGTACGAATTAATCACAAGCACTTAAGTGTAAGTACTTGGTAATCTAGTAGTGTATCATTTAGCACACCTAGTGATGTATACTTGGAAGATCCAATGGTAGTTATATGAAGTCCAAGGTGTGTATGGATGATTGGGGATAGATACTCATCGCACGTAGGCTAGTTTAGATCTTATTTTCCATTGTTCATTAGCTTAATTAACTTATCTCTTTATTGTCATTAGGAGAAACATAGGATTAGACATCATCATATGCCTTGCTTTGGACTAAGCTATACATGACAAAGTTACTACTAGTCCAAGTGGGAAGATAGCGAACTATGATCAGAGCATAACAATTTAGATGCACAACTAGTCCCATCCACAGAATTCGATTAGATCATGTGTAAATGCTTGTGATTCATATGGTTGGGCATAGGGCTATCTTGCTACTCATAAAAGATCTTTAATGACTCACAACATTTAACAAAGTTAGCTAAATATTTATTATAATAGCCAGTTGTAATTTCATGCACAAACCCAACCATTTCAACATTCACAACAACAAACACATGTTTACACTTAGTTTACTCTTTAAATGTTGAGTTTATTTGTAGGTATTTGGGTCTTGGTGTTGGTAGGAGACAAGAAAGCACCTAAACCCTATTCGAAGGTACACCTTCATTTTTAGTGATCCCAAGTCACAAGATCGACAACCAATGTTGGTGGTCCCAAACAATCACCGACAGTTCTTTTTGGTGCTAGAAGAAGTGCAAGAACATTTGTTATCTAAGTGCATAAATTAATAGCTTATTACATTTAAAGAGCTTGATAGTCCCAGCACATCAATAGTTGTTTTTGATGCTAGGTGAACTTGAAAAAAAAGTAGCTATTATTTTGAGTTCATGATCAAAAAAACTAATAGTGTGGAAGATTTCAAAGGTTCTAAAGAAATTCCTAATTATAAGACTGACTATTTTTTAGAAGAAGAACAAAAGAAAAGGGGTTTTTGAGTTTGGGACAGGTAGTGAAGTAAAAACTAGAAGGATAAGAAGTTCACTTCTTCTGTCTAGTTTATTAGTGTATAGGAGAAGGTTGAAGAAATATAAAAGTTCAATGATAAAAAGGAACTCTAATAGGATGGCAAATTTACAACTAGTGAATCTTTGGCAAAGAGTTACACCATTAGGATTTCAAAACTATAATGATATTTCTAAGGAAGTTTACAAATATTTGCCTAAGTGTTTTATTCTTGGAAAAGCTTATTTGGCTAAAGAGTACATTCACCTATTTGAGTTAGCTTTAGCTCATGCAAATATTCAACACCAAGATCAAGCTTGTAGATTCTTCATAGAAAATTTAAAGGATATGCCTAAAATTTCATATACAAACTTGACAAGCAATAGTATCAGAAGTTGGGATGACATGAAAAACCTTTTCTTAGTTTAGTTTGGCAATCAATTGGATCAATAACAATTTTACTATGGGCTTGTCTAAGCTAAGCAAGGAATTAAAGAGTCAATTAGAGATTTCAATATTAAGTTTTAACAAATTTATGGGCTCTTTCAAAGACAATATAGACCATTAAATGAAATTCTTAGAGACACATATCTTAAGGCTATGAAACCCAATATTTCAATCTAGTTAAGAAGAACCCAAAACTTGATAACACTAAATGACTACTTTAGTGAAGCTATACAATTAGTAAAATAGCTAAACTTGAATAATGAAGAAATTATTATAACTCATGAAAAAGAAGAATAATTTATGATTCCCATGCAATATTTTGCCCAACTTAAAGCATTACCGAGACCACCTCATATTAAGGCAAAGGAAGAGTTAGAAAGTAGAGAATCTAAGAAAGGACAATTAATGAGAGACTTATCCAACAAGGTAATGAAACTAGAAAAAGCTTTGGCAAAAGCTAGAATTAAGGAAGAAAAGAAAAAAAAAACATAAACATCAAGATGCTAAGTTAGTAGACAATGAGGATGAAAGTGATATTGCAATGTCCAACTTCCTTGATATTGAATCTGATAATGGGCTATCTAGTGTTCATTATGTAGGAAAATCTTTCAACAACGGATCTAGTGATACCTCTTCTCTGTCAAGTTCAGATGAAGATATATCTTTAGATGAAGAGTGTAACAATAATGAAGAAAATAGATATAATCTTTGATCAAAGGAAAAGTTAAGTACTTCCAGGCCCTGAAACATCATTTTTTATACAACTACTAAGAGGAAGGTTTTTGAACCAAGTGAAAGAAAGAAAAATAAAAATAAAGAAGATTGAATGGATCAAAGTACTCAAAACTAGTCTTTTAGTAAATGGATGAAGAAACCAGGCTTTTATGGAGATGGAGAATATAATCTAATTGGGGATCTTAAACATGTCAATGCCAACATTAGCATATATCAATTGTAATAGATAGAAGATTAGCAAAGAAAAGCTTTAGAGCTTATTAAAGTAAAAAGGAGAGTTGAAGAGTCAAAGTTAAGCTATGTATCTAACATCGATAAGACAATAAAAACTAGCTATGATTATACTCATAATAAATGAGCTCCTACTTTTATTTTGACAATGAAGTTAAAAAAAATAAATATCTTGATAATTTTCTGGTTGATTCTAGAGCTACATCTACTACTATGTCATTATCTATATGCAAAAAACTTAGTTTGACTTGTGAACAGTCCAATAAAAAGATTGTTCAAGTGGACAAAAGTAGAGTAAAGATTATGGGTCAACTACCTAATGTTTTGTTAGAAACTACTTTTGAACCTCGTATAAAAAGTAGGTTAACTATCCAAGTGGTAGATATACCATATTCACATAATATTTTGTTGAGTGAAGTTGAAGTAAACATTTCTTTGGTTACATGTCAATAGATTTCTCACATATGTAGCTACATTGGAAAGTAGAACCAAATCAAATATACATATATAGTGAGCCTTTGATGATTGAAAATGTTACTTCAAATGGAAAAAATAAATAAAGTTGTTGAAACAAGAGCTATTAAATTGAATATTTGCATAACTTCAAGAAGTTTATAACTTGGAAAAAGAGGAATCTCAAAATAAGAGTAAGTGGGAATCATACTTTGATGGCTCTTGTAACTTCAAAGGTGCAGGAGCTATAGTAGTTCTAGTAAATGGTGATTCTCCAAAAATTTTAAAGGTAGGTCCTCTATCTTTCTGTTGCACTAATAATTAGGCCAAATATAAAGCTTTGAGTATTGGAATTAAAAAAACATTTGAAAAAGGGGAGGAGATAAATTTTTGTGACAATGCTATANAGAATTTTCCTTCAAAGAGATTTACTAATTTTCACTCTAAAAAGTTCAATAAAAAGTTTTAATTATAGTTCAGTTTAAAATGGGACATGCATAATTTCTTTAAGAATTTTAATAAGGTCAAGCAATGTTGGCACATTTCTACCATTTAATAGAGCAAACTTTATATTCAAGAGGGGGGAGGAGGATATTTTGGAAGAAGAAACTTGGAAAAATTATTGAAGATATCTTGTAAAGAATGGCTTGTTAAAGGCATCAATTAAACTACTTTGTTAATCCTATGAGTTCTTTTCTTCCCATTTTGTCTTAGATACTTAGCTAATGATCTAAATAGTATCATGCTTGACATTTAATTTGGAAATTTCCTAATTGCTCTTATAGCTCTATTTTTTTGCATAATACTAGCGTACTATTAGTTTTGCCATATAAGAGCTTATGTTGTGTTAGAAAAGTCTCTTGAGCAATTTAATAGTAATGTGTTTATGAAATTTCCTATTTGAGCCTAGAGGATTTAGAAAATCTTTGATACTTTAAGATGACTAAAATAGTTTCATTTTTATGAAAAGTTTATTACCTTAATTTTTCAATCTTGAAATTGTCAAATTTTTTTGAAAGCTCTATTGTTTGCAATTCTTGACAACTATTAACTAGCCAAATAAAAGCTTGTATTTTGTCATTTACAAAGCATTTTGGTAGTTAAATAAGAGTGTCTTTTAAAAAATTACTTGTTGAGCTCAAAGGGTTTGGACAATTTATAATATTTGGATTGAATTGGAATAGCTTTATTGCAAAGTGTTTTTTTATGTCAATTTATCTCGCTTAAATGTTTAATATTTCACACAAATTAGGTTTTACTTCCTTTTATTTTTCTAAATCCATTGTATCTCACTCTATTTCTAATTTTCTTATGGAACTTTCTCTCTAGAGAAAATTAGGAGTAGATTTTGGAAAAATTGTGCTCAAGCATTTTTGTGAAATTTTATTTGTTTCAAGTAGTGTACTATAGGGACTATCTAGACTAAGTGACTTGACAAAATAGAAATCTTTAATGACTCATAGTATTTGATAAACTTAGTTGAATGTCTATTATAATAGATAGTTATAGTTTCATACACAAATCCAACCATTTTAACATTCACAACAGCAAACACACATTTAAGCTTCATTTGCTCTATAACTACTTAGCTTATTTGGAGGTATCTAGGCCTTGCTATTGCTAGAAGACCAGCAAGCACCTAAGCCTTGTTCAAAGGAATACTTTTGTATCCTGTGTTTCTAAGTCATGAGATCAAAGGCCAATGTTGGTGGTCCCAAATGATCACCAACAACTGCAATTTACCAACAAGGGTTCTTCATGTTCATAAGGTTCATATGATCTGTTGTAGTGGTGTTCCCTTTGGTACTATAACTCTCTCTTTCTACACATCTATTCCTATTTATTTTTGGTTCATATTCTTCATCTTCCTCATTAGAATGGCTAGGGTGATAATCATGTTGATCATGAGTCCACCATCTCTCCCTATCATGATCTCTATACTTATGTTACCTTAGATCAGAGTTCATCGACAATCATGAGGATGAAGATGAAGTAGTGGAAGAAAAATGACAACTAGTTTTTTCTATGACTCTAGTATTCTTCCCTTTGTGATCTAGCAAAAGCTCTTGGCCCTGAGTCCTACTTGTACATAGAGTATATTGCTTCTCTTTTGGGTGTGTTTGCTGAGGCTAAATGTAATTGCATCTTGGTAGGTTCTTTTAAGTGAATGATAGACATTTGAGAATGGACTTCATGATCATGGTGGAGTTTTTCCTCTACAAATGCATCACCATTAAGTTCTTCTAGGATAAAAGGAGAGTTAATCTACTTTCCCTTGTTGTGCACATGTTTGGTTTCCATAGAAACACCTCTCTACACGTAAGGTCTCATCATGTGTTTGATCACATGGTATGCTTCTTGCCTATGGCTCAGATTCATCCCCCTTAAAGTTGTTTGAAGATTGTGGATGTTGAATGCTTTGGAAGTAAAATGATGTTTCCTTGTAGGTCTCTCCACCTTAATTGTCCATCTTGGTGAAAGATGAATATGATATTTGGATTGTAAGGATCGCTATGCACAAATGAGATTGTTATTCACATAGGCATACTCCAGTATTCATCATCATTTGCTCTATCATTGCCTCTTTTTATCTCTTTTATAGGTGATAGTTTTTCATTAATTAAAGCCATGTTATGAGTGTGACACATGTGTGTGTGTGTGTGTGTTATTACAATTGTTTTAAGGATATGAAGATTAACATTAGAGTTCTTGATACAACGAACTTTGTAAAATCAATTACTCAGCACACATTGGCACATTCTCAACAACAATGCTAATGATGAATGATGGAATATCCCACCACTCTACAATAGAAGTTACAAGTGCTAGCACATGATCAGATTGTAATCCATAGATGGATAATGTAATTATGCTAGTAACTAAGTTTAAATTTGTGTTCACTATCTTCCCACCTTAAGCTAGTGAGGTACAAGTGTATGGCTTAGCTCTTAGTGAGGTGTATGATTACTAATGTTGTTTTGGCCACTAATTCTCCTAATTGTTAACATGGTGAAAATGAATATGAAATATAAATTCTAAGTAATAATAGGAATGTAAATCTATTCTACCATAGAGCAATGGAAATCTAATCCTCCTTTGTCATTCATGTCTTGGACTTGTGTAGCTATCACTAGGATTACTAAGTAAAATTACTATTGGAAGAACCAAACAATGTCACTATTGGGTTACCAGATAGTTACACTTAACACTTGAAACCAATTGTATTCATACCACTTATTAATAAAGAAGTAAATTAAATTTATTGAAATGTAACGTGTTTAGCAAGGGAAAATAGTAAAACTTATGCTAAGTAAAGAATTAAAAAACTAAGAAATGCTGTAATAATGAGGAGTGATCTCAATATTTATTTTCACCATGAATTGTGTTCAAGTACAACTCATTCAAAGAAAGACACCAATCATATTGATGGTGCTCTTGTTATCACAGTAAATAGGTGTTGAGTTCTCTTTTACTTCTAAATATTTAAGACTTTCTTTCATCCAAAGTAATTGGGCATAGTAACTATTGGTAGAGATAAATTCAACTTCTATTGTTGAGAGAGCCATACTAGTTTAGTTTTTGGTAGTCCAAGAAACAAGACTTCTTCCTAAAAAGAAACAGTTTCCAGTCATGCTTCAGCTATCATTAGAATAGATTGNATCTATTCTAATGATAGCTGAAGCATGACTGGAAACTGTTTCTTTTTAGGAAGAAGTCTTGTTTCTTGGACTACCAAAAACCAAACTAGTATGGCTCTCTCAACAATAGAAGTTGAATATATCTCTACCAATAGTTACTATGCCCAATTACTTTGGATGAAAGAAACTCTTAAATATTTAGAAGTAAAAGAGAACTCAACACCTATTTACTGTGATAACAAGAGCACCATCAATATGATTGGTGTCTTTCTTTGAATGAGTTGTACTTGGACACAATTCATGGTGAAAATAAAGATTGAGATCACTCCTCATTATTACAGCATTTCTTAGTTTTTTAATTCTTTACTTAGCATAAGTTTTACTATTTTCCCTTGCTAAATGCTTTACATTTCAAGAACTTTACTTTATTTCTTTATTAATAAGTGGTATGGATACAATTGGTTTCAAGTGTTAAGTGTAACTATCTAGTAACCTAGTAGTGACATTGTTTGGTTCTTCCAATAGTAATTTTACTTAGTAATCCTAGTGATAGCTACACAAGTCCAAGACATGAATGACAAAGGAGGAGTAGATTTCCATTGCTCTATGGTAGAATAGATTTACATTCCTATTATTACTTAGACTTTATATTTCATATTCATTTTCACCATGTTAACTATTAGGAGAATTAGTAGCCAAAACAACATTAGTAATCATACACCTCACTAAGAGCTAAGCCATACACTTGTACCTCACTAGCTTAAGGTGGGAAGATAGCGAACACAAATTTAAACTTAGTTACTAGCATAATTACATTATCCAT
>MNCI01010945.1:0-14208 GCA_015680685.1 Gnetum montanum
AGGGAAAACATCTCACGTTGCCCCAGGATTGTGTTCAGGCCATCCCTCAAAGGGTCTCCCTTATGGCCTGTCCTCTCTGAAAGCTATGCATGGTACCTACGGGAGACGTACCAATTCTGGCACAACAGAGAACAAGGCACCACTGTTAATATTTGTGGTGTGAAAATTGATTTCTCCATGCAAGCCATTTTGGAAGTATTAAACATTCTGAATACAGGGCCCTAGGCTGCTCAGTTTTCTACCTGTTCAGACCCCAATGTACGATGAGTTGGCTTGGAAAGGGCATATGGCAAAGATAAGACATTTGGAGAGTTGATGACAGAAGAGAGGCTCTATTTTAAAATTGAAACGTATCACCTTTTCCCCACGAAGGGCTTAAAAAATAATCTCAACATATGTGGCTAGAGGTTGTGCAATGTTGATGGGAAAGATTGATGCTAAGCTGTCTCATCTATACTTGACAGAGATCTTGAGGCGATTCAAGGAATGGAAGACAAGGAAGATGGCATTGCCCTTACCTTACCTTATCAAGAAGCTATGTCGATGTGCTGGTATCAGTGGAAACACTAATGATGTCCTTCGAAAAGCCAAAAATGCTTGATATGATGAATTTTTAAAGCCACTAGCCACAAAGAAAATCATTGGTGAGATGTTGGGACGAGAACAGGAAGAAGAACAAACAACTGAACCAATTGCAACTCAACTTGTAGGACCCAACTAATTTCCAGGTATGGGACCCAACCAACAATAGGAAGCAGGGCCTAGCACATGCCAGGATCATTTGCCACCGCCGCAAGATTACAGACCATCAATGAGCCACCTCAGGACCATTGCTGAGATGGTTAGTTGGGGAAGTCATGATGATGCAAATCTCTTTTGTGTCATTGACGATGTCATACAACCCATAGTTTCTTTGGATCACACAAGGGATGAAGTGTCTATTCATACAGGAGGAGGGGAAAGTATTTGGTCACAACAGATCTCAGGAAACGCTGCATGTTTCCAAGTGCAATTAGAAACTGATGAAGGGGCCACAGTGAGGGTCATGTAACCCCAGCATGCAGTAAGAGCCATAGAACTGGTCACAGACCACATTAAAGAATCGTTCAATGTACCTGTTGTACCACCGGTAGATTTCATGGGAGCATGGGATGCTCAAACTTTGGCTAAAACATCAATGACTCCTGCGGAACATGAGGATGCACTTGATCGATTGCTACAAATAGGACAAGTGATGACGTCCCTATTTGACATCCCTTAAGATGTTACAGCAATTCAATGAAACCTCATTTCCACTAAGGAAAGGCTGGTATTAACAGAAGCGAGGGCCGAGCATGCTGAAGCAAAGGTGTAAAAATTACAAGAAAAGCTCATGGCCCTACAAGCAACATAGCGGGACCATTTGCAATTTGTTCCCACAGACCAACTGGACAATTTTAAAATTGAGCAACTAACCAAGCTACTAACGGAGAATAAAAAGGTGGCTGAAGAAAAAGAGAAGGTGGTTTGGGATGCCTCTGCAGCATAGCGCATATCAAGGCACTCAAGGCCTTACAGGAGGAAAACAAGTAGCTTGTTGCTGACAACCTTCGGTTGACCATTGTGGAGAAGCAAAAGAATGTTCTTAAAGAACATTTTCATAAGTTGTGAGAACAGTTCATCTAGGTCAACCAAGACATGAGTTGTTTAGCCAAGGAGAATCAAACCCTCTCAATGGAGGAGGTACGCACAATCTGTCAAAAGACCAGCTAAAGGAGCACTTCCGAGACCAGGTGGGGATGTACAAATAGATCCTTAAGAAAGAGATCCATATAGCCAAAGCCCACATCAATGCTATTAGTGCTCAACACACTGATTGGCGGGCCATATTGGACACATATGCGTTTGCCCACTAGGCAGAAGTTAAGAACCGGGACCTGCAGATTCAAGATCTAACAGAATACATGGAGTTGGCAAACCTGCGATATGCGAACCTTGCCATGTTAATAGCAAGGTGCCCGAGAATAGAGCTCGAGCAACAGGTAGCTACCACCTACAGCAAATATGAAACAAAATTTGCGGAATGCAAGAAGTTACTACAAAAACTAGAGATCTCAAATTCTAAACTTGAGGTGGTGAAGGCAAGCTACCAAGGCCAAAAAGGTGTTGCAACAGATTTGGTTCAATGGCTTGTGAATTTTCAAGAGTACAAAGATAAAGCCAAAGCCTACCAGGAAGAATGATGGGTATTTGCAGCCTGGTATGTCAAGGCCAATCAAATGTTTCTGTAATTACCCTACTCATGGGAGATGCCAACTCCATCAAACATCGAAACACTAGCATGGACGGCACAAGATCCCTAGACCGAAGAGGAGAAACTCTAGGCCATACTTCAACGCCATCAAGTCCCAAGACCTAGAGTGCAAGATAAGGGGAAAGCACCTATGGAGGAGCCACCGCCACCAGGAAATACATGAGTTCCACCAATTTTGTAGCTGTAGTACATTCTTTGTGTTGTGTCTTAATTTTGTCTTGATTCCACACTGCGACATAAACCCATTTGCACCATCCAATAATCCCGTACTTATCCACTGTGTAATCAATGGAGCTTTTTCTCACTGTAACTTGAGGACAAGTTTTCACTTAGTCGTGGGGGTATGATGAGTTGCCATTTAACCCAGTCGCGATATCGCGTCAGTCACGATATTGCATACACGATATCGCAGCTTGTTTCCTCATCTATAAATAAAAGGTAGATAGTTCCAATAAGAAGTCAGTTAGTAAGACAGTTTTAGAGTTAGTTTGATTTTAGTTTTCATTTTTTCTCTCAACCATTTTCCTCCCAGTGTATGCCCGTAGTGCGGTGATTGTAATTTTACGGCATCCTTATTCAAGTGTGACGTACTTGGACACGCACATGACCGAAAATAAAGATTGAGATTACTTCATCATTACAACATTCACTTAGTTTAATTAATTAATTGTTATTGTTATTTATTGCTTTCGTAGTTAATATCTCTTCACCCTCAACTCCTGTTAAACGTGGAATGAGTACAACTTGATTACGAGCATTTAAGTGTGACTACTTGGTAACCCAGTAGCGTACCTAGGATCTACGCTTGGTTATCCCAGTGGTAGTTGTGCACGAAGTCCAAGATGTGTATAGATAATCAAGGAACGGATGCTCATTGCACTTAGGCTAGCTAGATTCTCTCTCACCCTTTCTCTCTTAGCTTAGTGAACATTATTTTCCATTGCCTTTAGGAGTAGCATTAGCATAGAAACATATCATACACCTCACTTTGGACTAAACCATACATGACAAAGCTAATACTAGTCTAGGTGGGAAGACAACGAACTGCGACCTAAGGCTAACTGTCTAGGTGCCACAACTAGTCCATCTATGGAGTTCGACCGGATCGCACGTGAAACACTCGTATTCATATGGTTAAGTGTAGGGGTACCTTGCCACTCATCAGTGATGGACGTAACTATTGTAATAATGGCAAACATGGTGGGAGTTGTGTCTAGGTGGTGCTAGGAGTTACATGCGGTGGTGGCGTAATTGACGACATGGTAGTCTTGAGCGTTACGAAAGTTGCATAATGGCCTGGGTGGTGAAAGTAGCTAATGTGGGATGTGGGCATTTAAACACCTAGACAAGTGGCTATAAAGGTGGGGGAGAAAAGGGAGAAGATAGGAGGGGCCTTCCTCTCTCTCATCAATAGGCAACATCCAGGAATCAATGAGCCTCTCTCTCACATTAGGGGCTAGCCTCTCTTTCATTGGGGTCTAGCCTCTCCTCTCTCCAACGACATGTGTGAAAGATAGAACAGTGCACATGCTAGGAAATAGAGGCTACGAATAATGTGTCTACAGCATGTAGAGTAGACAATAGCAGCAACATATCCCTGTGTAGTGGGTTTTCATCCTTGCTACCACAAGGGACTTCTACTTGGCAGTAACCACGAACGACAACAGTTGGTAGTAGGATCTCTCTCTCTCTCTCTCTCTCTGGAGATTTGAATTGATGACTCTAGTAGGGTTCTCTCTTTTTTTCTCTTTTCATCAATAGTGAAGCTACAATAGGCAACCTCCCTAGGTTTTCTGCCACCAATTGTAGGTTAGGTGGTAAGCAACGATGAGGCACATGATGATGAAACACCAAATAGATCTCTCTCTCTTTCTTTCTTTTGGTAGCTACGAGTAGTGTCAGCTACAACAACGTCTACAATGACGAGACAACATGAACCAATGGGAGCAACAAGGACTAGGGAAAAGTTTAAATTTTTTAGTTACCTACTATGTTTTTATAAAGTCTTGAATTTCAAGATAGTTCAATTTGAATTCTCCTAACTTTTTAGTTTGATTTATTTTGTTTTGAAATGTCACATGTTCCTCTCCAGCTAAGACTATTCCTGGGTTTTTACACCCATACATGAGGTACCTTAGACAATAGTCTCCTCAAATGAGTTTTTCCCTAGGTGTTGGTGTGACCAAAATTTATGCATCAATAGCAAACATTCAATTTACAAAAGGGTGTTAAATGTGTTTAATTGTTAAACATGCTTTTCTTTTATTTGTCCTAGTCTTTAGGAACTATCCTTAGGGATTTGGTTACTATTTTCTTTCTTTAGAAGTTGCTTCATATTAGGATTCAGCTTGCTATTTTTTGTTGATGTATTTGCCTATTTAAAGGCCATTATCAATTGAATAAAAGTGTGAAATTCAGTTGCCTCTAATTGCCCTTGTTTTGTTTTTTTTTTTCTTTATCTGAGGTTAGCAGTGCACATACCCATGCTGAGAGAAAAACACCACGATGATATCATTGTTTTAAAAACTTACTTGAATTGGTCCTTCCTTGGTGACACATCTTTACACGTTCAAATAATCATGTTCATAAACATTTGACTTGCAAATGTGTGTGCCTTCATAGGAAATCAAATTTTTAACAATCACAAATGCTGATCCATGACCATAGACTAGGCATATTTCCCAATCTAGTTGATATATTATGGGATTTTAAATATTTTTTATTGAATAGAAAAATGAATAATGTAGACTTATATTAAGCAATTATGGACATTTATATTAATAATGTAATCAACAACTTATAACCTGTTTAACATTATAGCTCTTTGTCGCCTTTAGATGTGGTAGCAATGTAGCCTTACAAGAATCTTTTGTTTAGCTGGCCACATCTACATTGATATATGGATACATGAAGGGTTGGTAACTATGTTGGTAGGTATTATGGTAGCAACCCAACCCTTTGCATTGCTTCCAGAAAAACAAAAAAAAAAAAAAAAAAAAATCATTAAAGTTGATGCTAAAAGAGGATAGGATGTGCAATTTTGTTTGTTACGTTATGTAGACTTGGGTACAATGTTTAGCATTATTTTTTGTAAGTTTAAAATCTATGAAGTTCATAATTTGATTCACTATGATCTAATCTTTTTACAATAAACTTAAAATATAATGATTGATTTAAATTGCATTTTGCATTTGATTGTTTGATCCAATACCGTTTTTCATCGATTTGCTATTAGAAAGATGTGTAATTATCTTTCCTCCTATATTTTAGGTAAGATGAAATGTCTATTGTCTTGTATATGATTGAAACAAACTTTATTTTTCTTCTATATTTTGTGTAAATAAAATAAAAAAGTCTATAAGTTGAATGATTTGATTATTACTTTGTATTTTTTTTTTTTTTTTAAAAAAACTACTAGCTCACTAAAATAAAGATGTAATGATGGACTTGCTATATTGGAACTATATGAGTATATTGGAACTAAAAGCCGGCCAGAGCAGCTTTCCAAAGCGAACACGAGAGCCAGCAGAGCATCTTTCCAAAGCGAAGTAAAAGCCGGCCAGAGCAGCTTTCCAAAGCGCCTTTAGTAAGTTTCCTTTTCTAGCATATGTAGAACTTCCACCAGCAGGGGCAATCAATTGTAGGCTGCCTTCTGCACCTGGGTGCTCTGCACCTGGGTGCAGCACTTGGGTGCAGCACCGCATGTGGCCCTCACCCAGTTGGCCCGTCGTTATGGTTCCGTCATGTACCTCAAATTGGGTGCATTTGAGGTCCGTGCACTTGTTCTTGTTCGCAACATCTTCGGCCACTGATGGATCCCTGTGCTTGCCTGAGTTTCTCAACATCTGTACTGCCAACATCCTCGGCCAGGTCTGCTGCTTCTCCTCCTCCTCGTACTCTCAAATGTGAAAAAGCTTTTGTTTCTGTTTCGGTTCAAGTGGGGGGAATTATTTTGGCTTACTTGCTTGCTTTTGTGAAGTTATCCGCCGCCGCGTGGTCGAATGGGCACAACTTTTCATGCTGTCGGCACACCTGAAATTATTGGTCCTTCTTAATGACAATGTGAGAAATGCCATTGGCTGTCTAGAAGGATTTTGTTCACCCTCCCTCTTTCTTAGCCATTGTGAACCCAATAAAAATGGACAACCAGATCAACCACGTTTTTCTCGGACAAAGTAAAAGCCGGCCAGAGCAGCTTTCCAAAGCGAACAGGAGGGCCAGAGCCAGAGGAGTGCGAACAGGAGGGCCAGAGCCAGAGAAGCAGCGCTCCTTTAGTAAGTTTTCTTTTCTATTAAATAAAACAATTTTCTTTTCTATTAAATAAAACAACATATATATTATGGAGTGTGCACAATTCTCACAGTAGCATATGCTGTATGGTGGAAACTGCTTCGATCGCTCCTGAGGCAGCGATGGAAGCAGCTTCCACCAGGGCCGCAGGGGCAGTCAATTGCAGGCTGCTTCCTGCACCTGGGTGCAGCACTGCATGCAGCCCTCACCCAGTTGGCCCGTCGTTATGGTTCCGTCATGTACCTCAAATTGGGTGCATTTGAGGTCCGCTTGTTCGCAACATCTTCGGCCAGGCCCCCTGATGGATCCTTTTGCTTGTCAAATGTCTCGCGGAGGACCGTCTCCTGTTTTGCTTCGCCTCGGCGGCGGACAGGGAACGCATCCTGCTGGAGGGGCCTTGGTTCTACGGGGCGCGGGGGTTGGCACTGGCCCCCTGGCGCCCAGGAGCGCACCGTGATGGGTGCAGCTCCTGACGGCGCCAAGAAGGGGGCGGAAGCCCTGACTGATGCGGGGGCCAGGACGAGGACGCGCTGCAATGGCTCCCCCCAAACCCCCCAGACCAGGGGGGCTTGTTCGTCGCAGGGGGGGCAGTCCCCGCCGTTGCTGACCACCATGTGAGGAGCAAAATTTGTTTCAGGCTTCAAAGGAAATGTCTCTACACTTTTTTGCTAGGCATAGTTGATAACATACCATTTAAATATTGGGGAGGCTAAGGTATTTGAAAGGAGGAACTACCGTATGACCCGTATTGACCCCTAGACACAGTTAACTGATTCTAATATAAGTTATCATGGTTCCGTATTCCTAGCTTGAACTCGTAAGTTATGGTTGACAAACTTATTTACCAATTGAGCAGTCATCTCATTTGCACCATTTTAAATAAGGATCTCCTGCTTCTTGTCAGTTGTTTATAGAGTTTATAATAGTTTCTTGGAGTCACAACTGAGATTTTCTGTCGCTTTTTTAACAACAGTTTCTACCAAATGATTGACAGGGTTTTCTATAGCAACATCGCTAGATCCTCTGCAACCATGAAATTCTAACAACATTTTATGAAAAAGGAATATATCATGGAATCTAACAAGGAGTATTCAGCATGCAATGATTGCAGATATAAATGTCTTAAAACTCATTGCAAAGTCAATGACATCTCAACATTCAGGGTCATGACTAAATCGACATTATCATCTCTGGTGAGAAAGCATATTGTTCACAAGCTACTACAGTCTCATTCAAGTCTTTATTACCAGATCCCCTCTCTTGACAGTATACTTACTATTTATTCAGGATCTTCCAGACAGTTTCATCAAAGACATTTCGTGTTCTGGGGACACTGATGTTCTTTTTAGAGGGCCAAATGGGCAGTTATGGGCAGTGCAAGTAAACTTTGATGGGAATCGACCTCACTTAAGAGATGGGTGGCTGTCGTTTGTTGCTGCAAACTCATTGCAGAAAGGTGATATTGTAATTTTAACCTACATGTCCAACCCACTTTTTCATGTGAGGATATTTTCTGGAAATGGAAATGAGAAGAAACACGGTGCTTCATTAGTTCATGTTTCTAATTCAGTCCATTCTAAAATCAGAGACATGCCCAGAAAAATCAATTCAAATTATTCTACCAGAACATCTGTAACGTCAGGCCATCGTAGTTCTGACTTGGAGAATAAGCCTAGTGTGTTGAAAGGACAAATGTTCAGCGTATTTATGAATAGAAAAGTTAATAATTCATTTAAGGCAGAGGGTTTGCCATCAGATGCCACACCTGTAAGAGGTTCTTCTTCCTCCAAGTTTTTATGTGCTAGAAATCAGACAACTATGTTTAATTATGGCCACAGTGCAGGATCAGGGCTCCTAAAACCAAAACGTGAGTTTGATACTTCTGAATCTCATATAAACAGAGTCAAATTTCCAAAGAAAACAGTAGGTTCCTCCAGATTCAATCCTATCATTTTAGATGATGAAGAGGAAACAGATGATCAATCATTACCAAGTAGCATGCATCCCAGCCAAGGGGAATGTCTTTATTCCGATTCAGAAGTCATCCAGGAAAAATTTCCAGTTTCCGGTAAGTTTTTGGTTTTGAATGATATTTAATACATTTTTTTAAAATCACATACTATTTTCTAGAAAATAACAAATGAAAATGCTGTTCTGATTTTTCGGTTGCTAGCAGAGAATAAGAAAACAAAGCTAAGCAGAGATGGAATGGTATCAATTGCATTGAAACCTACTGCAGTCTCTTCACCATTTATTTTGGTCGGTCTCCTCGTCATCCATAATCTCTTAATTTTTTAACTTTATTTATTAGCCACTGTGCAATTTGAAAATGTATCATGAAATGCTGTAAGCTAAGCTCGAATATTATTAAAGTTCCTTCCTTTAGAGTCTCATAAGGTGAAAGTGAATATTTAAAATAATTAATGGCAAATCTACTAAATTAGCCGTCTTAGCATTCATCTTCGTTATTATGTTGATTATGGCATCGAGACAGATGCTAGAGAGAAACATTTTGAGTTCCATCTCCCTCTGTAATCCACTGCATGCTGTTCTTCGAAACGACTAGCTTAATTCTACCATCAAAATGCATAATAATAAAAACCTCAATTTTGACATGTTTATGCATTTCAAATGTATTGTACCGAAAGATACGATGCAAGTTTATTTTAAAATTTGCAAGTCTATTCATTCTATACATTATTTTGTATGTTCTTTAATTCAGTTTGTTTTTAATTTAAGGTTCCTAGTGTATTTTTCTTTTCAGGCTTGCAAAAAAAGTTTGTTTCTTGCACGATTATTATACTTTTCAGGCTGGTGCACCAAGTGAAATGCAATGACTCATATTTAAAATCAGAAATTTTAAAATTAAAATTTATTATAAAAGTCACGCTGAATCAGGTAGACAAAAATTCCAATGCTGGTACCATCATTGCACCGACCATGAATTGAAAAACTACGCATCATATATCATACCATACACAATTCCATGAGGAAATCTTTTGATCTTAAACCCTGGATGAGGACTTGGTTTCTTTCATCGATTTGATTTTTATCCCGCTCAAATGCCAGCCGTATCTTCATAAGCCACGCATTGCTACAATTCTTAGCTCAAATTTTTTTAAATATATAACTTACATTTTAGATGAGTGATAAAAAACGGTTTTTTCTGGACGGTTTAGCTGTTTGTAAAGAACATTGATAATTAACTTATGAAAATGATTGCTGCATCATTATGGTTATAAAAAAAATTATTAAATGACAAAAAATGTATTGAAGATGATAGGAAGAAATTGTAAATCAAGTGCTTCATATTACTAAATAGTCAAAAAAAAATCATATAGTAGACCCCACTTTATTGGGATAAGGCTATGTTGATAACAATGATAAAATGAAATGATCATTAATTTTAAAAGTAGTAAAATTTGGAAAAAGTGAGGTACTTAAAAAAAGGGAATTTTTAAAAATTGATTTATGATTAATAGTTTTTGAAAGTTTTAAAATGTTAATGATATTATTTTGGTGTAATTTTTCAGTAGAATAAGGAAAATACAATACCATGCTACTAAATAAGATGCTAATTTTTTTTTGAATTATACCCATGTGAAATAAAAAAAATATGATACCCAACTGAAAAAATTATTTTAAAAGGGTAATAGTTCCTTTTCAAAAGGAAAATGTTTGTTTCCAAAAGCTTATTTGCAAGTTGATTTAGTCTCAAAACTTTGCTCTCTTGTTTTTTAAAAAAGAAGCTCTCTTGTTTTTTAAAAAAGAATGATTGTAAATCAGCTTGAGTCAATGTCAAAACTTTGCTCTCCTTTTCAAAAGAAGAAACCATGTCTAGCTTTGCTGCCTGAGATGATGCTCTCTTTATGAATTTTTGGTAGAGGATCAACTTTTTCATGGTCCAACCACCATGTGAGGAGCAAAATTTGCTACCATTACAAGCATGTCTTTATTAATGATCCATGTGGGGCTAACCTTTTCATGGTCTTGCTACTCTGTTAGTAGCTATCGCTAGGAAAATAAGACTCAATTTTGGAGGTTGGTAGTTGCACCATGTGACTTAAACCATGAAAGATTTGGGAAAGCAGATCATCCCTACACCCCTCCTGTTAGCTACTGTTCCCTACACCCCTCCTGTTAGCTACAAAATTAGGGAGATTCTCGTACGTTTCCAAAATCTTGCAGTGGGCTGATCTGGATAAGCGTTCTCGCACTGGTTTTGCTGGATGATAGTTTCTTAATCACTGCTGCGGTTTCTTTTTCCCAACCCTAATTTCTGGCCGGGTTGCGTACGTCTCCGTCAAATCCACCAAATTCTTTTTTCTTTATTTCCGTGACATTTTTTGGAAATCATGCCTTCTGTCCCAATAGTTTGGGCCGAAACTTTCTTTGGCAAATCATGCCCTCTCCCGATACTTTGTGTTTACGGGGAGTAGATTGACGTACTTCGACGTGTCGTTTGAAGGATTCATCGCTATTTTATTTGGGTTGTTTACTTGATGCCGTAGCGCGGAGATATATTTTTACCAGGTACGGTTAGTTCTAGGGTCCGACCGCTCCTAGTGTAGATTTTCATGATATTTTATATAAAAATAGCGGTCAGGGGTTGAGGGTACGACCACCCCTAGACCCCAAAATAAAAAATAATTATAAGTGACACTCACACGCTCATCTTTCAAAGTATAGCTTTGCAATGGGACCGTCTTTGTGGTCAATGGTACTTATTTCTTAAAGTGATATGATAGGTTTGATACTTATTGTACTTACCAATGTGGTGAAGGTAGAATAGCCTTGTGGTGGATTATGTTTATCCTATTGTGTGGATATGGATTATGCTATCCGTTTCAAGTTTTCTCTCAAATATTTATTATTTTTATATATAATAAGAAAATAAACCAAAACATATCTTTCTATCTTGAGTTACATATGCTATTCCAATGCTTTTTATTTTTGTGTTGATACTATTTAATAATATATACCCTTTCATAGAACTTAGTAGAAGGTAAAGTTGCCTCAAGTGAGACATTGCTAGTTTGCTTAGGGTACGAGGGTTGTGGTCATTGGTTTAATTTCGACAAAGATGTTGATGTGGGGGTGTTGGAACCCAAAATAATTGAATTCTTTTTGTGTGGACATTTATGGAATTCATTCTTTTTTGGTGACTTTTTCAAAAATCATGCCTTGTCTCCCAATAATTTGGGTTTACGAAGTAGATTGACATGCTTCGGCATGTGGTTTAAAGGATTTATGGCTATTTTATTTGGGTTGTTTACTTGATGCTGTAGCCTGGAGAAATATTTTTACCACGCTATCTCATTCCATCTTATTTTTATATAAAAATAACTATTAGAGATAGCTATTTCCATCTTATTTTTATATAAAAGTAACTGTTAGAGATAGTTATTTTGAGGATCCGACTACCCTTGGGCCTAAAGTAATTATGAGTGTAGATTTCCATGATATTTTATAAAAAAATAACAGTCAAGGATAGTTATTTTTAAGGTCCAACCATCCCTAGGTCCCAAAATAATTTTTTTGGCTGAGAGGTGGGAGGAGAGTGAAGTTTGTCGCCCCTACCACATCACGTCATGTAAGGTCCCGCACACTTAGCAAAATTAACACTTGCGTTGTAGCGATGGAGTATAGGAATGGTGCAAGGGGTGAGAGGGTGCAAAAGGAACACAGGCAGCCGGTTGCGCAGCAAAAGATAGCATGGCCATTGGGTAGTGTAGGGTGAGCAATGTTGAGTTTCCAGGATGCATGAAGGAGAGCAAGCAGCCAACAACGTGATGCAAAAGGAGGTGCAGGTAGACGATTGTACACGTGAGCATAGGCAGGTGGGTAGAAGCACAATGGATGGCAATGGTAGCAAGTCAAGCTCATATAATGTAGGCATACACCAAAACGTGGTTTCTTATTGGATTGTGAAGAAAGAAATATTTTTAAAATATTTCATGCAAATCAACCTGCAACTTTGATGTTTGAATATTGCTATGTTTTGCCAAAAGCAAGGCAACAATTGGGATGTATGAACCATCAAACGTTATGAGCACTCGTAGTAATTTATTTGTTAACTAAACTATAGCAATTCATTAAGAGAACATCAATTAAATTTAACCTAAACATTAGATTTATTAGTTTGAATTGATTGATGGTAGTTAAAACTTATAATTTTATTGGATGCATAAGGCCTTGTTTATGGGCGATGTTGGTGTCAATAGTCATTTGGAAGGGTCTGGTTCAACATTTAGTTCTTTAAGCTTATTTTATCATCCTTAACTAGTTAAGGGTCGACGCTTATGTTATCATTTATAACCACTTCAAGGCAGTTGAACATTTAGAATGACAAAATTGAAATTGAAGTTTATACTTTTTAGAATGATAAATTTGAAATTCAAATTGAAATTGAATTGTTTGCCTTAGTTCATTGAAATTCTTTGGATCTATCAAACCTAGGTTGCTAAGCTCACTAAGACTCTTACTGCTAGACTAACACCTCATTTACCAGAAAAAAAAAGTTTCTTTAACAACAAAACTTCTACATGAAAATGATAACTTCATTAAAGTAAATTAGATGCATTTTTAGAAACATCTATATAAATACATGCTTAAATGGATTTAGGCAATGAAACATACCATTATAGATTCATAGATGGTTGAAATGGATTTCCTTTGTAAAAATAAATACGTTATGGTTATGGTCATAATAGAAACATACCCATCATTTTAAACAAAAGTGATTGGGTACATACGCGCATGTAGCAGAAAGAGCAAATGAACAAATTTGAAGTGTGCACTATGGAAAATGAAATTTGTTATTCCTTCAATTGACTAGTTCAAGTATATTCTCAATTGCATGGCCATTGATAATAAGACTTTGGTACCTTCATGTGGGACTCACAGTCTCGATTTCAAATTAAGGAAGGGTGAGGGTGCCCAATGTTTTAGAAGGCCAAGTTTGTTGCCATCGCCATATCACGCCATGTAAGGTCCCACCAAATGGGAAAAAATGGGATTAACACGTAAACGTCTCCTTCCACAGTGGCACGCCTAGTTGTTGCATATTTGCCTTCACACCTAATGATCTAGGCAAGTGCAAAGCTACTGAGATGTGGGTTAAGGTTGTCCTTTAGGAAGACTTTGCTATTGGTGACACAGCGGTGCACCATGCATTACTCCCATTCTTCATGCAGGTACAGTAGCAATAGCATCGTAGTTAGGCCTTGTAGTACACAGCAGTGGGCTATCCAATCCAACACCACCATAGGAGAAGAAGAACACAACCAATTGATAGAGAAAAAAATATTGTTAATTGTTCAATCATTATTGCAGGGTAGGTTTTGGTTGACAATGCCAAACAAGCCAAGGATAATGCGCATCATGATGAAGCCTCCAAATATTTTCATATTCGTTATTAATGCTAATAGGGATTTCTTTCATCAAATTATGCATGATGTTCTGGACTACTAATGCTGATTTTCTTACCTAACATGGGTTTGTGGGATGCGTGAAGGGGTCTAGATTTGCATAAATACCAAAAATAGGTGGAAAATTAACAAAAAATAGCTTTGATGGTTAAACTAATGTGACAATTAAGGTAGTAAGCTAGGTAATAGATGGAG
>MNCI01010946.1:17279-56627 GCA_015680685.1 Gnetum montanum
ATATCGCGGTGGACGCGATATCGCGTATGCGATATCATGGCCTATGCAATTCACGTCTCATCAGTGTTTAAAATGTATATAAAATGAATTGGATTAACTAATTAACTAGCATTTAACTATTCCTAACATAAGCATCTGATCCCACTTTCTATACACGTCCTGAACCCACGTATCTACTATTGGGTGACCAAGCATTACGCTACTAGGCATACCAAGCAATAATGCTACTGGAATTACCAAGTGAATATGTGTTGCACTTGAAGTGGTTGTACTTATGTATGTAATCTACCTTGCTTAATTATTTCATTAGCTTAATTACTGGAAACATTTAATAAATAATCAAAAACATTAAATAAATCATTGAAAACATTGAATGCATAAACAAAATATTTAATCTATCTAGAATGCTGCAAGGTTTATCAAAAAGCTCGTCTTTATTATTGCACACACTATCGTGCTCAAGTACAATAATGCTTGAATAAATATCCGTACACTCAATGACTCTTGCTACAAGCGCTCGGGAGGAAAATTCTAACTTTCAAATAAACAAACTACAAGAGCTTCGTTGCAACTACAATATCTAATCATCAAAAATGTAGTGGTTAGGCATGTATTTATAGTCAAAAACCAACATTGCATCGACGGGGCCTCATCGATGCATGATACAATATGTCGACGAGGCCTTGTCGACATAGCCAACCAACTGCGACTCATCACAGTTGTTAATGAACACAAGCACGACCACTTCGAGCATACATGTAGCACTTGGTAATTCATAAATGCTTAACATTTGGTAACCTAGTAGCATTATATGTGTTCAGGATGTGTTCGAAGAGTGGGAAGGGGTACTTGTGTTAGGCTAGCTAGGCAATAGATTAATTAGATATTAAATTCCTTTACCTTTCATTCTTGTTCTAGGCATTTTAACTTATAAAATATAAAATGAAAAAATCATATGCCCTAGTTGCACTTAACCATATACTTATACCTCAAGAGTGGAATTGAGAAGAGAACGATTGTTCCGATTAGATTTCACTTCCTTGAACTAGTGTACTTAGGAACTTAAGGTTTGCAGAGTTCAACTAGATCGCACATGAATACTTGTAATTCGTATGGTTAGGTGTAGGGGTACCTTGCCACTCATCACTAATGTTATGCTAAAATTTCATATTGCTTTCTATTATGTACTTCCTTTATGTTTTTTATATTTTTTATATTTTTGGTGAGGTGTGATAAGTTCCTTTTTGAGTTGCTATTTTTAGTGCTCTTTAGGTAGTGCAAGATGTACTTTGTTTTAGTGACTTGTAACATCCTACTTAGGCAAATGAAGCATTACTTAAGGTAAAAAGATGTCCATCCCAAGCTTGATGAGATTCAATCTATCAATGAGGTGTGCTTACATGGATCTTTCTAGTTAATCTAAGATATCCTTTTTGCCAATAAGGGTTGACTCTACTAGGATGTCCAAAGATGAGTTAAATGTCCACAAAAAGAGTCTTGAATAATAATGAGTCCTTAGTCTTCATGTCTTCACTCCCATCTTGCCTCAAACACTTATATAGCATAATTTATCTGGGTGTTAAGTTTAGTTGTGACTAGTGAACTACACCCTTACCCATAATAATATTATTAATATTATTTTATACCCAAATGTGCTTGGTATACCCTTTTTTTGAAAAACATTTAGGAAGCGTCCCACTAGATGGGTGTTTCGTCCGCGAATTGAAATTCTTGCATCAAAAAACCATAGCAGGCTATGAGCTGTGTTTTTGCCCTTCCACTTTTACTCGCTACATTAACATGTTACAGACTCACCGCGCAGGGAACCTGTAGCTCCTCACTCGAACTAGGCTCGGGGTTTTACCAGGGATACTGAGGCATTGGCCTTGTTCATCGCAAGAAGAAAGACGCGGCAGTTGCAGAAGGTACAGATCGTTTGCAGACGCTGAAATAACTTTCCTGCCTCAAAAGATACAGATTTATCTTTGTTTTCGGCAAAGGGACAAAATGGCAAGATTTTTGGCGGGGCGGATCTTTAACCTTAAGTGCGTTATGAGATCGCCGAGTCAGCAGCAGCAGCTTCGATATCTAAACGTACATGAATACCA
The DNA here is from genome assembly GCA_015680685.1 of Gnetum montanum. Taxonomy (NCBI): domain Eukaryota; kingdom Viridiplantae; phylum Streptophyta; class Gnetopsida; order Gnetales; family Gnetaceae; genus Gnetum; species Gnetum montanum. The sequence continues at coordinate 19,388 of MNCI01010946.1, forward strand.
GGTGTTCAATTTGCATTTTTGTTTTGGATGTTTAGTTGACCTGTTGCGTTTTCTGTGTTTGTTCGGCAATTTAATGTTTCACATACGAAAATGATCTGGATATGAAATATGCTTGTTCGATCCGAGTGTCTCTATGAAAGGAATGTAGTGCCAAACTTAATCAGATTTGTTTTTTAAGATAGGATTAATGGACATCTGGTCCACGTTTGTTCTTTTTAATTATGTTGTTAGAATCTTAGTTTGGTCACTGCTTCTTAGTAAATGAATTTGACTACCGTTAACAATTACTTGCGGTTCCATTACCATCAGTTTTTAATGTCGTGCAAACGTTCCCTAGAATCTGAAAAATTTATATGAATGTCCATGAAATCAATTTTTTCTATTATTTTCAAAATTTGACTTGAAAAGTGCATATGCACTAAAATTAGTTATCCATTTGAATGTCTGAAAAAAGGTATCTTGAAGTGGTGCAAATGTACGGAAATATCAAACCAATATAAGGGGTTGCACTTTGGGCTTTACATTTTGCACACTTCAATCAGAGAAAACAATTTCATAACCGAACTTAGAAATTAGAAATTGAGTGACATTGAGACTGCTAGAGTTTAGTAATTATTACACTTTGATCAACATGTATAATGTTTCCTTTGTTGTGAACGATTACACCATATTACCCTACTACAAAAGATTCACAACTTTTGGGAACCTTATAATTAGGCTTTAAGTGAGAAGTGTTCTGGTTTCTCATAATCAAGCTGCCTTAAATATATGATTGAACCAAAGATATTAATCCTTTGAAAATTGTATTGGTTTATTCCTTTTTCAAGATATTTCAAATCTTGAAGGAAAAAGATTAGAAGAAATTTTGAAGGGACAAAAGTCAATCTAGATAGAGTATGGTGGCTAGCAGTAAAAAACTGGAAAGAGAATGTGGTTCATAAAATAGGACTTGATTCCTTTAATTTTTGAGCCTTACATGATTAGAACTTTTCTTTTCAAAGTTAGGATTAGATTAGAGTCTTGAGATGTTTTTTTTTTTTTAATTTTAATCCTATTGTCTTGGTTGATTGTTAACATCCTAAAGTGAAAATCTCATAGTACTTCAAATATTATTTTATTAGTATAATCTCATTGTACTTGGTAAAAAAAAATCTTGTAATTATTAATAAAATTTTCTTTAGCACCCTATACATACAAATATCCATTTTACTCTACTCATATCATATTTACTATTGAACTGCTCATACTTGGAAGAATATTTTAACTGGTGGCTGCTGGACTACAGGAACCATGAAGACAATATGCAATGATTGCAAGTTATTTCTTTATTCTTTTCCTTTTAGGCAGTGGTCTCCATTCAAAGAAATTTTAATTTAGGTTATTTAGGCTACTGTAGAATTGAGGAGAAGTGCTATAGTACCTATCTACAACAAATAGGGAGGCATTCAAAACTGTAGCAAATATAAATCAATTAAACTTATGAGTCAGAAAAAGTGTTAGAAAAAAGTAATAGAACAATGCATAAGACAAGCATCAATTGTTTCTGAAAATCATTTTGGTTTTATAACCCCCTAGAATCACTCATTTCATTCAAATGATTCTTTCTTACTAGAAACCATGATTTGAAATTATACTTTTTGGCAATACCCATTTCTCAGTCCTAGAAGGTTAACTATGGAAGCCATTTTCTTCTTAAGACAATTGACAGAAACATTCAACTGTAAAAAGAGCATTCTACATATGATTTTCATTATTTGGACAAGACTTATGATATAGTCCCCCAAGAGATTATTTGGGGTGTCAAAGAGGAAACATAACCTAATTGGATATATTAGTGCAATTGAAGGCATGATGGAGCCATGACTAGAGTTTGCTTGGTTTGTGGAGAAATTACTAACTTTTTTGTTAGGGCAAGGTTACACCAAGGATCTGCCTTAAGCTTTTATTTGTTTGCAATTATTATGGATGAGTTATCTAAAGAAGTACAAGATGATATCCCTTGGTATATGCTTTTTGTAGATGACATTGTATTGGTGGATAAATCTTAGGAAGCCTTTGCTATGAAAATGGTGAACTGGTGAATAACCCTAGAATAAAAAGGTGAAGGATTAGTACAAGTAAAGCAAAATTGCAGAAGTATGGATGAAATGGGGAGAAGCTAGTGGCATGCTTTGCGATAAAAGAATCCTGTTAGATTGAAGAGAAAATTCTATACAACTGTTATCAGACTTGTCGTCCTATATGGTGTAAATGTTGATTGATTAATAAACATTAGGAATAATGTGTGAATGTGTTAGAGATCAGAATGCAAGGTGGATGTTGGGTCACCAGAAAAGATTTATTATTAATTCTCTTAACGGGAAGTTTGAGGGTAGCACTCAGTTGAAAAGATAAAGAAACGATATCTTAGATGGTTTGGTCATGTACAGAGAAGACTAGAGATTTTACTTGTTAGGAGAGGCTACTTAGTTAAAGTAGAAGGAAACAACAAAGAGGTAGATTGAAACATACTTGGTATATGACAATAAAGAAATATACTCAAGAAATGAGTATTGACATTAATCTAGCTCTTAATAGAGGTGAATGACAGTAAAAGAACTGATGCAACTGACCCAATGCAGTTGTGGTAAGGCTAGTTTGATGATGAGGCTACTTTGGAATGGAAACTTGGAAATTGACTGATCTTTAATCCAGGTTTTAAAATTTTTTAATTTTAGATCAGCATGTAATACATTACTTATTTAAAGTAAAGGTCTTTGTGCAATTGAACACTGGGTTTAATACTTCTAGGCTTTTGGCTGTCAGAATTCTCATAATATTTCTAATGAGTATCTGCCTGCATTTAGCAACAATCAAAAATAGGATTATACAATTTGTTTTTAAGATTGTGACTCTTTCCTTTACTATTTGCTGAGTTTTTAAAGGCTTCTTTCTTTACATGATCTCTATATTATTATTGTGAATTATTATTGGTTCATTTCTTATTATGAAATTGAAATCATTTTTAATTAAGTCCAAGACCCTATTGATCTGTTGGACCAGTTCAGTTTCAACATTTTTTGTGGGCATAATTTTGGTATATCTTCGTGGTCTATTGAGATCAAACCTGTGGCTTGTAGAATGCAAGTCAATGTCTTAACCAATGAGTCACATAGCTTGATTGGTTTTGATTCTTTTTAATATCTTGATAGGACACTTACAAAATCAACTATTTATAACAGTCACATGTACAGTCACATGTGCCTTCTAGCCAGTTGTATCTTTGTATTTTCCATATACCATAATTCTCTTCATCCTCTAGTTTTTGCTTTGATGCTTATCTTTTAAATTGGAAGTCATTTTTTATCTATTTGATTGCAGGGTGCAGAGTTAATGAGCAAGTTTGGAGTGAATGTTCCAAAGGGTGTAGTGGTATCCTCTATTGCAGAAGTCAATAAAACAATCAGTAGCACCTTTGCCAGTGAGAAAGAGGTACTTGTTACTTTGTTTAAGAGATTCAGTTGCTTGAACGAAATACTGCTGACATAATACTTGAATCTATGGTTTCTGCATGAAAATATTATTTGGTATCTGAAGAAGTTTATTAACTTTACATCAAAATGACAACACACATCTCTATTCATCAATTATCACTTTCCAGCATCTTTACTTCGTTTCCAAATTATATTGTTGTCTCTAATTGAATTGATAAACGGTTTTATCCACTTGATATATGGGTTTTTGAGACTGCTTTGTTATAATTGAGAGTGCTGTATTGTGGTCGTTGTTGCATCCTATACATCATCTACTAGTTAGCAAAGTTACAGCATCTACCATTGTTGTTGTTGTAATAATCTTTATGTATCAAAAGCTACAAAAAGTCCAGACAATATTCCGTCAATTCATGTTTTTCAAAAAAATTATCTTTAATGCAGGTTGTTGTGAAAACCCAAATCCTTGCAGCTGGTTGTGGCTTGGGTACTTTTAAAAATGGATTCAAAGGAGGTGTTCATATTGCCAAAGTTGAAGAAGCAGAGGACATTGCTAGTGAGTGTACCTTTGCTGTATTCATTTACACATCAATTTATTACCATGTTATTTTACTAAGGGTACATTCAGATATACTAATCAGATGCATTTCTATGTGATATGACATCATGATTGGAGAGTTATGGCTTGATAGCTTTAGTAGTTTATTCATCCATGATTTTTGTTTATGCATCTTTGAGAAATTTTAAAGTTGATTTTATTGTCGGTTGTCCTAACTGTTGATATTGAATCATTTTACGTTGCCAGGTAAGATGCTCGGACAAGTTCTTGTTACTAAACAGACTGGACCAGGAGGCAAGCCAGTCAATAAGGTTTGTGTTTTGTATGTTCACAATGAAATAAACTTTTCATCTATCACAAAAGTGCTTAACGTTTATATTATTTAGCAGTGTTCTATAGGTGAAGCTGACTTCTTGCTAGAACCACCATCATTTAATTCAAAAAGCTTAAAATCTCTTCCATGTGAGCATCCTTTTGCAATTATTATCACTAGGTTTTTCCACAGTTGGCCACTGCAACAATGAATGCTGATGATTGTTTGAGGGATTAGGTTTATTTGATGTCAAGCTACACTGATGGTGCATTTGCATTGTTTTCAAGACAAAAGATTATGTATTCCAGCCCATTTTCCATTTAAGTTAGAGGTTTAAAATTTTGGATTCAGTGATTGTCTCTCGTTCACAGTTACTAACTTTCTTAAATTCATTTTCAGTTGTTTCCATATGGGTGATGAGTCATTGACTTTATTAAATTCATTTTCGGTTGTTTGCATGGTTATTTTGGATGGTATATATGGCTGATGAGCTATGACTGCAGGTCTACATATGTTAAAAGCTTTCACTTGCTAACAAAATGTACTTTGCTATTACTTTGGATTATGCTTCTGCTGGACCGGTAAGCTAGACTCTCTTCTTCTTCTTCTTCTTCTTCCTTTTCAAACAAGGTAATCCTGGACTCTCGTTCTTTAGTTAATGTTATTTGTCTTTTTCTTGAACAGCTTATAGTCCTGCATTGTTACATTGTTATTTTAGGTCAATGTTACAGGTTTATAAGAACCAACATCTAAACCATTGTTACTGTTGAGGTTAATATCCTAAAACATACATTGGCAAAAATTTCTTTGATTCCTATCCACACCCAGGGGAAGAGATTTTTCAAGCTCACAGAAGACGCAGTTTAACTCAAAAGTTTCAGAGCCTGTTTCTTTCAAACTCCAGTCTATACCTTAGAGACCATAGTCGCTAATGTATTTTTCCCCAGATTACCCATACGAACAACTGTTATTTCTTTTATGAATCACAGAAGGTGTCAGCCTTGATTCATTTCATGGGAAATTTGTTCATCTATGAAACACTAAAGTCATCTGTAATTTTCTAACTGTGCCAACGTTTTGTGATTTTGATATCCATTGTTATAAAAAATTGATGCTGTACAGAAAGATAAACAGATTGCCCATGCTGGATGTAGCTTGATTAAATATTAACAATATTCCAGCTCAGTACCGAATCATAATAAGCCATTCATGCTAATTGAGTGTGATGCTGACTTGTGGAGCTGGTGTTCTGGAAACTACATACTGAATGGTTTGAAAATCTTACAGAAACTATGGAATAGTGTTTGAGTTTCAGTCCAGTGACTAGCCTTTTTTGTAAAAAAAAAAAAAAACTCATCTTCATAAGCTATAGTTGCATAATTTTTTGATTTACAAATTTTTGTGAGTACAAATGGGTGGTGATTATGTACTCTTCATTGATTGTTCGTATATAATTTCTCACAAATGACAAATTGACCCACAACTTCTTGGGAATTCTCATACACCACTTATCGAATTGTCTTTAAAATTACTTACAGGCATTTCTTTGGCCCCAAGGTTTTGGCATTTTATTTGCCATGGTTCTACTGTTAGACTCATTAAGCTAAATGGTTGTAGCTTTTTATTCCTTGTGATTTTGGTTTTTGGTGTTTTATTTACAATAGTTCCACCATTAGATTTTGGTATTCCTTGTCATTTTGCTCATGGCTTGTTTTATTCAATTTATTTAGTTTACATTTGTGTGTTGTTCCATCTCAATTCTTCTTCACCCACTCTCTCTTATTTTAGATTCATGATGCAATAGATTCTTGTGAGTTCGTACATCCATCTACAAACATCAAACTTCAACAAATTTTGTGAATTGTAATTAGTGATTCGCTGTTATCATAAATGTTAAACTTTAACAAATGGAGTAAAAGCTTATAGTCAACAAGCGAAAGTTTGAATTGAGTTTCTTAATAGAAATCTGATTCAAATGGTTGAAAAGCATTAAATTTCAGAATTGAAGGAAGATCTCAAAGTTTTCATTCTTAATAATTTGAAATCCAAATATGAAATGAACTATTGCAATAATATGACATTCAAATAAACTTCATGCTAGTTGTCAGCCAATGGCACTTACCATAACTGGCACTTGCCTGTTCTGTGGTCAGAAACCTGAAAAGGATTGTGATGGCTACCTCAGGGTTTGCCATTACTGTTCTCAGTGCAGAGCTGCAACTGTTGTTATGATAGTTATGTTCCAGTCATAACCATATGACCATTATAGTTAACAATAATAGAATCCATGAATTACCATCAATTTAGCGACTTATTAACAACAATTCTCAGTTCTGCTGCAATGTTGTTTCTAGCTTTTGAAGATAAGTGTTCGTTACATTTCTGCATTGTGTTTTAACATTACCGTTCTGCCAATATTATTGTTCTTTGGACCTCTTATATGAATTGTGATGCAGACAATTTGGACCAGTTTGTTTGTTCTTCCCCCCACCTTGAAGGCAATTGTGATTAATTGTGGGTGAATTTGACTTTCTTTAAAGGAAAATTGGATTAGCCCAGGCATTGACTGGTAATTAATCACAGATGGAGATATTGTAAACGCTGATTCATATTCATTAGGACTTATATTTGTCATCAGTGTTAATCTTCTACCTGCATTTCCTGGACGTCACAGGGTGGTTAGTTCTCTAACTTTTAAAATAGAGGTCAAGAGTTTACTTCCTTGTACTGCTTTGTGTGCATCTTTAAAGGCTGTGTTATTGCTCTTTCTCACATTTAGATGGTGTTTTGTATACCTTTAGAGAAACAACTTCTGCAGTTACCTTGTGACACTTCTAACTGGATTAGCTATTGCTTCTCCATTGAAATTTCTGAATTTCAGTAGCATGTTCTAAAAGGTGCAGGATTATATAGAAATTCACTTTCTTGTACAGTTTTCAGTTAATGATATAGGTTTTCTTAATGTTTGAGGATAATCTTTTTGGGATTTAATTTTTCACCGAGTGGGTGAAAGAGGCAAATCTTATGAACAAGCTACTCCACATCAACAAAGCTTCTCAGTAGTTGATAAGAAATGCTCAAAAGNCTACTTCATTTCATATACCGAGATCATGGGCTTTCTTTTTTGTCATTTTTGAAATGGCTTCTGCTACAGGATTTTGGGATTTTGTGGGCCATATGGCCACTTTTGGGGTGATTGTAATGATGGGGTAATGGAAACGATTGCTGTTGCAAGTGCATGTTCTTGCTTTTGTTTTTCTTCTCTGGACGGTGGCTGATTGGGGGATGCCTCTGGCTGATTGGGAGAATTCCTCCATCTGCCTTTTGTACAGTCTTTTTCCTCCCTGTTTATAACATCAATCCCGACCTTGATAAAGAAAAACCACATGCGTGAATATTGTGCGCACCATGATCTAATGGAATATAAATTGCGTAATTTACATCCTCGGGCATTATAGAATGCAAGCACACCATGTTTCACACTGACCAGAAAATGCTAGCAATACGCCTATTTTTTAATAAAAAAAATGAACGAGCCAGTTCCCTGGCCAAAATTGTTGCTGTTATCTGTCTAAAATGAAATTTTACAGCATAAATACGGCTGTTTATCACCTTCTCCAGGAAATTTCCGGTTGACGTGTTAATTAATGCCAACTGCAACGTAGGAAACATAAAAAAGAAAAAAAGAAAAAAAAAGGAAAAAACATATTTCAGAGTTGTTAAGCAAGTACATAAAATTTCATGTCTAATTAATTTTCAATGCTACTGATGTTTTTTTTATTTTTTATTGTTTTATTTGTCGGGAACAGGCAGAGATATTTCACATTCTCAAAATACAAGCAACTTAAATCACTCACCAGGAAACTATTTTGCCCATTTGTTTGGTTTAAAACTGTTTGTTAGTTTAAACTTTTTGTATGTTGGTAAATTGCTTTGACTGTGTTCTTCTCCTTCATCTCCATCCCTCTGTTCCTTCTCATGATTATTCCTAGGATTTTTGAAGCAACCAACATCAGGAAAGTAGAGATAGCTATATTCATTTTAACATGGTAAATTCAAATTCTCTCTTAAAAACATGGTAACATTAACAAGATTTAAATAGTAAGCTTACTGTTTTTTCCATTTTGCAATCTTGAACATGGAAGCGGACATGGACTTCTTGTAAGACACTGGATTCTTCAAAGTTGCAGAGCATCCATGTAGAAAAGCTTGACGACTTTCATGTTCAATATCAGCAGTTTCATGTTCTTGCTTCTCTGGCATTTCATGCTTGTTCATATCTCCCAATTTCAACTCCTCATTGGGTTTTGCTTCATTTGAAGTGAATTTGCATTGGACTTTCTGTACATGAAATGGCAGCATATTGCTACATAAGCTTGACACCTTTTTGACCCTTCTGTTACTTTTCATTTTATCCCAAAGGCATCTGGTAGAAGAAGATTGTTCGAGTCCAGAACCAAAACTTGCTTTTTGAAAATCATATGTTGCTGCAGGAGCTTTAGTAAACGTGCAGACAGTTCTGGAACGAGGCATTCTCTTCTTCATTGGAATCTCTTCATCTGTCTCTGCTTGATGAATGTCTAAACCCAGGAGATCACGAAATCTTTGTGGATTTTGGCTGCTTCCCCCCTTTTCATGTTTTGGAGGATGAGACTTAAATTTTCCCATTTTTGAGACTTCCACCGCATCAATTTCTGAAACCTTTGTGGCTGCAAGGACCACCTGTTGATCTTGACCAGCATGAATTTTCTGATTCTGGGGAGCATCTAGTTGATCAGCATGGATTTTGTGATTCTGAAGAGCATCCTGGTGATCTGGATTAGAGCCTATAAATTGAATTACTTTGCCACCATCACTGGAATTGGCATTCTGGTGAAGTTTCACAGCATCTTTCATGGTATTGCTACTCCTTGGCATTGGTTTTCTTTTCGCTTTCAGTGCAGAAAAAATGCTATTCGGCTTGTTTGGATGTTGATTTTCTGAGTATAGATCATGTTTGGAATTTCTGACCTGAGATTTGTTTTTATTGACACCAGGTAACTTTGAGGAACTGATTGCATTTTCATTGTTCTTGTTTGAGGTTGCTGATGCTCGTAAAACTGGTTTTTGTTCAGGAATCTGCATGCGTAAACAAATACTTATCATTTGAAAAGTTTAAGGCAAAATAATACTTAATACTGGTATTATCATTCGGTGGAGTAGCAATGGTTCGTTTTGGCAAATGAATGGAACCAGCTGATCTGGTAGCTTCAAAGTGCAAACCAACTTTAGGATAAGAAAATTAATACACTGAAGGCTATTGATGATTATTCTACCAATTTCTATAAACTCACGTACTGATTGCTGCTGATTTGTCACATCCACCCCCCATTTAAGAACTTCATCGGACTTGAAAACAGTTTTCCCATGTCTACTGTCTGCAAATACCCTCAACGTCTTAACAAACATGTTACAAAATTCATAAAAAATGGTAACAAAACAAAACCCGTTATTAAAACCATGAAACACAATTGATCACAAATGGCTTCAAAAACTGTTTTTTGACTTTTTTTTCCCCTTCAATCGAGAAAACTGAAATAAATCATCCACTAACAGCAGAGAACTTGACTGATTTCAAATCAGAAACCACATCCACAACTGAAACAAAAATCAGATGAGAACTACTCACCACTTCTGCAAAACCATTCATCATCGTCTTCCTCATTGAACAGAAAATCATCAAGCTTTTCAAAATCCAGCCACTGTGGCGCTTCGAAGTCGTATCGATGATCCATCGCAAACTTGCTGGGCCAGGGCAGTGTACCTATATATATACACTTGATGATATATACTGGTATTTTCTCTCAACCTTTCTCTCCTAGTTAAGTGGCTTAGTACGACCACTTCGAGCACGTGCGTTACGCTTGGTGATCCCAGCAACGATTAGCGTTTGGTAACCAAGGTTACATCGGTTCAAGGTGTGAACGGTAAGTGAGAACGGATTCTGACGCTAGGTTAATTAAGACTTAGTTAGTTAGTTAAAGTTAGTAATTAGTCTCTTCACCCTTCGCCTTATCAGCATAGGAAATAAAATCGAAAAGACATAAAAATCATATACCTCAGACTTACTTAACTATACACCATGACAACTCAAAGTAAGTTTGGGAAGACAACGAATAATTAACCTTAAGTGTTCCATGAGGTGTGTAGGCACTTAGTCTGCGGAGTTTGACTGGATCATGCATGTTATGCTCGTATTCGTATGGTTGAGTGTAGGGGTACCTCGTCACTCATCATTAGCGCCATTGCCAGGGACTAAGTGTTTGTGCGCTAAGTAAAACATAAGAAATCACTCACATCATTGGGAGCTTAAACGAACCTTAGGGTTAATTAAACAAAAAATTATATAACGGTTAAGTAGCATATCAAATAAGACAATGTTTTCTTTTTCTTCTCGTAAGAGCACTTCACCTAGGGATCATACAAGAAATAGTCGGTAGTCTAAAACACATAACCAAAATTAGCCAGTCCTTCAACAATATCGGGTGGTATATACTCATCCTGATGAGTACATACCCAATTTTACTTTTATCCTCCATCAGGATGAACAGATGCACTGGAGAGACTTGCAAGATAACATAGTGTTACCTTCAGATCGTGCAGTCCCCAACATGCTTCTCCGTGCTTTGGCATAGATCAACATGACGGAATTATACGTTGAATACGTTGCGGTAGATTTTGACACGAGATTACCATCCCATAGAAGCACAACGTCCAAGGGACTCAAGGCAGGAGAGCCACCATACACTGTTGAGGGCAAAGAGGTCCTGCATATCCTAAGTAAAATTGGAGATGGTGAACCATTTATAACGGGTTCTCCATCAGATGATGTTCCCCCTCCTAACGATAGTGAGGAGGTGGGGTATCAGAACCTACGCTCCATGATACACAACCCTAGTTCTGATCCCCGTGAACGCCAACTGTTCACTGAGGAAACAATAACACATGACAAGGATGGGCACTTAGATCATCATCACGATCGGGGTCGAGGCCACAGAAGAGAAGGTAGGAAACATCATTATGGCGATGGTTCTCCTTGCTCTTCCCCTTCATCTCATCATTCACCCTCTCCTTCCACATCAGGGTGCAGTCATAGAGAGCATAACGGTGAGAATAGAGGTAGGCAAAATGAGAGACCTTGACGAGAGAGTCGAGAACGAGAACAAGGGCATGAAAGAAGGGAAAGTAGGGAACAACGTAGACATCATGAAAGAGATGATCATGACGAACCCCTACTTGCCACCCGAAGTATGCTAGATATAACGGAGGCTGTAAGAATACCAACAAGGCATCAAAAAGATATTCGGATCAATAGATTGGATATGAATAACATCTCACGATTTGAAGGGGGATACAACACGGATCTGCAAAATCATTTACAGGCATTTCATGATGCCTACGCCTTGCAAAACATAGAAAACAAGTGGCAAAAACTAAAGTTGTTTCCCAGGACACTCATAAAGGAAGCAGAGAGTTGGTACCAGTCCTTAGAACCGGAAACCATTAGGAGGTGGAGTACGATATTAGAATTCTTCAACGATAAATATCAAACGTACTCCAGAGTGTCTAATTTGCATAAGCAGATCCAAGGATGGAAGCAAGGTACTCATGAACCCTTGGATGCTACCATGGGCCGCTACTATGCATTGTTACGTCGTTGCTCGAGCCATGGTTACGCACAACGGGATCAACTTCGCCATCTCGTAGATGGGCTAAGGTATGAAACTAGGAGAACCCTTAGGACATATGCCCAAGGGAGACTATCAAAACTTAGATCCCATGAAATTCATCACTTGTTGGAACAAGTAGCCAAAGAAGAAGGGGAGCTACGAAAAAGAGAGAGCGTGGAAGAATATAACCGTGATCCTTCCCTCCGAAAGAAGGGAGTGAGATTTTGCGATGAAGAGGATGAGTCACCACTCGAAGAGTTGGTGAATAGGAAAACCTTGCTGCTTCAGAAGTTAACAACGGAGGTAGTGACTAAGGTAGATCAAATACAGGACTCCTTGGATAGTAGACTTGAACTTGTCCTGAAAATTGTAGAGGATTCTAAGGAGGAACGAAGTAGTGACAAGGATAAGAAAAAGCGAAGAGATTCAAGCTCTACACATGACAAGGGTAAGGGGAAAATAACTATCTCTGATGAGGTTGTGGATTTGGATACAGACAATGACGGTGGAAGTGAGATCTACCAATATGACCATCCCAAGGGATGTTGTCCAATCATCTCACATCTACAAGAGTCTGGGATGTATGCACTCAACCCAAGACTTAATAGATGACAGACACCCCGAAGATTACCTTATCCTCAAGGTAACCCAAGACAGTTCCACCAACTGTTGACGTACTATCCAAGTGGAACTCCACCACAACCCATCAAACAACATCAGCAGTGGCAATACCCATAGTCATGGGGGATGCCATTGCCTAAACATCAATACCCTTACCGGCAACCCGATCCTTATGGCTACTACGTGCAGCAGCTGGTTTCCCCAAGTGACTCCATGGGTCACACAACTCCCCAACGTCACTACCAAGTTTGAGAGTACTTTAGAAGGACTCCTTCTCTGGGAGACGCTCCACATCCATACCATCCTCCTAATCCATCTGCCTCTCTTCTGCCGGTAGTTCCCAGACCACCCGCTACAACAATGCAAGGGGAACTCCCCACTCAACCGCAACAACATAACGCTACAAGAGCCATAATAATTCAACCCACTGTTGGTTCTGACAACCGCAAAAAGAGAAGACCTTTCTTCAAAACCAAAAGCCCAGACAAGCTCTCACAACCACAAACGGTTGAGTCTAGGTACGCTCCTCCAACACATAAGGCTTCGGGGCTCCCTTCAGTCCAACAATAGAGCTTAACGTATACGGTTATGTTAACACATACCGTAATCGACTGGATCAAGGTAGGCCACCTTCCTAGGAAACTATTTGATCCCAGGAGTTCCTTAATCTACCTCCAAGTCACCGGGAACGAACCACATAAGACTCTTCTTGACTCAGGTTCCGGAGTCAACTTAATATCACGAGAAATGTATCAAGCCTGGAACCTACCCCAACTCAAGAAGAGCAACATTCAACTAGAGCTGGCTGACTAGTCAGTCCATCACCATTCCCTTGGGATTGGTGGAGGAAATCATTACTACTATATGTGGTTGGTCATACCTAGCTAATTTCCTGGTGATAGAAGTCAACAACAAAGAAGGAGACTTCCCAATTATAATGGGAAGGGCATGGCTAAGCACAATAGACACATGCCTAGGAATCTGCGATCTTTCCTTGGAGATATCTACGGTAAATATTTATGGAAAGATCGAGAAGAAGAAAGTTCCATGCATCACATACAATGACTTAGAGGGTGATGACATGGAGGAATGCTCAGCATCCCTTCCATGCAACTGGTGTGCCCAAGAAACATAGATACAAAGGTGCCTGTATGTAGCAGCCACACAAGTCGTGGACACCCTGTGGTTGACAGCTACTAGAAGGAGCAACCCATCAACATGCATGGAATGAACTAAGAAAACAACCCATGCTTGTAACGAAGGCATAGACACATTGGAATATGAGCGTCGCCAACTTCCACCCCTTAATCTAAGAACATCAATTGGGATAAGTTGGACACTTCTAAGAAATTCAAATAGACGTTCATTATTTCGGATCTCTCCCTTTCCATTCAGTCATGGGGGAGATGGCCATCTATGCTAATCATTTGGGGCCCTCAGTTCTTTTAAGTTTTTGTTTTACACATTTTTGTCTTACACATTTTTGTTTTACACGTTTTTGTCTTACACATTTTTGTTTTACAAGTTTTTGTTTTATACATTTTTGTTTTACACGTTTTTGTTTTACACATTTTTGTTGTACACATTTTTGTTTTACACCTTTTTGTTTTACACGTTTTTGTTTTACAAATTTTTTTAACTTTTCTTGTTCTTGTTTTACGACATCATTATACTTTTTCATTTTGTGTGTGTGTGTGTTATCCATCTTGTGAGTTTGTCAGTCAATAAGTGTTCTTAATGGTGGTATGAACTATTTTTATATTGATTGTGTTGACACATTTAGCCATTTCATGGAGCAGCAAAGATGATAAAATATGAATAAGTTACAAAGGATAATCAAGAGAAATATACATGTTGGTTGTGCTTTATTGATATTTTAATACTTTGATGTTCAAGAAGAATTGTTAAAGGAAGATAGAGTTTTTCAAATGATAAGGAAAATTCATCATGCTCCTTTGGAAAATGAAGGATGAAAAACAAGTGGAAAGCTAAAAGAGCCGATCCCCGTTTACGGATGTATCAAGGAAAATATCAAAGTTAATATACTAAGGTTTGAATAATGTTTTTTACGGCAAGGACGAAATGCAAACACAGTTCCAGCCCTTGTACGCAATGGAAGAAAGATGGAGGAAAGAAAAACAGTCCAAAAGAATGCTAGTTTTTCGTTACAGAAATCGCAGGAATCGTGTTAATCCTAACGCAGAAGAATGCGAGGGTTTTTGCTCTGAAATGTTTTTCTGTTTCTTGTAAAATTAACTGTTCTTTTTACCCAAATCAGCGGGATCTCTGCTGGCCGCGTTGTGCCGAAATTTCTTCTGCAGGGACGCGAATTCAAAGAAGAGGGCCTCACATCCGAATTCAAGCTTTATACAGTTGATTCGCCTGCCTCCAATGACGCCGATGTGTGCCGCGCCGCGTAACTCAGAAAAGCAGACATCAGCATTAAAATAGCAAACCATAAGCAGCGTTGGCCGCCCGTGCCAGGGCAAACGGAGTCACCAAGACCTCCGCGCGGATGCCGTGCCGCCGAACCCTCGCCATTAAATTTTAAAAAACAAACAAAAGGGTGCTCTACCGCAGCAGCAGATCTACGATGCGATTGCTCTAAACCCTAAAATCAATGGTAGGAATTTTGAAGAATGATTTACAAAAACGTGAAAACGCAGGAAGCCCTAGTAAATTTGGGGCAAAATAAAACAGTTTAGGCAACCGAAACCCTATGATCCAGGGCTATCTGTCCAGTGAATTATGTCTGTTTCCAGATCTTTCTCCCAGTAACCAAACGTAGCAATGGTGCCAGGTGCAGCTGCTGAGCCTTCTTCCACGGTTGTGGTTGCTAACGATCCTGGACAGGAGCGGGATATTTCTGAAAAGTTTGATAACTGTTCTAGGTCTAGCGCCCTTGCATTCGGGCTTAAAGTTTCAAATTTGATTATTTCGGTCATTTTTACATATCCACAAAATATTTAAGAACAGGGCACCCACAACATTTATTCCAAGGTAAATGTTATATTATCATCTTGTTATTAAAACATTAAGAGCTCCATAAGCATCCTCCAAATCCTAGAACAAAGCAAAGATTATTGATATACTTGTGAACAATTATGTGAGACCGTTGGAATTATTTTTCATAAACAATATTTATCTATTCCCTAACTTCCTAACTTCCTAAGTTAAATACTCCCTAACTTGTTGGGCAAGTCACTTGGGAGAGAAGTTAGGTGAGATATTTTGCCTATGTAACTACCTTTGACACCTATAAAAGGGCTTCGAGGTAGAGATAAAAAGGAGAGATCATATCATCACACTTGGGGTCTCATACATCACATTTTGAAGGCTATTAGTTAGCACTTGGGCCCTCACTTGGAGACACTTTGAGTCTTGGGAGAAGAGCATTTTGTAAAGAAGAAAGTGTGAAAGATTGCTTGCAAGATGGCTTGCTAGAATAAAGATTTCAGCCTCTTTGTCATGGTCCTGTGAGTTATGCATTTCATTTTTTGTTTTGTTTACATTGCTTAGCTAGTGGTTTAGATAGTATCATCCTTGCCAAGTAATTTTGGGATTTTTAGATTGCTCTTACTGTTCTTGTTGCCCGATAGAAATTTCTATTAAAATTTTGCCATAGAAGCGCTTGTGTTTAAAAGCCTTAAGAGCATTTTAGTAGTAAATTTCATTATTGTGCAACATGTGGGAACTGCTATTGGGATTGTTGTAAGAGAGCCTCTGTTTGTAGTTACGCCATTAAACAATTCAGTAGTCAAGAGGGTTCAGAAAATCTTTGGTATTTTGATGGGACCAGAATAGCTTCTTTTTATCTTTAAAGTGAATTCTCGTGGTTTTTCAATAAGAAATTGTAAAGTCTTTTAAAGGTTATGTTTGAATGCAATTGTTGACATCTATTATCTAGTCAAAATGGAGTCTCGTACGTGGTAGTTTACGTAGCAATTTTTGGTAGCATAATAGGATTGTCTTGAAGATATTGCTTGTTTGAGCCTTGGAAGTTTGAACAATTTGTAGATATTGAATTTGGGATAGCTTTATTGCGAAGTGTTTACTCGTGTCATTTTACCTTGTTTAAATATTTGAGATCTACACAAATCTGCTTTCTTTTCTTTTCTGCTTATTTCTTTCGAATCTTGCTCTATTTCTAGTTTTCTTGTGGAACTATCTCTTTCTCTGGGGAAAATTAGGAGTAGATTGTGGAGTTGTGCTCAAATGTTTTTGCAAAATTTTATTTGTTACAAGTAGGTATTATAAGGACCGTGTAGACTAGACAGTTGAACAAAATAGGAAATTTTCAACAACTCACAGTACTTGGCAAAGTTGGCTGAATCTCTTTAAAGTAAGTCATTTGTAGTTCACACACAACGCAATTGTTACATTTTACACAACCACACGCCGCAAAAGCACACACACATACTCACATTAACTACTGAGTTTATTTGGAGGTATCTGGGCCTTGGTGTTGCCAGAGACCAGCAGACACCTATATCCTGTTCGAGGACACTCGTTGGCGATCACGTCCCAAACGGTCGCCAACAGATTGCTAATGTTTGGTTTTTACCTTTAAGTTATGATGTTGATACTAATGTATGTTTCTTTTAATATAGCAAGCAATTAGTCCACTTCATCCATACATCCACAACTTTCTATGGTCTCTCTTGGCTCAGAAATGTATAGTTCCTTTCGTAATAAAAACTATAACGAATCGGTGATTGGGCATTTCTCAAACTAAGGAAGGACTCACGGATTGAAAAGGGTGTGACTTCAACGGAACTTGATGCATTTGTGTTGGCCATTCTCTTGGGTGCTTGGATGTTTTCTTTTTGAGTTTCTTATCATTTTGATGTTACCCAATTATCGGGAAGCTGAGCAAATAAAAATAACAAAGTCTTTGCATTGTGTGGTTCTCATGTATAAACACATAAAACAAAAAAAAAAAAAACAGTGAGAATTCAAAGCACACCCCTTAGACGAAATAATCATTTAGGCTACAAGCATTAGTTATGGAACTAAAAATGTTCCCTCTAACTAAGGCCCTTCTTGCTTTCCCTTTTCTCCTCATTTGTTTCATTGGAATGGTGGTGGTTTTTTGGAGAGGCATTCTTGTTACTTCAAGAGGATGGATTAGCTGAATGCATTAATGCGAAGTCATTGGATGTGGTTGGTTTGAGGCCGGAGTTGGAATGAGATCTACTAAGTCACATTAATCATGAAACAAAAAAGGGGTTGTACACCACCCTGTTTGTGAGATTCCATTCCATTCTCTTCTCTCCATCCTTCTCTCCATTGTTTACCTCATTGCCGGTTGTATCATTAGTGTATATTTTGGTTGATGCATTGTTTTCTTTTTGGTAAATTCTTGTGGCTAAGACTTTAACTCTTGTTCCAAATGACATTCCCAGAGCCTACGAACTCTTTGAATGTGGGTTTGTCAGGGCATTAAGGGCATGAGCCTGCTTTGGGGAGGACCCACTGGCATTCCTATTTGGTGCCTCAGTTAAATTCTTTCCCTTAACATTTTTGCAATCCACTCTGTTGTTCATTTCCATCTTGACATCCATTTCATTGACATTACAGTTGTCTCTTTTTATCCATCTTTCTTGTTCTTTCTTCTTTCTCCATTCTATCGCTACCGGAGGTTCGCTATTAGTCATGGGGGTACAGGGCCCAAATTTTTTTTAGATTTTGTCCTAACCCCTACACCTTCGGTAGTCATCACTATTATATCTCCAAATTCGTATCAGCCATACTACAACTTAGCCAATGGACCTTTCACTGAAGCAAGGTATCAACTGCATTGGAATTTATTTATCCTTGCTCATATAAGACTGTGTTGTGTGTGCAGATGGTGATCATACAACAATGGATTGGATTTGGAGGGGACACTTGGAATGGAGCGGTGCTAAATCAGCTATGCAAGGAGCAAGATCGATGGAGCACTTACAGATGGACAACGAAAGGTGTAATCTTGGCATTAGCGGTAGCAAAACTTTTTTCTCTCTATCTCTCAGCTTCCAAATAAGGCCTGATGTCAAATGTAATAAGGTGTTCACTCTTGTTGTCATGACCACCAGTTTTGTCTTGTCTTGTAATGATGATCCATTCACATGTCATCCCATTAGTTCCATTTGAGTCAATAATCCCATACCGTCCCAATATTTTGTAAGGAACTCAAGGACAAGTTTTTATTCAGTAATGGGGATATGATGGGACATGATATCGCATTCGCTGCGATATCGTGGTTTGCCGCCAAGTCTATAAATAAGAGGCGGCTCTCCCTTTGTTTCTCATCTAGATCTAGACCCTTAGCGAAACTCTGGCAGTTTTACCTCTTTAGAGATAGAATATTTTCCATGTGCCTATAGTAGGAGCTCCAAAGTGAACAGATCTTTATTCGAGCAAATATTGTACCTGAACACATGTTTGTGTATGGCAATAAAGACAAACTTCTTGGAAAAACCTTGCAGTGCATGGAATAGGCTAAATAGGAGTTTATTTATTGTTTACCATTTAAATGCTTTCTTAGTTTATTAATTTTCTCTCAACCCTTCTCTCCTAGTTAAGTGCCTCAGTATGACCGCTTCGAGCACGTGCGTTATGCTTGGTGATCCCAACAACAATTAGTGTTTGGTAACCAAGGTTGCATCGGTTCAGGGTGTGAACAATAAGTGGGAATGGATGCTAACGCTAGGTTAATTAAGACTTAGTTAGTTAGTTAAAGTTAGTAATTAGTCTCTTCACCCTTCACCTTATTAGCATAGGAGATAAAATCGAAAAGACATAAAAATCATATACTTCAGACTTACTTAACCATACATTGTGACAAGTACAAGTAAGTTTGGGAAGACAACGAATAATTAACCTTAAGTGTTCCATGAGGTGTGTAGGCACTTAGTCTACGGAGTTCGATCGAATCGCGCGTGTTATGTTCATATTCGTATGGTTGAGTGTAGGGATACCTCACCACTCATCAATTATTTTTAACACTCAAAATGATCATTTTGGCAGGATCAAAGGTAGTTCTAGCATTTAAGATGCAAAATTTTTCTAACTTTTACAAGTGATGTTAATGTTGATGTCAACATTAGCATCATCATGCTTGCATCACCATTCCCTAATGCCCAAGTTCGACATTTGGCAACATTCCCCTAGACTCAAGGCTTCTCATCATCCAAAAAGGATCATTACAACTCATTTCAACATTAATTTGAGCATCCTATATGCTTAATAGGGAAATTTTGAAAAATGTCAAAATTTTTCTCAGTCCCTAGCTAATGCTAATGTTCACACAACCTCAATGTTAGCACTCTTGGGATCTTTACAATGCCATCCTTGACCTTCTCAATCAACATTCAACATCATCCCTTGGCCTCACAAGCTTCTAGGCAACATCACGACACGATTCAACATCAATTTAGGCATTAAGTGGAGTCTTGGAGGCTTGGAACTGCAAGCTAGGAAAAACTAAGAAAATTTCTCTAAACTCTTGGTGACACTAACACAAATGTCAGCATCACCTATCTCATGCCCAACATCACCCAATCTGTGTGGTCAAATTTGCCAAAAATGAAATCTAGACAAACTCTAAGTGAACTTCACTTGAC
The DNA here is from genome assembly GCA_015680685.1 of Gnetum montanum. Lineage (NCBI taxonomy): Eukaryota > Viridiplantae > Streptophyta > Gnetopsida > Gnetales > Gnetaceae > Gnetum > Gnetum montanum. Next base: position 39,667 of record MNCI01010946.1, read on the forward strand.
TCTAGAATCAAATTTGACAACCTTAATCCTTTAAATATGAGATCAAAAACCATATTTCAAGCCTAGTTTTCTTGAGATCTAAAGCACTTTTCAAAATTTCAGAAGATCAAGAGTGATGAATCGTATCTTGCTTAGGTCTTGATATCAAATCCTCGATATCAAAGTCCCGATATTGAATCACATGCTACATTATCAGATATCCAATATTGCGAGATGTGTGCTTGCCTATAAATACAGCACTTGGGGGCACAATTTGAAGTAGTTTAATTCTTTTATCAATAGAGTAGCCAAACTTTTGCACTTTTATTCTAGTCTTAGAGAACAGTCAATGAGTGCCCGTAGTGTGGATTTAAGTTAATTGTACGACATCTTATTTGAGTGGTAATGTACTTGAACAACAATAAAATCGAGATTGATTCTTATTCATTGTAGCACTTTGACTTAGATTAGATTTACTTTCCATGCAATTTATATTCCATGTACTTAGTTAATATTTACATTTCCATGCACGTTAATCAATTGGTAGAATAAGGGTGACCACTTTTGAGTGTAAACACGTATTCGTTGGACACATTCCATGAACAGCAATAAGTGCAAGATTGATTCTTATTCATTGTAGCACTTTGACTTAGATTAGATTTACTTTTCATGCAATTTATATTCCATGTCCTTAGTTAATATTTACATTTCCATGCACATTAATCAATTGGTGGAATAAGCACAACCAGTTTTGAGTGTAAATATGTACTCACTTGGTTTTCTCAGCAACATTATTGCTTGGTTGTAGCATAGCACTTAATAATCCTAGTAGTGGATAGATGGGTTTAGTATGTGCACAACAAGCTAGGAATGGACACTCATCACTCGTAAGTTAGTTTAGATTTTATTTTCTAGTTGTTAATTAGATTAAATAATTAATTTCTCTATTATTATTAGGAGTAGCATAAAGTCAAAACAACATTAGAATTTGACTAGATCGTGTGTGAATGCTTGTGATTCATATGGTTGGGCGTAGAGGGTACTTGCTGCTCATCATTGGCACTATTGTTAGGGATGGTGTTAGTTATCTAGATTATTTATATTATAAACGATTGTTGTAAAAGTATTAATGATTTATCTTTTAGAAAATATTAATATTTTAAGTCACACATGCTAAAACCATGTCTTTTTCACATAGGACCAAATGATGAGAACACTCATAGGAGAAATAATAGGTTCTATACTAAAGAGAATTGGAGTGAACAACCTCAAGTAGGGGTTTCATATGCTCATTTTGACCCATACTACATGCAAGGACTACATTCAACTAGTACAAATAATCCTAGAGGAGATGGAGAAAGTCCTAGAACAAGGAGGGCCTCAAGGCCTATGACCTCCTCTAAACCTAGAAAAGATAGATCAAGGGACCATAGGGGATGATATAGGAGCCATGTCAATTCTCCTAGTTCCTTATCTACCTCCTCTTCTTCAATGTCTAGGTTTGATGAATATGAACATAGGTATAGAGATAGAGCTTCGCTATGGGGTCAAGATAAAGATGGAAATCAAACCCAAGGGCAAAATCAAAGACATCAAAATGAGCATAGACAAGATCAACACAATTAGATGAATAGAAATATAGATTATCATCATGACATGTCTGGTATAGATGAACCCTTGTTGGCTACTAGGAGCTTGACATAGATTAGGGAGGCAATTGAAATACCCCAAAGGTATCAAAGGGATAGTCAAATCAAATGACTTGATGTGGACACCATTCCTAAATTTAGGGGAGGCTATAATTCTAATCCATAATGTCATTTACAAGCCTTCCATGATGCATGCACCTTGCAAAACATTGAACACAAGTGGCAAAAGCTTAAGCTATTTCCTATAACACTAATAGACGAAGCTGAAAGTTGGTATAGATCATTCGAACTAGATTCCATACACTGATGGTCCATAATGCTAGAACTCTTCAACGAAAAATACCAAACCTATGTGAGAGTGTCCAACTTGAGAAATCAAATCCAAGGATGGAAGTAAGAACAACATGAATCCTTGGATGTGGCCTTAGATAGATACTATTCACTACTACATAGATGTCCTGACCATGATTTCTCTCAAAAAGAGCAACTTTTCCACATCATAGATGGTCTTCATAATCAAATGAGGAAAACCCTTGGGATTTATGTCCAAGGGTAATTATACAAATTGAAAGTCTATTAGATACAAAGGCTAATCAAGTGGGTGGAAAAAGAAGAAGAAGAACTATGTAAATGAGAGAATGTAGAGGAATATAAATGGGATCCAACTCTTCAAAAAAAAAAAAGGTTCATATCTATGATGAGGAAAAAGAGGTAGCTCTCGATGAGGTGATTTCACAACAAACCTTGTCAATACAATCTCTATCGATGAGCTTGAAGCAAGGATAGATAAGATGTGGGAGTTGATGAATGATAAATTTACAACTTACGTAAAAATCGTAGAGGAGAGGCTAACAAAAAACAAATTAAGTGATCAAAAAAAAGAAGAGGAAAAAGACTAAAGAAACATCTAGGAACACTTATTAGCAAAAAGCGAAAATGGCTCTAGAAGAAAAGGCTATAGACTCAACCACAAGAGAGGATGATGGATGTGACATTTGCCTATATAACCATCCAAAGGGCTATTGCCCAATTATGTTACATCTACATGAGTATTGGGCTTTTGCTTTGAATCCCTAGTTTGTACAAAAGAAAATTCCTAGGAAATTACCTTACAAGGTAATTATTGACAGTCCTACAATAAACTATACTATCCTAGTGGGACTTCTTATCAATCTAAAAACTACTATCAAATGCAATGGCAAAACACATAGTCGTGGGAGAGGCCATCATCAAACTAGCAGTACCCTTACTACTAGCTAGATCGATACAAATATTATGTTCAACAACTTTCTCCAACTAGTTCTACTTCCTCTACCTCAAATCACTACTACCACTCTCCTTAATATCATCAATCTACAACATCTTTTGAAGGATCACCACCTCATGCCTCTCATCCTTTGTCATATCCTTAATATTCTCATACTTCTCTCCACCATATGTCACTGCCAACAACATAGGAAGGTTTGACACCACAACATAAATGAAAGAATGTCACTTGTGTTGTGAACATACATGAAAATGATAAGGCTAGTGCATCTCCACCACAACCTTGGAAACGTCCTTTCTTTAGGATGGTTCCCACGTGTCAGCACAAAACTTGTAGACCTATTGGCACATCAAAAATTACACAAAGTCAATTTGGTGCAACCCCCTTCCTCTCCAGAATAATGTTTTCTAATCATACGCAAAAGCCAACAACCATCACCACTCCAACACAAGAAATAAAAGATAAACCTATCACTATGGAGAGATAGAAAAACCCATGCATCACTAATAATAAAGGATGCAATTGTGGGCCAAAAGTTTGAAATATTAACACAAACCCTGTATCGACCCAGCATAATGTTAAGAAACAAGTGTGTGAGTGAAAATAAGTCTACATAGCACCCACTAAACTAGAAGACACCCAGTGGCTTGAAAATGAGAATATAAAACTATTTCAAAGATGCATGGAAGAAACTAATCCTCTTATTAGTTCTAAACTTAAGAAGACAAACCAAATAGAGTACTTAGATACATATATCTTACACTCTGATCATACACCAAATGAGGATATTAAACATGGAGACTTGAGACTTAAATAAAAAAATCAAGAAGAAGAAGCTGGACCACCAAAATGGAAATACCTTCAAGTCTTGATGAAGATACATCTTTGAATGATCCAAACAAGATTATCATCAATGTTAGATGTGCTACCACATGATTAATTGAATCAATAATGGTGATATATGGGAAACTTGTGGTGTATAACCAGGGGATTGTGTGGTCCATATCTTGAATGTGTGGCCATAAGTTTAGTCATGGGGGAAATGTTCCATCATGGTTCAAGAACTAATAAGTGCTTTTTACTTTTTTTTTTACAATTTTTTTATCATTTTCCCATTTCTTTCATCATTTTCTAATTCTTAATATGTTTTTCAAATCTTGATATTTTTCTTTTCTTTTCTTTATAATTTTTTTTTCTTAAGTCATTTTCTTTATGTTTCCATTAATAATATTTCCAAGTCATGATGCAAAAGGTAATGCTATGTGTTGGATTTTTGTGCTATGCTATCAATATGATTGGGTAAGTAATTGTGTGAAGCAGTGAGACCACCCTATCAATCCCTCTAGTTCTCTAAATAAAAAGATCTTTTGTCATGAAACCTTATCAATCCCTCTAGTTCTTCTTTCATGAAACTAAAATTGATCAATGATCATTGTACCTTGAAGAAAGAGGGAACAACCAAGTGGGAATGGAAAAGGTGTCACCTCAAGTGGATTTGTTGGATCCTCTTCTAGACTCTTTCATGTTGTTTATGACTTCTCATCGAACATATCATCACGTAGTGAATAATAGAAACCTCAAACTCTTTGCATGGTGTGGTTTCCATCCAAAATCATAAAAATATAAAATCCAAAAAGAAAGAAAGAAAGAAAGAAACAATAATGGGAGTTTAAAGCACACCCCTTAGACACAATAATGGGCTACAAGCATTGGTTATGAGGCTAGAAAGACATGCTACCCATGCCTGAAGGCATCCCTTTGACTAAGGCCCCTCATTCTTCTCTTTTCTTCTCTTTTTGAAGTGATGATTGTTCTTTGAAGTGGTTGTGAACTCATGGTGGTAGGCAGGAGGGAACACATCAATGCAAGGTCACTGTTAGTGGTATGGACTTGGTTTGAAACTTGGATGGATAGGTATGTGGATCATTTTAATCACATTTGACATAAGAACCTATTGCAAACATGATAAAGCACCTTACATCCCAATCTCTGCAATCTGTTCTCATCACATTCATTTACCTCATTATTGCACATGATTATGAGCCTTTTGGTTTTGTGCAGTATAGTGCAACATCCCAACCAAAGTAGTTGTGTGTTGTTTGGAATAAAGACATGATCTACATTTAACTTCTAAGGTGCCCATGGATATCTCTAGAAGTGGTTATGCAAGGGCATTATGGAAGGAGCCTACTTTGGGGAGGACCCACTTGCATAACTTTTGTTGATCATGGCTTTGAAGTAACCTTCACATCTTCTAGAACATCAGTGATGGTTTCTCTAAATTTATCCATGCTTTTGGGAACTACTTTTGATCAATTTTAATTAATTTTTCTGACTTCTCTATTTCAATATCCTTTAACTCCCAAAACATTTCTTAGCTATCTTCTACATTAGACCTTTGGTTTTAATTATTTGAAACTTATGCACTTCTAGAGTTATACTTATTAGTTATGGGGGCTAGGGATGCCTGCTTTGAAATTTTTGAAATTTTTCCAACATCCTATTTTTGAACATTGTGATAACTAATAGTAATTGACCAAAATAAGATGAACAACTTGATGATTTTAGTTATCTCATGGCCCTGGGTGAAACACCGTGAAAATTGTGAGTCGGCCTCAGGCAAAGATTCGCAATCAGGCAAGAATACATGACCGAATTCCAGAAGGGAGAACAAGGCAGAGTAAGGCAAAGAGACGCGTAGCATCAAGTCTTCGATTTCCTTTGCAGATTTCCAACATCACTATGTTTTATCTTTGTACGCGATATCACACGACGTAGCGTAATGACGCTTAGCGTGATTCTGTTCAACATAGTCTAGTATCAGAAGGTGACTTACTTCAGGATCTAGAGAGGCTTAAGTAGTGTAATATGCGACTTCTCGTATATTTTGCTACGTCTTTTGTCCAAGGCCGAGTTTACGCTCTGTTACGCATGGCAGCGTAATGAGCTTCGAAAAGTCAAAGAAAGTCCAGAAGAAGCGTAACAGATCAACTCTTTTTCCTTTTCTTACGGATAGATCACCTTACACTAGTTACGCAACACAGCGTATCTCAGCGTAATGCATCGCCAAGCTAATCATCGTTTACGCTTCACTACGCTCGGTGGCATAAACGAGCATAAAATAGCTTGAATACGTTGTTGTCATGCTTTGTTACGCTCTTGCACGTGACACAATGCGAATGAGCGTAATGTAGCCTAAAGTCAGTTGAGACATGCCCGACGCACATATGTTATTCACACGCACAGTACGCAAATGAGCGTATTGTGCATAATCATAAAGTTCAACACAAAGCTGGTTAGGTCAACGACATTTCGAAAGGCCTAAGACATGTGTCATCACGACCATCCCTTCTCCACATATTGTCAAACGTATAAATGTCCCAGTTGGCGAAGAAAAAATGGAGGCAACAAGACAGAACAGAAAAAAACACCCAGACATAGAGAGAGAGAGCAGCATTTTCTGGCAATCATTTGGTAGCACTATCTTTCAACAGAGACAGGAGACATTTCACCCGAACATTGGCAGCAGAAGCGATTACCCCTTTTGCGAAGACACAACTTTCTCCATTGGTGATCATCGGCAGTTTCGAGCAAAGACTACCTAAGGCAAAAGGAGCAGATCAGAGATCAAGAGATCATCTGGTGTGGTTTGTGAGTTTCTATTGATCAGAAGCAGTTGATCGATAGATGTCAGTACTTGACCTTCCTCGCATCCCATCTCTGGCCTACGAGGTAGATCAGACTTCATTCTGTACTTCTGCTTGGACAGTTTTCTTGTTATTTCGTGTTTGCTTTACATCAAGTAATCGGGGTCTCCCCATTGTAACATGGTAAACAAAATATTCATTCTTCAAGTCAAAACGTAGATCTTGAAACCACACGTTTCTCTCGCATTTGCTTCTTCTTACCGTGTTAGCGTTATCATCGTTGTAATTCATCTACATTTTTCCCCTCATTTTGCGACTCGTCGAATCAAATCATTCCACGCAACATTCGTGATTTCCATCGGTTTAGTGATTAGTAAGTCCCTGTCTGATCGACAAGACCATTCAAGGTGCCATGGATTCATTTTTCTAGCATAGCCCTCGCACGGATCTGTGGTTAAAACTGTGTACACGAAACTTTGTTTGGTATTTTCCAGCTACCGACATTTTCCGTCGTTACAGTTTTCTGGTGCTAGAAGGAGGGCATAGGCTCCGATTCGTATTTTTTACGGGTAGCCCTGTTAGCGATCTATACCCGCGTTGCCAAAAACGTGAACGTAATACCTCTACAGAAGTTTACGAAAGTTCGAGTGGTGTAGATCAGTTACCTTAATGATTCCTTTGGAATCCTACAGGGTAGAAAGCCTAAACGTGATCTTCTTTGTGCATCGCTTTTTCTCTTAGATCCAGTCATTTATTGTCAATTAATCTACCTGATCAATGGATCCATCTTACACAAACACAACTGCCATGGTCACCGCTGACTTGGGTGTCACATCGATGAACCCTATCGCTGTCACCAGGCCAGCTCCTGGTGCAGCGGGACCTCAGGGACCATCGCGTCGGTCATTGAGGCTACAGGGCAAAGACCCAATATTTACTATCATGACCCCTGAGGAATAAAACTTTATCTGCGTCAAGATCCAGGCGAAGCTTGCCCTTAGCCGAGCTGAAATTGAGGCGAAGCGAAATTTCAAGATGATCCATCGAGGGGGCCAGGATTTCACCCCAACAGCCTATGACATCATCCCTTTAATGGACCAGCAACATGAAATTATAACACAGTTGATCATGGCTAAGAGCCAGGCTGCACGGGCTATGACGGAACCCCAGAATGGGAAGGAGGAAGATGATGAGTTTGCAGCCTAGTCTGAGCATTCGTATCACACCCTTGGTCCCCACACTTACGTCAACCCATTATTCCCTTTTAACGAAGAAGCCGCCTTGCTCAACCCGGCCATGACCACATAGACGCACATCTCTATCATTCCACAAGGCACTGCGTAGCCCTCTGGGTTGCAAGGGCAAATACCCCACAATAACATGGAGGGCGGTCTCATCACCACGTGTATTCAGCATTCCGACGTTGGTTCCAGCAGCCACCGTACCCCATTTCATTCCGTAGATCCAACCCCAAATCATATCCACAACTCGCTTGATGCAAACCTTATCGTTGCCGCCCCCTCCAACCCAACAGATCACCGCCATCATGTAGCCACAGATACCTATCCAACAGCCTGTCGCAAGTCAGTGGACATACCCCGCTACACAACACAACCAGTCTGCGGTGCACGGTGTGCAACCCTCGGTGGCACCCGCAACGCATATTCTGCAGGTGAACCCGCAATATCCCTATCCTTATCCTGCGCAACCAACAGTGGCCAATCTTTCTTCCCAAACTAGTGGATGGTGGTCTTCACAGGCACCCCTGCCTGCAGGGATCCCCGCCCCACCATCTACTGGCCAAACCATCCCATCATTTCCACCACCTGGCCCTGCTTTCCCAGGTCAGCCCCCTGCTCCTCCTGCACAGACACCTCCAGCAACAGGTCTGGACCAAGCCTTTCTACTTATTCAAACCCTCATAGAGGAGGTAAGGCATCTTAAGGCCGCTAGCTCAGACACTATACAGATCATGGACTTTTACCAAGATGATCCCATTAGTTCAGCAGTCCCCATGTTGTCGTTGCCACCTGGGATGTCCTTACCTCATTTTACCAAGTATAATGGGGAGGGGGATCCTAATGCTCACTTGGTTACTTTTAGATCCAAATCCTTGTTGTTGCAGCAATGGCCTCACACGATTATCCGCGTCTTTGCTATGTCTTTGACAAGGAAAGCTCTAGATTGGTATCAAGCCCTCCCACGCTCTTCCATTTCAACCTTAGAAGAGCTTCTAACACAATTCGTGACTCGCTTTAAATACAACTTAAAGCCGGAAGTCACGTTAGATCAACTCATGGGAGTGAAACAAGATCCTCTCGAACCAGTCTAGAAGTTCATACAGCGCTGGAATGCTACTTTGAATGAAATCCATGAGCCAATCGCGGACTCACATTTACTGGCCATCTTCAAAGGAGCAGTCAATGACTTTATCAAGTCAAAGCTGTATTACCTTTCCCCAAACTCCTTACATCAGGCCTTCACTCAGATTAGAAGCATTCAAGATGCTGCGGAGGCTAGCAAAGACCCAGCGTATGTCACCTACAAAAACGCACACAACAAAGGCAAGGACAAAGGCAAAGCGACAACAATGACAGTGGCTACGCTGGCTAAAGGTGCAAAGAATAAGAACAAGAAGACACCTACAAAGCCTTCTGAGACCACGGCCAGTGTAGGTAGTACTAGCCAGGACACAGCTGCCCTTGAAAGCTCTCCCCAGCCGAAACCAAACTTTGAGCGTAAAGACTGCTCAAAGTATGTAGCCCTGCCTGTAAAACATTCAGAACTATTGAAACAATTATTAGGGGCCAGATATATGCAACCCAAAAGGGTATCCGAAGAAGCTCTGAAGCGTCACAGACGTCATTGTGAATTGCTGAAGAATCCTTCTTTAGCCCTGCCTAACAAGCCACCAGTTCCGAAATCTTTTAGGCTGGACCGTTTTTGTGACTACCACCAGTTGTGTGGTCACAACATAGATTACTGCTGGGTGTTGAAGGATGATATTCAACGCATGATCAACGATGGTCATTTAAAATTAGACGGCAATAATCCAACGCGTCCGGAAAACCAAGCGTTGCACGTGTATAAGGATCCGTTGAACGCAAACAACGCACCTTACACGATCAGCGTAGTGAGTACGGATGGTGAGAGGAAAGTACTACCCAAACAACCATTTGTTTTGCATGTACCTACCAACTCACCAAGGGGGGCAAACCTTTCATCAGTAGCCAATGGTGTCTCGAGGCCACCTTTCATTATACGGGCACCTTCGCAGAATACCACTCAGCCACACAGTAACAGACAAGCCACGGCTTTGTCCATGCCCATGCCTAGGGCACCCTTCATCATTAGGGTGCCAAAACCACCGGCTGCTGCTCTCACGCAGGGGTAGACCTCTAACCAAAATCATCAACCATCACCTGACAAGCGAAAGGGAGAGAACACATCTGTTAACATGACGAAAGATCATTTTACGCTCGGCTTCCCTAAGCCTAGGCCTCTGGCCTCTGTGCCTTCGCCTATATCTCAGAAACAGAATAAAGGTGCGAAAATGCAACCACCTCCTCTTGGCAAGAAAAAGAGCAACCCCCCAATCGACACCGTTCCACCTCGGGAGATTCGTCTCTTGGGCCGAATGGAAGAGGACAAGGGCGATAAATAACCCAGCCGAGAGAAGGACCTCCTCTATGACCTGCTTATGACGTCTCGGGAACTCCGTGAGGCTATGGTCCACATGCTTACATCCATATCTGTGAATGAAAGCTTGCCAGTGGAGGAGGAAGCGATACATGCTGTCATGTTTCCTTCCAAAGCTGAGCAATCTAGGCCTACCTCACTGACCTTTCATGATGAGTCTATCAAAGATGATCTTGAGAAAAGTTAGGTGACAACTGAACCCATGTTCATCACCATTTGGGTCGGTCAGTACCGAATCCGAAGGGTACACGTGGATGATGGTGCAGCTACAAACGTCATTCCTTATTCCATCGTGGATAGGTTGGGTCTGGTCAACCATATCACTCCCACAACAACAGCTTGCGTAAAATCGTTCAATGGGGCAAGGGTTCAGGTCAAAGGGACAGTCTGTATCGAATTTGTGGCAGGATATCAATTCCCAACAGAGGCCACATTCCTAGTCATCGAGGAGATGCCTGGATTCAACTTGATCTTAGGGAGGTCATGGCTAGCCCAGCTGAGGGCAGTTTCATCACCGATACACCAAGAGATACACCTACCCTACACTGGAGGGGAGGTTGTAATACACGGTGATGAAATCACCCCCAGGACTGTCAACAACATTGAAGAAGAACGGGGTTCGGAGATAGAAACATCGGATGATCAAACCTATCCCCAAATCCCTCAACAAATCAACACTAATGATGACAATCTAGCCTGGGCCAACCTGCCATTTCAGGATGGCGGTGTAGAGGAGTCAGATTATAAATCCCCCCGCCCTTACACAACACTCAACGTGAAGGCCATTAAGAGACAACTGAGGATTGATGGTTGAAGAATGGCATTTACACACATTATCACGTTTTTATCAGCTATTACCGTTTGCATTCAGTAGTCTGTTTTTCATTCAATACATATTTACGCTATAAAATTTTTCAATTTTTACGCTTGCCATCTCTTTACGCTATTGCATTTCTTTTACGTACGCTATTCATGTTGCTTAATCACTTTAGCCTAATTACGCAGAATTGTATACTGTCATCATTTACGCTTCCTATATTACGCAAAGGGCCCGCAATGGCCTTAAACTAGTTATGGCCCACAACGGCCTTAAACTAGCCATCGCCCGCAACGGCCTTAAACTAATTTCCAGTTTACGCAGACTCCTCTGACGGCCTGTAATGGCCTAAAACTAGTTCTGGATTACGCAAACGCCAGCAGTGGCCCGCAATGGCCTAAAACTAGTCCGCAGTTTACGCATTTGGCCCGCAATGGCCTTAAACTAGCCCTTCCACTCCACCGGCATAACTTAGGAAAAATCCTTAACGATTACGCTTACGCTTTGCAGATAAAAATGCAAAAGACAAAACAAAAATGAATAGCATTTAAAATTGCCACAAAAATCTCGTAGCTAGTCTTCTAGTCGTTAGCATAACCATTGTTGATTCCAATCAATAAAACCATGCGTAAACCACAATTACGCATCTCCCCTAATGTCACTGTCACCAGTATCTCTTAAGCCCGGCTCTAGCCCTAATGGATCGTCCTCTAGTGGACCTTCTCTTCTGGGAAGTATTCCTTCATGAGGAATTTCCTCTTCATGAGGTCCTTACTCTGGCATCGGCTCCACAAGGGGACGCTCCTCATCATTACGCTCCTCTTCCTGTGCTTGCTCCTCAGCTTGCTCGTCTTCTCTATCCCCTTCGGGCACCTAGATATAGAAAACATATTAGCAAGACAAAACTTGACAACACAATAGGAAAATTTAGACTTAGCCATGATTAAACTTACTCGCGATGGCCCTGCTTTCGCAGCAAAAGGAAGGTTTTCTAGGCCGACCCACAGGCGCTTCATAATTTCCTCCTCAGGTAGGTCCAACCACACATCATCTCCCAAGGCAGCTCCAGCCTTCACCTTCCCTTTCTCCATGCTAGTCCAGCGAGGCGGGTTAGGGAAGAATGTAGGGACTGTAGTCTGGCCCCCATGGAGAGTCATCTCCTTTTCCGGGGACGCACTTACAATCACCTTCTCTTTGAACTTCTCGAAGACTTCGGATGCTCCAATGACGTGAAGAAAGACTTGCAAGGATTGAGCTTTGATGGCAGAATTGCGATAAAGTTTGCCATGAGCGATGCTTTCTCGCTTATACAAATGTTTATGGTCCTTTTCCTTCTGCCCCTACTCTTGCACACTTGCACAGTAATCCCTCCAATCCTGGCTTTTCTGAGCTAGGAGCTCTATCTACATGCGCTGCTCTACCAACACCAGACTGGTTTGCACGCCATTTTTGATGGTAGTCCAATAACGGGAGTAGTCAATAACAGTAGTATGCCAATCCTCATCACCCGTCTCCCGCGCCTGTAGGAATTTGCATTGTGACTTTAGGTCTCCGACCTCTTTGGTCAGAGACTCAATCTTCTGATCTGACCTCTGCAGCCTTTTCTAGAGGTTTTCATTCATGCCTCTACTCTCCCATAAGGAGAGAGTCGAGCGTAATGCACATTTACACATTTCCTCATAAATGTGGCATGGCAAGACTGCCCCATCTGATGGAGGCTCCACTGTGTCCAAATCAATGGGCTCCGTTGGGTCCCATCAAAGGTGAGCTCTTAACAGCAAACATGGTCAATATATATGACATATTACTACTGTACAATAAAATACATCTTTTATAACTACAGCGTACCAGCCTCAGGATTGACGCGCTCGAGACGCTCGATCATATCGTTGACAACGCCTTCCGTGAAGGCGAACTTGTCGGGAAAGTCTCTCCACGCTCTGCTCACGGCGGCGGACGCAGACGTATCCCCTTCTCCTGTAGCGTAGTTAAGTTAGAAACTCTGATTATTAATAGAATTCTGTAAAATTTCCAATACGCTCATTACCTCTACCGGTGACAGCGGCAACCTCGCCAACATCTTCCGCCCCCTTCTCCTCTTCATGCACATGAGTCTGTGCGTTGCTGGTTCCAACAACTGGGGCCTTCTCACACACAAGGGTCTGTGCATGGCTCACCTTAACAGCTAGGGCCTCTTTTTCTAAAACTGGGGCCCCTTCCCCATGACTTAGTATCACTGCCCCTGTTTCAGGGGTCAGCTGCTCCGTAATTTTCACTGGTCATATCACAATACTCTTAATATATCATTCCAAATATTCTAAGTAAACATTGCGTAATACAGTTTTCAATACATCTCCTTCACACTTACCAGGCAGAGGCTTACTCCGCTGAACTCTAACCTCCACAGCTCGGCCTGCGCCACTCCCAGGCTCCGCAAAGGCCTCAGTTATACGAAGCCTTTTACGCCGAGCTGCAGGTTCTACAATTTCCGCCACCAAACGTTTCCCTCGTGAGGCATCGCCAATGTAGATAGGCATTATCTCGCCTACACTGTCGGGGCCTCGTAGTTGAGACGCCACCAAACCCTTGGTCGTTATTGACAGAGACTCCCCAATCCCTTCCGGAGGATCCTACCCATGGGTAGTGCTGAGGATATGTGTAATCCAAGGTTTGGATAGCTGGTCTTGGTCTTGTTGCACCCAGACCCCATTCCTTTGGACAATCAAAAACTTAGAAAAACGCTGAAGGCAAGCTATGAAGAAGGCGTAATGCACATTGAAATAAGACTCGAACTTCTTGCGAAGCCTGATCATCTCAGTGCGTAGTCCCGCAGCAAAATAGCTTGCCCAATTAAAGTGGGTCCCTTCTTCCAGAACCTTCTGCATAATACGGGTCTGCTCTATGGAAAAGAACTTCCCTTGCGAGAGCGTTTTGGAGAAAGTCCAGGCCCAGAAAAGGGGATAAACTGTCTTGGCAATTCCTAGTTTGATTCTTTCACAAGGAATCCCTTTAGGCTCCTTCTTGACCCTTACCCACTCCTCCAGCCACTTCTGGCAGTTGAGACTCCTCTTCGCCTTCTCGTCTATGGGAAGGCCGTCAAAGGGGATGCCAAAAAGGTCTACAAAGAGCTGAGCGTCAATGTCAAAACTTACACGCACGTGATGCACGTGCGTGCAAAAATGCTCTGCCTTTTCACTGAAGGAGTTGACCAAGGTTAGCATTTCACTGGCGGGGACATCAGGAGTTGCGGCTAAAAATAAATGCATTAGCCTCGCTTCTCGAATCTTGGTGACCACCGCAATTGGGGCCGCCACATGGCCAAGCCAGTGTTGTGCATCCTTGATGTCGCCGTAGCGGAAGAGGACGGTATTCGCCTCGCAGTCAAAAATTATAAGGGTAATCTCCCGGGATTCCCTGACTGAACAATGTAAGACACAGGTCAAACAAAAATACTATTATGCAATGTTCACAATTCACAACTACACCACGCAACAATAGAATATGCAGCAGTTTTACCAGGTCCAAATGGCAAAGGAAATGGAGGAAGATTCCTCTGCACATCCTCAACGGTAAGGGGTGGATCCAAGGTCCAGTCATCATGTAGCCACCTGAGATTTTGGCAATTCTCGAAAGCATCAGCATAGCGGGTGGGGTACTCATGAATGTCGAAGCCGATCTGCCCCATCACACCAGCGCGTACGTTGCTAGTTGAGGTAAATGCCTTTATTGTTGTTTCGGTCCATGACAACGTATCACCATCTCCTACTAACCTATTCTCATGAATAAAAAACCTGTACCATACCACATAGGCTTATCTTATGCTTTGCAAAACCCAGCCAATAGACATATAACAAAAATACAGTCAACAAAACTACTTACCCGCCTGAATAATACACAGTGCCTACTAGGTTCTGGAAGTAGGTCGAGACATGGCGAGCCACGAACAGAGTGTTATATGCATGGTAGCAACTAAACTAGGCCATTTCCTAGATCCAACTTAAGCACCTCAAACCTCGGGTGCTAAGTTCTCGGTCCTCGGGACGTCCAGTATCGATGGCTCCGTTTGTCAAGAAAGCTAGGATCCCCTGCGTGGAACCCACTAACAGGTGCTCCAAAATGGCACCAGCAATATCGCCTGACAAATTAGACCATATAATAATGCTGTAGTTGCACAGTAAGAACTGCAGAAACTCCAGCACATCCTTTTGAAACCATATGGCCTTCCCATGCAACCAAGTTTGCGGGGGCGGGACATTAGGCACGATCGGGTTTATACAGCACAGAACCCCAACGATGTCTAACACGATTAAGACAGGCTTTAGCATAATACTGTATAGAAAACGTAATACATAGATCAACATCTAGATTCACATTTGCATGTTTAAATACAGAAAACCTACAAATCACGCTTAGTTATCCATGCCGAAATCGCCAAAACCCTTACAACAGCGCAAGGTTTGTCCCTGACAACGGCGATAGATGTAACCCCATTAAACGCGAGGTCCCTAGTCTAAAACCCTCGTTTATGCAAACAACACTACAACAATAAACACTGCTAGAATAACAAAAATACGCAAGAGATGGCCTACCGGTTCAAGGGCGTAGGGTCCCTCACTTCGACCACTGCCTACGAAGCGCGCTCCAAATTCTCTTGCACCTTGTCGATCTTAGCCGATTTTGTGTTCTTCTTTTTCGCTTTAGGCGCCATTGTCACAATTTTAGAACCTTCACAGCTTCACACGTTCATGCCTTTGCAAATTACACGCTCCAACCTTCTACTCCTCTTTCTCTCGCTTCGTAACAGTTAGGAATTTGAATTCGCGACAGCCAGCAGCCTATTCTCACCGAAAACTACTTACTTATATGCGAGAATCACTGACTTGATATCCGATTTCAGTGGGACTTTCCTAAAATAGAACCCGAAAATCAAGGTATTAATGCGGTAGATATCACATGCGCCACTATCCAAAATGACATTAAACTACCACATATTATCGCCTCGTAATCGGGTAGCATTAATTACAGCCTGTTTACAATATTCAAAATTCAGTTAGCTTTCCATGTTCGACAACACCACATCATGCTCTCTCCTAATTATTTACACATTTGGAGATTTTGCAGGACGGTCGGCAAATGGACGCAACATTTTCAGCACCTCTAACTTTGACAGGCCCATACGGGAGGATAGTTAGGCAATTCGACCCTACGCTAGTAGAAATTAACCCTCTCTTTGATGACGTAGCCATAGCCATGTCGGAAACGTCCCTAGAATGGCCAGAACAGTCGATGCGCATGCTAGACCTGGAGGCTGGGGACATAACCGAAGACCCCCTCAATGAGGTTTCTATCGTTACGCATAAAGGTGAGGTCAAAATGCTTAAGGTTAGTTCTTTACTAGATTAGAAAATGCACGATTCTATAAAACAGGTCCTGCAAGACAACATTACGGTATTTGCATGATCATACGAGGATATGCCGGGACTAGATCCCAGGTTAATTCAGCATAACATAATCTTAGACCCGCAGATCAAAGAAATTAGGCAAAAGGTATGAAAAATCAAGCCAGAGATCGCGCTAGCTGTGTGTGATGAGATAACCAAACTGTATCAGGCTGGTTTCATCCACGCGGTCGATTACTCAAATTGGGTATCTAACATTGTAGTCGTCCCAAAGAAGACCGGAAGCATACACATCTGCATAGACTTCCGAGATTTAAACAAGGCCACAATCAAGGATAACTTCCCACTACCGAGTATCGACCAACTAGTCGATACGACAGCTGGGCATGTGCTTCTGTCCTTCATGGATGGGTTTTCGGGCTATAACCAGATTCGCATTAACCCAGAACATCAATTGAGAACAACGTTCATGACGCCCTGGGGCACCTTTTGCTACACTATGAT
>MNCI01010947.1:0-14412 GCA_015680685.1 Gnetum montanum
GGGAAGGACGCGATATCGCGGCCGACGCAAACCACGTCTCATCAACCAATTTCTTTCAACAGTAGAAGAAGATGCAACCTACATAAATGATAAAAACAAGAATAAATTTTTGCATTGTTAAAAGATTCATTTTATAAATTATTCAAAACTTCATCAATAAACAAACTCATTTGAAACTTAAGACCTAATAGCCTACTAATCATGGTGTTTAGAGAATGCATAATGATATATAAAACATCACTATTTCAAGTTTTCAAACATCACATTTCATAAATTAATTAAGAAAATTAATACGTATTAATATTTGTTATATGTTTAATGAAAAACTAATCGTATTACCTGAGAAAGAAGCTTCACTGCTAAAGTTTGAAGTCTAGGAGTATCTCCACCATGCAAACTCCACCATCCAGGTGGATCTTCTTGAGCTATTCCATCCATATCGACTATAGCATCTTCACATTTTAATGTTTTTGTATGTCCTTTAGTAAATTGAAGCCATTCCTTTCTAATTAAGCTAGCCTCACAAGGTGAATATAACCGTTTAACATATTCTAAAGAACTTGTTCTTACATCAAAATCATCACAAGGCTTTGTTGGATTTTTATCTTTATGTTTTGAAGAATACCACTTAATATTTAATGCATATGCACCCATATGCAATGGGGTATATGTAGCATTCCATCTTTTTAGAATCAATGGAAGTAACTGAGCATTATAAAAATCAAGAGAGCTATCTATTTCTATAACCCTTTTTTTAATTTCTGTTAACATATTTTTATAAATTACATAAATTTCTCCTAATGCAGGGGTATCTGTATCAGCATAACGAATGAAATTAACAATAGGTTGCAGCATGCTAACAATCCTCCTACAATATAACAAATACTTATTTTTAATAAGATATAAAGATGTAAACAATAAAAAATAAAGAATTATATTTCAAATAAATTATTTCTTACTTCATTTGTTTCCACCACTTATCTGATAAAATTTTTTCTCTAACACTCTTTCCCATAGTTGTGTTGGCTTCCTCCAGTTCTTCCATTTACTGGTTATAACCATTGTTTGTAATGATTCTTGTATCTCTTGCATTCTCTCCAACATTATGAAATATGAAGCATACCTATTTCACAAAATTTATAATTAGTTTAGCATTAATAAATCAAATTTTTTAAAAACACACAATATAGATTTTTGTATTCTATTACCTTGTTTTTATAGGCTTTTTGAAAGTCTTATTTTTGCTACATTCCTTGAACAAGGAATTTGAATAATGATGATTGCAAATGAAAATTTGTATGTCTTTTGCATCTATAATAAGCTTTGTCACCCAATCAATTTTACCAATATCACAAAGTGTATTATTTAGAGAATAAACAAAACAAGGAGTCCAACATATATTTGGATGAATCATTTTTATCATTTTTCCTGCATGCCTACAAACAGGAGCTAAATCTGTTATAATTTGAATAATGTTGTTTGAACCAATAGTTGCAATTGCTATCTTGAAAATTAGCATCTTTTATATGATTGGAGCAGTCTGTAGCATTATGAAAAAATGGTCCAAGTTGACAACTAATTATAATATTAATTAATGGATGTTGACGAATATCAGGCCATCCATCCATTTTAATAGAACAACCACTTCGCTACCAAAATTGCTTCCATTCTTCCAACTTTTTCATGCCAAGTTCATACCTCTCATCAAGAAGATCATTTCAAATTTTATCTTCAGTTGAAGGGATATAAGATGAACCTACCATATAAAAATATTAGTTTTACTAATAATTTTAAATAAAAAATGATAAAATTTAAAAATATTACCTGCTTCAATGGCACAACGAATTGCTTCTTTGAATGAAGGAGTACGTGCAAGTTTAAATGGTAATCCATTTGCATAAAACATTTTTGCAATACTGATATCAGCTTTTATTTTTATTTTTTGAATTTGAAAACTTATTTCTGTTTATTTAAGCACTTTTCTTTTTGCTGGTTGTATAACATCCTTTGTCTTGTTCTTACTTTCCTTTATTCGAATACTTACAATAATACTCTTTATCATAGTCTTTGCTTGAAAATAGTCATACATTGCTTTTTCAATATCAGGATATGGAAATTTATATGCAATAACACCTGTTCGTGTTTTATTTTCTAATGTCTGAAAGAAATGATGATGTATTCGTGTACCACTTGCAATGAATTCATGGCTACATACATGACACTTCTATCTTTTGCTTCCACCTCCCCCACTCCTACAAGTGTCTAATTGTGTTACGAATTGTTTTAATGGAGATTTCAAAATAAATCTACCTTTTGCAAATGGTTTCAAAATTTTCACATTACAATCTAAGACATTTTCTTTTTGTGATACATTTTCCTCCAATAGAGCACTATCTATTTCATTCTCATTGCTATCTATGTCTTGAATAGAGCTCATCTTTATGACTCTGTAAATATTAATGGTAAAAATTAGAAAATGAGATATGACTACTACTTTTCACAAAAGTTAAAATGAATTTTTTTAAAAAACTACAAATAGATATACTTACCAATTGCCTAAATTACTATGACTAAGGGTATTTATTTTTTCTTTTTCTGCTAGCAAAGAGCTTTTAGAAAAATGTCTTAAAAGCTTTAACACTAAAATGTCATTCAATGCAATAACCTTGGAAATGCAAAATAATAATAGAGTCAGGGAAAAAATTAAAAATACAAAATAGTGATAAATTTAAAAATAACAAGATGAAATTTCAATAAGGAATAGAAAAAAAAACTGAAAATCATAAACAAATGTACTTAATAACTGTTAAAACAATGGGCAGGATTTCATAAAATATGAAATATGGCATCATGAAGGAATTGCTTTTTTGAATGAAGGAATAAAGCCCAAGCTGAAGAACAGTGAAAACAGCTTTAATGCATGCAAAAGGATAGTGAACAAAAAATTGTTATGAAATTGTTAAATGATGAAAAGTATAATAAATATTCAACCAAGAGAATCTGTTCTCTTTCTGCTAAAATCTCCTGTTTTCTTCAAGCATTCGCCCTAACATTAAACTCCGCAATGTCAAATAAAGATAGGGATAGAAAATATTTGGTTGGACCATTAATCTTGCGGTATTGAACCAAAGTATGAAACAAAAAGGAAAAGTTTCGAAAAATAATAGGAATCAAATGATGAGAAAAAAATAATTCAAGAGAACTTCCAAATATTTTATCTCCTTGAACAAATTGTAATCAAACATGAAAAAATTGACAAAACCTTAAAACAACCTCAAAGAAAAAAGGATTGAACTAAACAACTAGTAAGTGAGACGATTTTTTTATGTACATAAAAAAAGGACTCAGCATGTCAAAGGACTCAACATGTCAGACTGGAAGTGAAGGTTCGCACAAGCAACCCCAAATAAACAAATCATTAGAGATCCTCAACAACTGTTAGCCCGCTCAAAATCAAACGATAGCTGATACACTATATATGCCATTGTTGTCCATGATATAGAAATTGTTGCCCTGCTGAAAATCAAACGATAGTTGATACACTATATATGGCATAGTTGTCCATCGATATGGACCATTTTTTTTGGATATTTTTAATAGAAAATAAGATGCCCAAAATGGGCAACGAGGGCAACGAGACCTCCTTCATCAAGGAAAAATGCTCATCTCCTCCTTCGCCCACACTATATATGCCATAGTTGTCCATCGATATGGAAAGAATCAATATGGACCTTTCTTTTTGAACATTTTTAATAATAGAAAATCAGACGCCCAAATTAGATTGGGCAACGAGACCTCCTTCATAGGAGAAATGCTCATCTCCTCCTTCGCTCGCAGATGCAGTGAGATACTAAGAAAAACTGAAGATGAAGCAAAGAATTTCAAATTGGAGAGTCTGGCAACACAAACATCCAATTTCCTATGAATGGCGGAGTAGGAGCGTCGATCAATAAAAGGTGTTGGATGCGGATGCAATTTGCAGATAAAAACAGTAAGATTGGACGCAATTTGTAGGTAAAAATAGGTAAGATTTTAATGGACAATGAATGTTTCGGTTGAAAGTCGAAAATCGAGACACCATTGCACGAAATGTGGAACGTGAAATTTTCTTGGGAATCACGAATCTCCAACGCATAGTTGCCAACTCACACCCACATTCTATTATAACTGCCATCACCATTACTACCATTACTATCATGAATGCCCACCCACGTTCGCCACTACTACATTCACTAACGCACCCACCATCGATGGTCACTACTACATTCACTAACGCACCCACCATGGATGGTTATTGCGTAACGTCCCTGTGCAGCCTGGGAAATTCTAAGATGGCTTGTCATCCTAACCCATTAAAATAATACAAGATAAGTTAATAAAGTAAGATGGAAAATGATGGTAAGATAACGTGAAATGAAGTTGTACTTCATCAATCAATGACAAAGTTAAAAAATAGAATTACAGCATTAATTTATTTGAAAGTAGGAGTCACTAAGATTCATTAGGAAAAAGCAAACAATAGTTTTATAGCTCTTAATTAGAGATTCATGCAAATCATTCAATAAAGAAGAAAGAAAATAGTAATGTTTCGTTTTAGTAAACCAGGAAAAAAAAACTTTGGCATGATTCCATCATTAAAAGACGTACGAAATGCTAGGATTGCTGCGTTTTAGGCGGACGTTGCACAGAATTGAGGCTGCAGATGCAACAAGTGCTGCGATCTAGTTTAGGTTTTGCGTACCCAGTAATGGTCAAGTTTTACTTTTACTGAACTCCCACAACAACGGTGTAGATGCCTAGAGTCTGCTTTGGTATTTATGTTTTGCATTTATGTGATGATGGTACATGCAATGCGCCACACTTATCTCATGCCACGTGTGTGAGACAAAAATGGCCAACATGCACACGTTCCTTCCGTTTGAATGAGGGTATGATTCAATAATGTTATATGAAAATTGAATGATTTGTTTTATAATGAGGTGTTATCTTAACGAAAGAATCTTTGATTTATTATAAATTAAAAAGAATTCCCTTTATAAAATTTCAATTTAATAATGTCAAACTCATAGTAATAAAGTTAAAGTTTCAAATTCAAAAATATTTAGACATTTTTTAATTTCAAGTTTAAAAATATTGACGGATATGGATTTTGTCTTTCTTTTATTTTATTTTTCTTTCTAAACTTTTCTTCCGTGGTGTAGCTAATACCCCACAACTGTAATCCTTTTGAGGACTATTGAAATAATTTTAAAATTATATAGAGACTGTGAAGTTTGACAATGTATATATATATATATATTTTGAAATCAAAACTATTAATCATGGCCTCGTGCCTAGCATGGGTGAAGTTGACATCAACACTTAGCCTCCAAACCTTAATTACATGCAAGTGCAAAGATAGCAAAACCACAAAATTTTAAAAGAAAATGCAACAGATAATTTAAAAAAAACATCGTAAAGTACAGGTAAATTAAAATTTCAAAGCAGACTATGCTAATCTAAACATGACTAAAATAACCATATAGTCAAAAAAGAACTAAACATGGGCCACCCTTACAACACCATCTTATTTAATCAAACTTTAAATATATAATTTTATTATTTTAACCACATAGTTCTATATCTAATTCTTAATCTTTTTACAAGGTAAAAGTCAAAAGCATGTGGACTACTTTGAGCACAAGATCCATACTAAACTTAATGAGGAGGATAGGCCCACATTAGATTGTGGCTAGCCGAAACTTTTAGATTTTTCCTTGGGATTTTTTTTTTTGAAAAAGGGGAATGAAGGCTAGGGTAAGGATTGCTGTTGGATCCCATCACACTCAAGAACTTATTACACTGTCGATGAACACAGTCCTCATTTTTTTTCTTTTTTCCTTTTTTTTAGGAAACTTTGCTCATGGTGTACTTCATTTTTAAGGTAGAAATTCCAACACGAGTCTAGTCGATTAGCTGCACCACCAAAGAACACGATCCTTTTGAAACTTTGCCCATGGTGCAGTTCAACCCTTGTGTACGTGCCTTTAATTACAATTTAATAACATTATAGTAAGTCTCTTGGGTGGCTACGGGTTCTCAAGTGGAGATGAACACACTTCACCCTGTTGTTCACAGGGTAGCCATGGATCATCACACCTAAGAGCTAGGGCTTATGAGAGGGAAAATGGGGTTTTCCAAGTTCACCTAGTGATTATGGCTAACCATTCTCCAACATCACCTATCCTACACTCACATAATCATGATGATTACATCATAAGTCAGCATAAATCTCATACTCCATAATCCAACACAACTAAAGAAACTAAAACCTTGAAAAAGACTAGGAAGAATCAAAGCATTATTGAAATACATAGTATAAAAGAGATTTTATGTAATAGTAATAAGAAATATTATATAAAGAATTACTAACATTATTTTTCAATGGTGCTCTAATGACCCAATGCCTAGTAACTCAAAAGACCATAATGATTATTAAAATCATATGCAAAGGAAAAATCAAAACAATATGCTAAGAAAGAAATGATGGAAATGCAAAGAAAACATGCAAAATGCAACTATATACAAATGAAATGCATGGCAAAGGGAAAGAAAAACATGCAACTAGGGATCTACTAGGTGTCCATGTGGGGCACCTGAGTATAAATGCCTCAAATGAAATGCAACAAATTTCCTATGTAACTTGTGTCCTTGCATGTTAGCAATTTCGTAAACGTTGGGGCCAATGACGTCTTTAACTCGAAATGGACTTGACCATATAGGAGAGAACCTACCGTGAAGATTTGCTTAATCAAATGTTCTACCTCTTTCTAGGACTAGGTCTCCTAGCTTAAAGACTTCACCAACATACTTCTTATCAAGAAATCGTTTAACAATTTCTCGATAAGTATGATTACGAAAATCAAGACATAATCTTAACTTGTCTATTCATTTTCTATCATGCACTAAATTTGGATGTTTCATAAGATGAATAATTTTAGATTCCACAAGTTTATCAAGTTCATCTTTCATCCAAGTTTCAATCTTAGGTTTAACAGGTCTAAGTCTTGGTGAGTCATTGAATATAGCCTCTCTAGAAACATGTTCAATGGATATGTCATCAGGATTTGGCACACCTTCGAATGTTTTGATGGTTCGGATCTCATTTATATCTTCGTGCTTCCTTAAAGATGGTAGGTCACTCAGAAGAAATCCCTTTCCATTATGTTGATGATGAGGCAAAGTATCATCATAGATTTCTTCACACTCTCTAGAAGTTTGATAGGGTTGGGTGGAATCTATATGAGGAAAAGGATTTGTTTTTGTAATTTCACTTACATGGTCATCTATAACATGCTTGTCATGCTCAACCTCAATAACTCCAACATAAAAGTTAGTGTTTTGATTTTCCAAAGAATGATTCTGATGATCGAAGATTGTAACTACTTGCTTGTAGAAAGGCTCTATTGGTATGACCATGTATTCAAATTTTCCTTTGATAGGGATTAATAGTTCCAAGAAATTTGACCTAAAGAAGCCCCCAAACTTGGCTCTGAAAGTCCTTGATAAGAGCACACCATAAGTGGGTGACATGTCAACTACTAGTGATGAGTTGCGATATCAAGACCACGATATCGGGTCCACGATATCGGAGCTTGCCAAGTGATATCGGACATTTGATGTCAGAATTTGTCTCGTTGCCTATAAATAAGAGGCAGGCATACTTGGTTTAGCAATTAGATAGTTAGTTTTCTTAATCCCTTACTCGAACTCTTGCAGTTTTCCCTTTCCACAGCTAGAATTATTTCTGAGTGTTCGCAGTAGGAGTCATAAAGTGAACGAATATTTATTTGAGCATTGTGTACCTAAGCACACCTTGTGTTCAAAAATAAAGATGAGCTTTGTGATAAACCTTGCAACATTTAGAATAGCTTATTTATTGCATTTAATGTTATTTACAGTTATTTAATGCTTTCATTAGTTAATTGATGTTGCTTTTATCAAGTTGTTAATTCTCACAAGTAAGCACACTCAGTACGACCACTTCAAGCATACGTGGAACACTCGGTAACCCAGTAACGACTAGTGTTTGGTAATCCTAGTAGTGTTACATTGGTTCAAAATGTGTACAGAGAGTGGGAACGGATGCTAGTGTTAGGACTAGTTAGAACACTAGCTTATTAGTTAAATTAAATTAGTTACTTAATTATTTCATTTATCCCCTTTTTTTAGCACTAGGACATAAAACATAAAAAGCATAAAAATCATATACCTCAAGTTTACTTAATCATATCGTCGTGCCATATGAGTAAGCTTGGGAAGACAACGATCGCCTAACCCATCCTTATTCTGTGAAGGCACATAAGCACTTAGTCCTTGGAGTTCGACCGAATCGTGCGTAATGCTTGTATTCATATGGTTGAGCGTAGGGGTACCTTACCACTCATCAACTAGGATATTCATGTAACATGTAAATGTAGGATATTGTTTAAGTTGCACCTTCACTCCTTTCAATGATCCTACTATAGGTACGTTAGACCCATCGAGTTGTATTACACTTTTGGTTTGTGGTATCATTTGTATTCCTAAACTCTTACATACCTCAAGTGGCATGACACTAACAGTTGCTCCATAATCCATCAAACAATTATAAATGTTCTTTCCTAAAATAATCAGAGTTGTTAGGAAAGGAGGTTGCTCTTTTTTGTTCATCATGGAATTGTTTTCATTGTGTACTGATAGTGTGTTAGGACTTTCTGCAAAGTGAACTTGCCTTTCAGGGGTTGGGAATTTTTCTTTTTCAGTCACATGAGTGTGAACTACATTCTGAATCATCTTTTTCATTTCATTAAATTGTAAAAGGTCATACATTGGAATGTTAGCTTTGACCCTTTTCAAATCCTCAACTAGATCGTAAGTCTTATGCTCATCTTTAGCTTTTTGTTGAGGTGGAGTTCTTCTAAGTATAGAAGATGGGTTTGATCATTATGGAGCATTTGTTTGGGATGACCCAATTTGAGTATTTGTGTTACTTTGACTAGGAGCTCTTCTATTTGGGAAAGTGCAAGGGTCATTCCTAATTTGTTGTTGTGTAGTGTTCACAATGTCGCTAAGTCCATGGTAGTAAGCGTTATGTGGGTTGGGGTCGCTTACCATAACTTGTCCTAATGAGAAAACCTCTTCATTTTCTGTTTCATGAGGTACAGTAAGGACCATAATATGGGTTTTTCCATTTTGTTGTCCTTGGGTGTTGTTTCCATATAATGCTAAAACTTGGGAAAATGTCTTCTTGGAATGTTGCCTAGTGTTATCGAGATGACAATAATTGTCATTGACTGATGAATTAGGCTTTTCTGGTTATATAGGACCCTTGTTGTTGTTTCTCTTTAATTCAACTACTTCGTTGGAAATTTTTTGAAGTGAAGTTAATATCTGGATCATTTGATCTTGAGTTTGAGTTGGGGGTTCAGAAGGGTTGGATATCCCATTCGGGTTTACGATTGATTAGATTAAGGCCTTCGATTGGTTGTCATTCAAACTAGTGTTAGATGGTAGGAACGAAGAAGATGTGGGACCTTGAAAGTAGCTATTTGTAGGTTGACATTTGAAGGGGAACAGGAGTTGGAACATAGTAATGGCCATTGGGAAAGTTGGTAAATGTAGAGGGTTAAATTGCATGATATTACTAATGCTCATCATTCCGAATTGAGTTTGAATGCTATTCATAAGGGTGATTTGTTCTAACTCCACGACTTTAGCCATTGCTCCCTATATTTTTGTTATGTTTGAATTAGATTTGATGGCATAGGCAAAGAATGGGTTGATGGTAGAGAGGTAAAAGTTGAGAATGCCATCAGGTTGTGGATGCATCTCACTTGGCACATAGGCTAGTTGGTGAAGGAATCTTAGGTTGTAATGTCGAACATTTTCCCAAGGTAGCTTTCTTAAGCTTGTGAAGTTGATGCGATTGTAGGGCTCATGAATCAAAAACTTATTTTTGAATTCTTGCCATGAGTCAATGGAGGCATTGGGGAGCATCAGAAACCATTAGGTTGCTTTGGTTCTGAATGTTGTTATAAACACCCTACATGCTACATCATTTTGTACAATGTTATGGATGCCTAGTAAGGTTTCAAAACATTATATGTGTTGGTGGGCATCACTAGTAGGGATTGTGGGGTTGTAGTGATTTTGGGATATCATGATAATTGGTGAATTTGAAGGGATTGCTTACCAAGAGAGCCAGGGGTTGATTGGTTGCCATCCTAGTTTTAGTTCTCCTAGGAATAAAACTTGGAAAATGTGAAGCTCTTTATTCCCTCAATGCAAAGTGACATGTAGTTGGTTGACTAGGGGCAGAGGAGAGTTTGCTCATAAAACAAAATTTACCTAAAATAAATGTTAAAATAAAACTATAAAATTGTGTGAAAAAGAAAGAAGTATTGTAATAATATATTTTTTTTGAAAAAAAAACTAAAATATGCTATTTTTTTAAAAAATATTTTTTTGAATAGAAACATAAATGTATATAATTACAATACTTATAAAATTGAAAAGGCCAATAGTAAAATGCAAAATTTCAGAAAAATAAATTTAAAATTTCATAATTAAATAAAACCACCTTACCTATCCTAGGACTAAGGTAAGAATCGTCAAAACACAAATTTGAAAATGGGATTGGGAAAGGAGGGTTATAAAAATAAAGGTTTTGGTAACAACAATTTTTAGAAAATGAGAAGCATATAAAAAGGCAAAAAAATAAAGAGTTAGAAGACAAAGGTTTTTTTAAAAAAATTTAAGGTTTCAAGATAGGAACAAAAAAGCCACAAGAAAATGACAAGAGCCAATAAACAAAAGGTGGGAGAAAGGTCCTTCTTCTAGTGCTAAAAAGGTGTTTAAAGAGACTATTGCCTAGGGTGCCTCCTGTATGGGTATGGAAACCCAGGAATAGTCTCAACTAGAGAGAGCTATGTGGCCTTTTTGCAAACAGTAAACTAAAAAAAAAGAGAATCTAGAATTTAAATTAAATTATTTTCTCAAATACAATAAGCAATTAAAAAAAAAAATTTCCTTGGTCTGGTTGATGCTGTCAGTCTATCATTGCCAATGGTGTCCATTGCTATGAAGGAAGACTATGACCACCGCCTGAAGAGGGAGAGAGAAAAAGAGAGATTGCCATGAGGAGCTGCTACCTCTTTGGTGTTACTGGATCTCACACCATTGAGAGAGACCACCTGCTAGTGTCATTTATTGCTGGCAGATGAAGAGAAAGAAAGATGAAATAGGAAAGCCATTGAAAAGAAGAGACAACCTACTAGGAAGAAGAGAGGCTCCACTACCCTATGCCCTGCCACTAGCAGGAACTCGCATTGTTGCTATTTCAATTTGTGTTGTTGTAGACGTGCAACAGCAACTTGCCACCTGTTGGTTCACTACAATAGCTGAGAGGAAGGAAAGAGGCTGCCACTGTTTCTAGGAGGACCACCATAGCTCGTCACATGCCTTGCTGCTGTTGGCATGTCGTTGTAAAGAGAAAGAGGGAGTGAGGAGGAGGAGAAGGAGAGAAAGAAAGACTATCCACCACAGTTCGCATAAGGAAAAAACTAGTGTTGCTCAAAGCCTATAATCATCTACCACCTCTTATGTGCCACTTGTAGCCTCCCAACCGCCAACAACACTACTATTGAGGTGCTGTTGTAGACATGTCTACGCCCACAACTACTGGTCGTAACCATCACATGATTGACACTATGGGGAGAGAGGAAGCCGAACCTCATGTACCCCACTGCTTTTGTTGTTTTCAATGGAGAGAGATGCACTGCTATAGGTAGGAGAATAGGAGATAGAGAGAAAGACCGTCCACCCATAGAAAAGCAGCCCATGTGCTGCTAAGACAAGCAAATGGCCCAAAGAAAATTGCATGTCTTGTGTCCTGCGCATGGGCTACACTGCTTACATTTCCATAGATAAAAGAAGAGAGAGAGAACCCTCCTATTGTTGCTGCAAAGACCCCAAGGATTCAATTTTGAGTTGCTGGCTCCTACCTTGGACCCTTCCCTCCCCCCTACCAACCCCGAAAGCCCCCACTATTTTATAGCTACGTCTCTGCCATGCACCGGTAACTGAAATGTAGGCTATAACACCTACCAACTCACACCCATGTTCTATTGTAACTGCCATCATCATTACTGTCATGAATGCCTACATTTGCCACTATGACATTCACTAATGTGTCCACCATCAATGGTTATCACTGCCACCACATTGAGTGCGTAACATCCTGTGACTTGGGAAGTTCTAACATCGCTTGTCATCCTAACCCATTAAAATAATACAAGATAAGTCAATAAAGTAACATGGAAAATGATAGTAAGATAATGCGAAGTGAAGTTACTATAATTTGTCAGTCAATGACAAAGTTAAAAATTAGAAATACAGCATTAATTTATTTGAAAGTAGGAGTCACTAAGATCCATTAGGAAAAAGCAAACAATACTATTATAGCTCTTAATTAGAGATTTGTGCAAATCATTCAACAAAGAAGAAAGAAAATAGCAATGTTTCATTTTAGTAAACTAGAAAAAGAAAAAAACATTGGCATGATTCCATCATTGAAAGACGTACAAAATGCTAGGATTGCAACGTTTCAGCTAAACATTGCAGAAAACTAAGGGTGTAGGTACAGTAGCTGCTGCGATCTAGTTTTGGTTTTGGGTACCCAATTACGCTAAATTTTTACTTTTACTGAACTCCCACAATAGCAGTGTAGATGCCCAGAGTCTACTTTTGTATTTATGTTTTGCATTTATGTGATGATGGTAGATGCAACAACGCTTGCACCATGCACTTATATCACGCCATGTGTATGAGATAGAAATGACCATCATGCACACATTCCTTCCATTTGAATGAGGGTATGATTCAATAATGTTATATGACAATTGAATGATTTTTTTATAATGAGGTGTTATCTTAAGGGTAAGAATCTTTGGTTTATTATGAATTAAAAAGAATTCCCTTTGATAAAATTTTAGTTTAATAATGTCTAACTCATAGTGATAAAGTTAAAGTTTCAGATTCAAAAATATTTAGACATTTTTTTATTTCAATTTTAAAAATATTAATGGATTTTGATTTTGTCTTTCTTTTATTTTTTTTCTTTCTAAACTTTTTTTCCCTGGTGTAGCCAATGCACCACAACTGTAATCTTTTTGGGGATTATTGAAATAATTTTGAATTTATATAGTGATTGTGAAGTTTGACAATGTATATATATATTTTTCTAGAATCAAAACTATTAATCATGGCCTTGTGCCTAGCATGGACGAGGTTGACATCAACAGTATGTAAGATCTCACAATTTTATTTCTTGGTTTTGATCTTTGGTTGTTTCTACAAGATAGAACTTTGGACCTCCTTGGTTTTGATCTTTTCCAAGCAGGATTCCATGAGTGTGACCTCTAAGTTAGGTCTTGATCTTGGAGCCTTGTCTTGCCTAGATTAGCCCATTTCTACAATTAGAATCTACATAATAAGTCCACCTCAAGGTCCTCCCAAAGAGGGTTAATGGCATGCATAGCCTCTACTGCTTGCTCTTGAAGTTGTTGTTGCTATGGTTGTTGTTGGTCCCTTCCTCCTAGTTGTCACTTCTCCCTGGGATGTGATGGCACTCTCACTTGCAGTCATGTATTGGGTGCCATCTACGATCACAAACATAACCCATGAATAGCTCTTTAGTTTGAACCTTTGTTTCCTCAAATATCTTTCTTCATTATACCAGGTTATGTTAATTTCTTAGGCATTAGAATTTTATCATTAAGTTCTTGTTTCATGATTATAGGTTTGTTATATTATTTTATTTTAATATTTTGTTTGTTCATATGAACTCTTTATGATTATTATTTTAATAGTTTATCCATAGGAAGTTAGAAAAGTTTTGAAATTTTTTTTGTTAAAAACTGATGAGTAGCGAGGCATCCCTATGCCCAACCATATGAATCACAAGCATTCACATGTTGATGAGTGGCGAGGTACCCCTACACTCAACCATACGAAATGAGCGTCGCACGCGCGATCCGGTCGAACTCCGTAGATGGACTAGTTGTGGCACCTAGATAGTTAGGCTTAGGTCGCAGTTCGCTGTCTTCCCACCTAGACTAGTTTTGCATATGTCACGTATGGTTTAGTCTAGATGAGGTGTATGATGTGTTCTAACCTAAGCTACTCCTGAAGGCAATGGAAAATAATGTTAACTAAGCTAAGCTAAGAGGGAAAGGGTAAGAGAGTCTAATCTAGGCTAAGTGCGACGAGCAATCGATTCCTTGATCAACCGTACACATCTTGGACTTCGTGCACGGCTACCACTGGGACTACCAAGCGTAGCTCTGAGGTACGCCACTGGGATTACCAAGCGCAGATCTCAAATACGCCACT
>MNCI01010950.1:2155-109872 GCA_015680685.1 Gnetum montanum
AGGATTCAAGATAGATAGTTGTGGTAGAATACTAAGATTTGTATCAAAGAAACAAAGTGATACAAATAGAAGATCTTCACCTCATTGCTTGTTATCAATCTTACGTCCAAACTCTTTACCATTGATAATAGCCTCTTTATTGCATTGGTTTTAGTCTTCAAGCTAATAGTATGCTTTTTAGACAAGGAAAAATTTTCTTTATGAGTTTTCCATCTACGTTGTTTAATATTGTCTCTAGTAGCAATATAAATATGCATAGGAGCTTTAATCTTTTGTAAATTTTTATCATTGACATTAACTTGATTTCTCATATCTTTAACTTTAATACATTTTTTCTTTTTTGAAAAATATTTTTTCCTAAGAAAAAAGGATAAGCATTAAATAAATATCTTTCACACTAGAAAATACTATACAAATTAGGAAGATTATAATATGTAATAGGTTGAATATAATTCTTTCCTCCTACTTGTAATACCAATTCTTTTATATATATCATAAGTGATGAGTCATCATTGTGTCAGCCCTAATATTGGATATTTGATATCAAGGCTTTGATATTAGATATGTGATATTGAGCCCCAAGAAATGATGTCAGATATTTGATATCATCTCTTTCATGCTAGCCTATAAATACAACACTTGGATGCATGGTTGGGACACACACCTATGGTTTTAGTTCTTAGTTTTTGATAGTTTTCTTAGATTTCTAAATTCAAGTTCTGTTATTCCTAGTGCATGCCCAGAGTGTGATGTCTGTAATCATCTAACACATTTGTTCAAGTGTGACGTACTTGGACATGTTACATGACTAGAAATAAAGATCGAGATAACTTCCATCATTGCTACATTCACTTAGATTTATTATTGCTTTAATTATTTACTATGTTATTTAGTTAATGTTTCTATTTATTTCTATTCACTATTCCTATCCTTAAGTGAAATGATTATGACTTAATCATGAGTGCTTAAGTGTAAGTACTTAGTAATTTGGCAGTGTATCGTTTGGCACACCAAGTGATGTACACTTGGCAATCCCAATGGTAGTTATATGAAGTCCAAGGTGTGTACAGATGATTGGGGATGGATACTCATTGCACATAGGTTAGTTTAGATCTTATTTTCCATTGTTCATTAGCCTAATTAAATTATCCCTTTATCATCATTAGGAGAAACATAGAATTAGACAACATCATATGCCTCACTTTGGACTAAACTATACGTGACAGAGCTACCACTAGTTCAAGTGGGAAGACAATGAACTGTGATCAAAGCATAATGATTTATATGCACAACTAGTCCCATCCATGGAATTTGACTAGATCATGCATGAATGCTTGTGATTCATATGGTTGGATGTAGGGGTATCTCAATACTCATCATTGGCACCGTTGTTGGGGATGGTGCTAGTTATCTAGATTAGTTCTTGCATACATGATGATTGTAAAGGTATTAATGATATATCCTTCAGAAAATATTAAATCATACATCCCATAAGCCAAAAATAATGTATTTTTCACAAGAAAGTGATAATGCATTATATAAAAAAAACATTCATTGGAGAACTAATTAGATATATAGTGAGGAAAATTGAAGTGATCAACCTTCTGTAGGGGTTTCTTATGTTTATGACTACCCTAATGAAACTCAAAGACTACATTTACCTAAGGTAGACAACCTTGGAGGAGATGAAGTAATTCCTAGACCAAAGGAGGCCTCAAGGCCTAGGACCTCCTTTAAATTTAGAAAGGATAAATCAAGGGACCCTAGGGAACACCATAGAAGCCATGGCAATCCTTCCAGTTCTACATCTTCCTCTCCCCTTTCAACATTTAGTTTTGAAAAATATGAACATAGGTATGAAGATACAGCTCCACTAAAGGGTCAAAATAGAAACAAAAATTGAACCCGTAGGAACACTCACAGTCATCAACATGAGCATAGACACAATTTTCACAATCAACCAAATAGAAATTTTCATCACAGCCTATCTGATGATGATGAACCCTTTTTGGCCACTCAGAAGCCTAATGTAGATCATAGAGGTAGTTAAGATCTCTCACAAGCATCGCAAAGAAAGTTACCTACCTAGGCTTGATATGAATAATATCCCTAAGTTTGTAGGAGGCTATGATTCAAATCCACAACATTATTTACAATCCTTCCATGATGCCTGTGTCTCATACAACATTGAAAGTGGGTGGTAAAAGCTTAAGATCTTTCCTAGGATACTAATTGATAGAGCCAAAGTGTGTTATAGATTGTTGAAACCAAATTCAATTTGATAGTGATTCACAATGTTGGAACGTTTCAACAAGAAATGTCAAACCTATGCGAGGGTGTCCAACTTGAGGAGATAGATCCAAGGATGAAAGCTAGAACAACATGAACTCTTGCACATGGCCTTAGATAGATATTATTTTCTACTAAATAGATGCTTAGGTCATGGTTTCTCTAAGGAAAGGAAACTTTTCCACATCATATATGGACTTCATAATTAAACAAGGAAGACCCTTGGAATGTATGCTCTAAGTCAATTATATGAGCTACGAACCCACTAGATCTGAGAGCTAATCAAGCATGTGGAGAAAGAAGAAGGAGAAAGATGAAAATGGGAGAATGTCAAAAAATATCAGGGGGACCCAACTCTTCAATAGAAGGAGATCAATATCTATGGTAAGGAGGAAGAAACCACTATTGATGAGGTGATTCCATAATGAACCTTGCAAATACAGAAGTCTATTAATGAACTTGAAGCAAAGTTTAATAGGATGTCAAAATGGATATATGAAAACATTACAACTCTCATTGAGATGGTCGAGGAGAGAATCATGCAAAACAAGCCAAGAAATCACAATAAACAAAGGATACACAACCAAGAAATAGCTAGGAACACTTTTTGACAAATAGGAAAAATAGTTGAAGGAAGTGAGGATATAGACTTAACCACTAATAAAGATAATGGATGTGGCATCTACATATATGACCATCTGAAGGATCAATACCCAGTCTTGTTGCATCTACATGAGTATTTGGCAGGTGCCTTAAATTCAAAGTTTGTATAGAAGCACATGCCCGAGAGATATCCTACTCCACACGGTATTTGATGAACTATGTTTTACCTAGATCTGATATCAAATACCCAATATTGGGGTCCAGAAGCAATGTTAGATATCTAATATCTTGGCATGTATGTTGGCCTATAAATATACTGCTTGGGCACATAGTTTGGGCATTATTTTTTCATAGTTTTTTGTTATAGCATAGTGAAGCTCTTACAGTTTATTTTCTCCAAAGTTAGAATTTTTTTGAGTGCTCATAGCAAGAGTTTGAGTGTGTATGGACCTTTATTCAAGCATTTATGTACTTGAGCATAGTAGTATAACAAGAATAAAGATGATCCCTTTTGATAATCCTTGTAGCACTAAGAATAGATTAATGTTTCCTTTAATGCATTTATTAAGCAATTAATTTTTAGTTGTTAATGAACACAATCATGACCGCTTTGAGCATACGTGTAGCACTTGGTAATCCAGAAACAATTAATGTTTAGTAATCTAGCAGTGCTACATGCATTCAAGATATGTCGAGGGAGTGGGAACAGGTACTTGTGTTAGGTTAGCTAGGTAGTAGATAAATTAGATATTAAATTACTCTACCTTCTATTTTTGCTCTAGGCAATTAAACTTATAAAACATAAAATGATAAAAATCATATGCCTCACTTTGGACTGAACCATACATGACAAAGTTACCACTAGTCTAAGTGGGAAGATAGCAAACTGTGATCAAGGCATAACAATTTAGAGGCATAACAATTTAGATGCACAACTAGTCCCATCCATGGAATTTGACCAGATCATGCATGAATGGTTGTGGTTCGTATGGTTGGACATACAGGTACCTCATTACCCATCATTAGTACCATTGCTGAGCATGGTGCTAGTTATCTAGATTAGTTATATCACAAATGATCATTGTAAAAGTATTAATGATTTATCTTTAGAAAACATTAATATTTTAAGTCACACAAATTATTAGACAAAACCGTGTCTTCTTCACAAGAAACCAATAATGCATTGTATGATGAGAACACTCGTAGGAGAAATGATAGGATATATACTAAAAGAAATTGGAGTGAACAACCTCAAATAGGGGTTTCCTATGCTCATTTTGACCCTTACTACATTCAACTGGTGTAGACAATCCTAGAGGAGATAGAGAAAGTCATAGAACAAGGAGGGCCTCAAGGCCTAAGACCTCCTCTAAACCTACACAAGATAAATTAAAGGACCAAAGGGAGAACTATAGGAGCCATGGTGATTCTCCTAGTTCCTCATATTCCTCTTCCTCTTCAACATTTAATTCTAACAAAGATGAACATAGATATATAGATAGAGCTCCACTATGAAGTCAAGACAAAAATAGAAATTGAACCTAAGGGAAAAATCAAAGACATCAAAAAAAGCATAGACAAGATAATCATAATCAAATGAATAGAAATAGAAATTTTCATCATAACATGTCTAATGATGATGAATCATTATTGGTCACTAAGATCCTAATGTAGATCATGGAGGTAATTAAGATACCTCACAGGCATCATAGGGACAATCGCTTACCAAGCTTGCTCTAAACAATATCCCTAAATTTGTGAGAGGCTATGATTCAGATCCATAACATCATCTACAATCCTTCATGATGCCTATGTCTCATAAAACATTGAAAGTGTGTGGCAAAAGATTAAGCTCTTTCCTAGGACATTAATTGATAGAGCCAAAGTATGGCATCGATCATTGAAGCCAAACTCAATCCAACAGTGGTCCACATTGTTGGAACATTTCAATAGGAAAAACCAAACCTTTGTGAGGGTGTCCAACCTGAGGAGATAGATCCAAGGATGGAGACAAGAATAATGTAAACCCTTGGACATAGCCTTAGATAGATATTATTCTCTACTAAATCAATGTTTAGGCCATGGTTTCTTTGAGGAAAAGAAACTCTTCCACATCATTGATGGAATTCATAATAAAATAAGGGAGACCCTTGGGATGTATGCCCAAGGTCAGTTATATGAATTGAAAGCCCATCATATACAAACATTAACCAAGTGTGTGGCAAAAGAAGAAGGAGAGCTATGTAAACAAGAGAATGTAGAGGAAAACAACTAGGACCCAACTCTTCAAAAGAAAAGGATCAATATCTATGATGAGGAAAAGAAGCAGCTCTCGATAAGATGATTTTACAGTGAACCTTTCTAATACAAAATTCTCTTGTTAAGCTTGAAGCAAAGTTGGATAAGATGTTGAAATTGATGAATGAGAAAGTTAAAACTTGCCTAGAAATTGTAGATGAGAAGGTGATGCAAAATGAACCAAGTGATCACAATAAACGAAGGAAGCATAACCAAGAAAGAGCTAGGAACACCTTTCAGAAAATAGGAAAAATAGTTGAAGGAAGTGAGGTTATAGACTTAACCACAGATGAAGATAATGGATGTGACATATACATATATGACCATTCAAAGGGCCATTTCCTAGTCTTGTTGCATCTACATGAGTATTGGGTAGGGGCATTAAATCCAGAGTTTGTACAAAAGCACATGTCTAAGAGATTTCCTTTTCCACAAGGTAATTTTAGATAGTCCTATAACCAACCATGCTATCCTAGTGGGACTTCTTATCAACCTAAAAAATACTATCAACCATTGTGGAAAAACCCATAGTTTTGGGGGAGGCCATCATCAAACTAGCCCTACCATTACTGCCAACTAAACCCATACAGATATTATGTTCAACAAATTGTTTCTTCAAGTGGTTCTAATTTCTCTACCTTAAATCACTATGACCACTCTCCCAAATATCATCTTGCAACATCTTATATAAGATCACCACCTCACACCTCTCACCCTGCATCATATCCTCAATATTCTCATACTCACCTCCATCATATGTCACCCCCAAAAACAAAGGAAGGTTCAGCATCACAACATCAACTAATGAATGCCACTTGTGTTGCAAATGTACATAAATATGTTGATAATGGTAGGTCCCCACCACAAACTCGAAAACATCCCTTCTTTAGGAAAGGTCTCAAGCATAAGCAAAACACTCATGGACCAACCACATCATCCAAACCATCACAATGCCAATGTAGTGTAATGCCTCCCTTTTCACAACCATCGTCTCCTAATCATACACAAAAGCCAACACCCACTACCACTCCAACATAAGACATGAACAATAAACCTATCATTGTGGAGAGACAGAAGAATCCATGCATCACCAATAATGATAAAGGATGCAATTGTGGGCTAGAAGCTTGAAATATTAAGATAACCTCTATAGCAACCCATCATAAAGTTTATGAGCAAGTGTGTGAGAAAAAGCTAGTCTACGTAGTAGCCACTCATTTAGAAGACATTCACCAACTTGAAAATGAGAATATAAAACTATTTCAAAGATGCATAGAAGTAACTAATTTGCTTATTTTTTCTAGAATTTTCTGATTCTTCGTATATATTTCATTTCTTAATATTTTTCTCTCTTCTTAAGTCATTCTTTTTATGTTTTATGCATGTATTTTATGTTTTTATTAATAATATTACCAAGTCATGATGTAGAAGTCAATGCTATGTGTTGGGTTTTTGTGCTACGCTATCAATATGATTGGGTAAGTAATTGTGAAAAGCAATGAGACCACCTCATCCATCTGTTTAGTTCTTTGAATAAAATGTCTTTTTCATGGAAAAAATTTGGTTCTTCTTTTATGAAACTAAAATTCATCAATGATCATTGTACCTTGAATAAAGAAGGAATAACCAAGTGGAAGTGGCAAAGGATGTGACCTTAAGGAAAATTTTTGGGTTCTCTTCTTGACTTCCTTTATGTGGGTTATGACTCCTCTTGGAATGTATCATCACTCCTCCATCAACCAATAAAAAGGAAGCTCTGTCTTTGCATGGTGTGGTTTCCATCAAATAAAAAAAAAACAAAACACAAAACACAAAAAAAAAGAAAAAAAAAAGAAAAAGACAAAAAGAAAAAATAATAAACAATAATGGGAATTCAAAACACACCACCACTTAGACATAATAATGGGCTACACGCACTGTTATGGGTCTAGAAAGTCATGCTACCCATGCCTAAAGGCACCCCTCTAACTAAGCCCCTTCCTTCCTTCTCTTTTCTTTTCTTTTTGGAGTGATGATTGTTCTTTGATGTGGTTGTGGACTCATGGTGCTTTGTAGGATGGAACACATCAATGCAAGGTCACTGTTCATGGTATGGAATTGGTCTAAACTTGAATGGATAGGTATGTTAATCATTTTCATCACACTTGTTACAAGAACCTATTGTGGACATGGTCAAGTACCTTACATCTTGATCTTGCAATCCCTTCTCATTCCATTATTCACCTCACTATTGCATGTTATTATAAGCCTTTTGGTTTTGTGTGGTATAGTACAACATCCCAACCACAACAGTTGTGTGTTTTTTGAAACAAAGGCATGATCTACATTTAACTTGTAGCATGCCCATGAACATCTATAGAAGTGGTTATGCAAGGCCATTATTGCAAGACCCTGCTTTGGGAAGGACCGACTTGCATAACTTTTGTTAACCATGGCTTTGAACTAACCTCCACATCTTCCAAAACATCAATGATAGCTTCTCTGAATTTATGCATAATTTTGAGACTACTTCTCATCCCTTTCAATTACTTTTTCACTTTTTCCTACTCTGTTAAAATATCCTTCAAGTTCAATATTTCTTGGCCATCTTTTGAATTAGACCTTTGGTTTCAATTGTTTCAAAACTCGTGTGCTTCCAAAGTTACACTTATTAGTCATGGGGGCTAGGAATGTTTGTTTTGAAATTTTTCTAGCATCCTATTTTTGAACATCATGGTAACTAATAGTAATTGATTAAAATAATGTAAATAACTTGATAATTTTAGTTACCTCATAGCCTTGGGCATAGTATGTTGTCATCCCTTTGTGCTTAATCACAAACTAAGGCATTTGAAAAAGGGTTTATTATTAAGGAAAAATTTACCAAAACTAATGTTAATCCTTTGATGACTATAGGTGATGCTAAAAGAAATGCCCAAGGAAGAAAGTCTTTTATCAGCACAAAAATGAAGCCAAGAGGGGGACAATGGAGGATATGCCCATGGAAACATTGTATCACATACAAGAGAGAAACTCAAATTTTGCATGTTTGATAGATCCATGGGATGATGAGAAGAAATTGCATTCCATCCTTTAAGAATGTTCTATATAACCAGAGAAGCATCAACATAATAATCAAGGTTAAAAGTTTGCCATTGCTAGTGCCAACAAGAAGAATCATCTTCAAAAAATTCCTGAAGATCTTTGCAAATTTTGTAATCTTCAATGTTTGTCTATTCTTTTTTTCATTGTCATTTTATATGCATCCACTCGAATAAAATTTTGTAATGTGACAATCAGAATCAATCAGTAGTTTGCATGTTAGTCAATAATTCCATACCTTCCTAATATTATGTAAGGGACTTGTTCCTATTATTGTTCACTCAAGGATAAGTTTTCATTTAGTTGTGTGGTATGATGATCCATGTTTTGCCTCACTCCGATATCAGGTATCGGGTATTCGATATCAAAGCTCTAATATCAAGTACCCGATATTAGGGCCTTGAAGCAATGTCAGATATCCAATATTGTGGCATGTATGTCAACCTATAAATATAGTGCTTGGATGCATACTTTGGACATTAGTTTTTAATATTTTTTGTCATAGCATAACAAAGCTCTTACAATTTGTTTTCTTCAAAGTTAGAATATTTTTTGAGTGCCCACAACAAGACTCTAAGTGTGTACGAACCTTTATTCAAGCACTGATGTGCCTAAGCACAGTAGTGTGACGGGAATAAAGATGAGCCCTTTTGATAATCCTTATAGCACTAAGAATAGATTAATGTTTCTTTTAATGCATTTATTATTCATGCACTTTACTTTAATTCATTTTCATTAAGTAATTAATTTTCAGTTGTTAATGAACACAAGCATGATCACTTCAAGCATACATGTAGCACTTGGTAACCTAGCAATGCTACATGCATTCAAGATGTGTCTAGGGAGTAGGAAAGGGTACTTGTGTTAGGCTAGCTAGGTGGTAGATAAATTAGATATTAAATTACTCTACCTTCTATTTTTTCTCTAAGTGATTAAACTTATAAAACATAAAATGATAAAAATCATATGCCTCACTCTAGACTAAACCATATATGACAAAGCTACCACTAGTCCAAGTGGGAAGATAGTGAACTATAATCAAGGCATAATGATTTAAATGCACAAATAGCCCCATCCACTGAATTCAATTGAATCATCTGTGAATGCTTATGATTCATATGGTTGGATGTAGGGGTACCTTGCCACTCATCAGTAATTATAGATAGTCATGAGCGACGAGGTATCCCTATGCTCAACCATATGAATTACAAGCGTTCACATGCAATTTGGTCAAATTCTATGGATGGGACTAGTTGTGGCACCTAGATCATTATGCTTTGATCACAGTTCGTTATCTTCCCACTTGGACTAGTGGTAGCTTTTTTACATATGGTTTAGTCCAAAGTGAGGCATATGATGTTATCTAATTTCTACACTACTCCTAATGACAAAAAAGAGATAAATTAATTAAACTAATGAATAATGGAAAACAAAGTCTAAATTAGCCTAAGGCAATGATATCCAGTCTTATTCATCTATACACATCTTAAACTTTGTGGAGCTACTTTTGGGTTTACCAAGTGTACATCACTAGTTATGCCAAATGATACACCTCTAGCAACCAAGTATCTACACTTAAATGTTTATGATTAAGGTGTACACATTATGCTTAATAATAGGAATAATAAATGGAAATGTTTAGCTAAGAAATAATTAAATAATTAAAATAATAATATTAATCTAAGTGGATGCTGCAATAATGGAAGTAATTGCGATCTTTATTGCCAGTCATGTAACGTGTCCAAGTACGTCACACTTGAACAAAGGTGTCATATGATTACAAACATTACTCTGCGGCCATGCAGTGGAAATATTCTAACTCTAGAGAAACCAAAATATAACATCTCCACTTCTCTAATTGACAAACTATATGGAAATCATGAGCCTGAGTCTTATATCTATAGATTAGAGTTTACCCTATGACGTTGGGTATCCAACATCGCGTACACGATGTTGGGTACCCGACGTTGAAGCTCCGATGTCAAGGCTAGCCAAAACATGACTCATCATACCCTCATGACTAAATGAAAACTCATCCTTGAGTTAAACAAAATGAGGAAAAATTTCCTTCCAAAATATTGTGTAGGTATGGGATTATTGACTAACATACAAACTAACTTAAGTTGAATAGATAAACGTTGAGTGCCCAAGTATATGGAATTATAATTTTTGTTACAAAATTGGGTGTTCATGATAAGAGAAGTGAACACCCTCGATAACACTAACATCCAACACCTCCCAATAGCAAAAGAATGAGAAAGAGAGGATCCAATGATCATGAATGGTCCTCATTGGGTGGTACAGCTACATCATCCTTAGTGAAGATAATCCTACTTCCAATTCATGCTTCCCACTACAATCATAACAAAATCATGAATTAGTATGTAACATGTAACACATAGTTGTTAAGTACCTTGTCTCTTTGGTGGCTACACTTGGATGGGTTGTGATTATGGTAGATTTATTCCTTTAGTAGTGTTAGTCGGAAGGCTGACAAATAGGGTCAAGTAGATAAGCGGTCCATTAAATTTGAAACATTTTGACATAAGGAAATATTTGAAGAGGGTGTAAGAATTCACAATAATAAAAAGGAAAGTTCACTAAAAAATGTTGTGAAGATGTGAAAAATTGTATGTCATTAATGGGGTAAACAAAAAGATTTGATTGTAAGAGTGTCTACGGGTAAAGAACTTAACTAACCTAAGCAAAAGATATAAAAGTGGGTCCTTCATAAAGCAAGCATAGGCATTTTATGCCCTTGCATAACTTCAAACCAAAGAATCCATGGACTCTATGGATGATTAATGGTTATAGAAGGCTAAGTGCAAAAATTGAAAAGTAACTAACTAAGAATTTTGACAAATCAAACCAAGACATTGAATGAAGAACATGAAATTGAGAGTAAGGTAAAACATGGAAATCACCCTTGTGGATTTTGTGGTTAAATAACTTAATAGGATCCATCCTTAGTGCAAACCAAAACCAACCATGTTCAGTGACTTCACATTAACATTCTAAGACTAGTCCATCCCCTGAGACACAAGAGTGCTCCCACAGAACAACCACTATTCCTTATTAGAGGAGAAATATGAAGTGAGAAAGGTCCTTAGTTAGAGGGGATTAGTCCTATAACTAGTGCTTGTAGCCTATTTATTTTGTCTAAAGGGTGTGCTTTGAATTCCCATTATATTTTTTTTAAATGGAAACCACACCGTGCAAAGACACATGCATTTATTTTGTCCAAGGGATGTGCTTTGAATTCTCATCATTTTTTTTCTAATGAGAACTACACCATGTAAGAACTTATTCAACTTTCTTTTATAGGTCGACACAGAATGGTTAGCAAGCCATGAAAACACACATCTATGCAAGCAAATA
The DNA here is from genome assembly GCA_015680685.1 of Gnetum montanum. Taxonomy (NCBI): domain Eukaryota; kingdom Viridiplantae; phylum Streptophyta; class Gnetopsida; order Gnetales; family Gnetaceae; genus Gnetum; species Gnetum montanum. Next base: position 13,805 of record MNCI01010950.1, read on the forward strand.
GAAAAACACAAAGAATATTGAATCCCCTTGAAGTCACACCATGTTCAAACCTTTGAATCCTTCCCAATTCTAGAAACTACCAAAGTCACAAATTTCTTAAAGTTGTATTAATTAAAAAGGAACTACATATTTCCAAAATAAGGAAAATCATAGAGTTTGTAGATGGGTGAATGTTGTGGACTCACTTCTTGTTACATGAAAAAGTAACCATGTACTAATCATCCATAATGAAATTCAAAGCCAAAAACCAGACACCAACAATTAAATAATAGAAATAGTACATACCACCATCAATCGACACATTACCACTGTATCTGATGCTAATTAACAAAAAGTTAGAAAATCATATCAAAATAAAAGAAAATATACAAGAAGGTGTAAAATATTCAAGAAATAGCAAATGTACTAATGATGGTGTAAAATAAAAGTTAGAAAATATTAATAACATGAAAAAAAAGATGTAAAATAAAGAATGTGTAAATGAAAAAGTTGTAAAAAAAAAAGATGAAAAACACTTAAGAATCTTGAAGACTATAATGTGGGATAACCCCCACGACTAAACATTCAGCTATGACAATGATTAATAAGTGGATAAGTAGGATCCATGCATGTATGAAACGTTGGGAACCTTTCATGCCCTAGCCATTGGGTGTCTACTAGTGGTGTGGTGGTTGGGTAGAAAAATTGTTGGTCACACACCTGATTATTATATGTATGGTGGGTTTGGATATGAGGTGTGTTAACATTATGGATGACTGGCCCATGATTTCACCCTTGAGTATGAGATGGTATGCATGGATTCATTTGTCTTCACATGTTTGTAGATTCATTGGTTGGATGTGGGCTTGGAATATGGATAGATGGTGGCCCTTGTGTATGGTTGGAGGACATTGTTTAGATAGGGAAGGTGATACACTAGATTGGCCTTATGCTAGCTTGGATGATGTGGTGGGTCCATGCGTAGTTTGCCTTGGCTTATAGCCTTTCCTCTAGAAGGGACATTTCTGGTATTACGGTTGGAACCCAATGGTGTCAACATGCCTTTGCACATTTGCAACACAAGTAGCAGTTGTTTGTTGATATTGTGGTGTAAATCTTTCTTGAGTTCTAGTGATGGCGTATAAGGAGGTGGATGATGAGAATATAAAGGGTAAGTGGGATGGTAAGAAGCATGTGGTGGTGATCCTTTAGGGAATGTCATGTACTGATGATACTTGAGGGAGTGGTAGTTGTGATTTGAAGTGGAGGATGTGGAACTCGTTGGAGAAATAGAGTGTTGAACATAATATCCATTAGGTTTCAGTGGGTATGGTTGATGTGGTGGTGGCCTCCCCCATGACTATGGTTGTTTCCACTATGTTTGAGGATGTTGATGCTAGTAATAAGTCATGTTAGGATGGTATGATCAGTTGTGGGGCTATCTAAAATTACCTTGTGGGAGAGGAAGTCTCCCGGGCATGTGCTTTTGCACAAACTTTGGATTTAAGGCACCTACTCAATACTCCTATAGATGCAACAATATGGAACATTGGCCCTTTGAATCATCATATATGCATAGGTCACATCCATCATCTTTTTTTGTGGTGGAGTCTTTAGCCTTAATTTTTTCAACTCCTTTTTTTTGTTTGCTGAAAAGTGTTCCTGACTGTTTCTTGGTTTTGTGTCCTCTATGTATTGTGTCCACCTAGAGTGTGTTGCATAATCTTCTCTATGAATATCTCAACAAGATTTGTGATGTTTCCATTTATCCATTTAGATATCTTATTAAATTTTACTTTTAATTCATCTAGAGACTCCTTTATTAGCAAAGTCTATTATGGGATCACCTTATCAAGAGTGGTTTCATTTTCCTTACCATAAATTTGGACCTCCTTTGATGAAAGAGTTGGGTCCCAATGACGTTTCCTGACATTCTCCCATTTGCACATTTCTCCTTCTTCTTTGGCCATACACTCTATTATCTCTTTGACCTAATGGGCTTGAAGCTTGTATAATTTCCCTGGGCCATACATCCCAAGGGTTTCCCTTGTTTCATTGTAAAGCCCATCTATGATGTGGTAAAGTCGATCTTCTTTGGAGAAACCATGGCCTAGGCATCAATTTAGTAAGGCATAATATCTATCTAAGGCCATGTCCAAGGATTTATGTTATTCTTGTTTCCACTCTTGGATTTGCCTCCTCAGGTTGGACACTCTCTTATAGGTTTGGTATCTCTCGTTGAAAAGTTCTAACATTGTGGACCATCGTCAGATTAAGTTTGGTCCCAATGATTAATACCACACTTTGGCTCTATCAATTACTATCCTAGGGAAGAGCTTAAGCTTTTTCCATGCACTTTCAATGTTGTAATAAACATAGGCATCATGGAAGGCTTGTAAATGATGTTGTGGATCTAAATCATAGCCTCCCACAAATTTTGGAATATTATTCATGTCAAGCTTAGGTAGTTGACTCTTTTTGCAATGCCTATGAGATATCATAATGGCCTCTGTGATATGCACAAGGCTCTTAGTGGCCATCATGGGTTCATCATCATCAAATAGATCACAAGGGAAATTTCTATGTTCATGGTATCCTCTTTGACTTTTCCTATGGGTTCAATTCCAATTTTTAGTCTGACCCTTTAGTAGAGCTCTATCTATATACCTACATTCAGCTTCATCAAAACTAGAAGTTGAAGGGAAAGAGGAAGATGAAGAACTGGAAGAATTGTCATGGCTTCTATGGTGTTCCTTATGATCCCTTAATTTATCATTTCTAGTTTTCAAGGAGGTCTTAGGAATTGAGACCTCCCCTAGTTCAAGACCTATGTCATCTCTTCTAAGATTGTCTACCTTAGGTGAATGTAGTCTTTGGGTGTTGTTAGGATGGTCATGATCATAAGAAATTCCTACATAAGGTCAATCACTTCAATCTTCTTCATCGTATATCTCGTTAGTTCTTCAATAAATGTATCCACTATAAAGCACATAGTCAATTCCATGTGAGAGAGACATTGTTCATGGATTATGGTGTGTGTGAATAAATAGCTTTTGAAAGATATATTGTTAATTCCTTTACAACAATCTTGTGTAATATAACTAATCTAGATAACTAGCACCATCCCTAGCAACGACACCAATGATGAGCGGCGAGGTACCCCTATGCTCAAGCATATGAATTACAAGTGTTCATGTGCAATCTGGTCAAATTTTGTGGATGGGACTAGTTGTGGCACCTAGATCATTATGCTTTGATCAAAACTTGCTTTCTTCCCACTTGGACTAGTGGTAGCTTTTTCACGTATTGTTTAGTCCAAATCGAGATGTATGATGTTATCTAATTTCTACGCTACTCCTAATGACGAAAAAGAGATAAATTAATTAAACTAATGAATAATAGAAAATAAATTCTAAATTAGCCTAAGGAAATGATATCCACTCTTAATCATCTATACATGTCTTGAACTTTGTGGAGCTACTTCTAGGTTTACCAAGTGTACATAACTAGTTATGCCAAATGATACACCTCTAGCGATCAAGTATCTACACTTAAATGCTTATGATTAAGGTGTAAACATTTCTCTTAACCATAGGAACAATAAATGGAAATTTTTAACTAAGAAAGCACTAAATAATTAAAACAACAATATTAATCTAAGTAGATGCTACAATTATGAAAGTAATCTCAATCTTTATTGCTAGTCATGTAACGTGTCCAAGTACGTCACACTTGAACAAAGGTGTCATATGATTACAAACATCACTTTGCAGGCATGCACTGGGAATATTCTAAATTTGAAGAAAAAAAGCAAGAGCTCCACTAATTTGACTAAAAACCTATATGCAAATCATGAGCCTAAGCCTTGTATTTATAAACCAAAGTTTACCCTGTAACATCAAGTATCCAACATTGCACCCTAGCTCCAATGTTGCATACACGATGTCAAGTACTTGATGTCAGGGCACTGATACAAGGCTCTAATGTCAAGGCTATGACATCAAGGCCAAGTAAAACATGACTCATCAAATAGCCCCACAACCAACCACACTATCCTATGGAAGACTTGTTACTAGCCTCAACACTATCATCAACCACAATGGCAGCAATCATAGTCATGGGGAAGGCCACCACCAAATCTACCCTATCATTCCTATTAGCCAAAATTGCATGGGTATTATGTTCAACATCCTATTTCTCTAACTAGTTCTATGTCATCTACTTTAAATCATCATTATCACTCTCCCAAGTAACATCAACCCATGACATCCCCATAGGGATCACCACCCCATGCCTCTTACCATCCATCCTACCCTCAATATTCTCATACTCCACCTCATTACACACCACCACCAGTGACATAGGAAGGTTTAGCACCACAATATCAAAAAAAAAATATCACTTGTATTGCAAATGTGCATAGACATGCTAACATTGGTAGATCTCAACTACCACATCAGAAATGTCCATTCTTTAGGAATGTCCATAAGTCAAAGAAAAATACTCATGGATCTACAACATCATCCAAACCAGCATAATGCCAAACTATTGTAACACCTCCCTTTTCACAACCACCATCATCTAATCATACACAAGGAACACCATCCATTATTACTTCAATTCCAAACCCAAGCAATGAATTTATAAGTGTGGAAAGACCAACAAATCCATGCATATCATATCATGATCAATGGTGAAATTGTGGGCCAGACATCCATCATGTTAACACATCTCATATCCTAATCCACCATACATTTAACAATTAAGTGTGTGACCAACAATTTGTCTACCCAACCACTACAACATCAACAAACACCTAGTGGCTAGGGAATGAAAGGTTACTAATGTTTTGTACATGCATGGATCCTATCTATCAACTTATTAATCCTTATCACAACCAAATGTTTAGTCATGTGGAACACCCTCCATTCTAATCTTTAGGATTCATAAGTATTTTTCATCTTTTTATTTTACAATTTCTTTTTCATTTTCTCATTTCTTTATACAATTTTTCCTTTTCCTTCCAACTTTTTCTATTTATTATTTTCATTTCCTTTGCTATGTAATCTTTCTTGTGAATAAAATGATCATGTAGTCCATTGAGATGAGGTTTTCTCTATGTTTTCAAGTCACAAGGGACTGATTATTTGGATAGTGAGACCATGTCAACCATTCACTCAATCCATTAATAAGAGGTTCTTGCACTAGTCATAATGATATTCTTTTCCATCATCCAACCTAAAAATAAATTCATAATCATTGTGTCTAGGTAGAAGAGTGCAGAACCAAGGTGGAATGTAAAAGGTGTGACATCAAGGGGATTTTTGTATTCTCTTTGGCGACTTATGTATGTTCTATAATGTTGTCGAGGTTCTAATTATATCTGTGTAGATTTAATGAGAAATGGAAGTAAGAGCACGATCAAAAGACACTGAATAATTTCTACGGGTTCCACTGGAAAGACATGTATCCATGCCTAAAGGTTGATGGCTTTTCATAACCTACTTCCATAAGAAAAAACATGTGTACTATAAATACCCTTCTTCCTTGGACAAAACTCCAAGTGATGTTACTCCTTGCAACTATGATAGTCTTATAGTTGTCAGCCGAAGTGATGAAATGATGTGATATCACTAAAATGTGGTTTGGACTTGGTTTGAATATTGGAAAGAAGCGATCATGATTATTTAACCATTAATAACACATAAGAATTCATTGTGCCTTTGGTAAGACACCTCATGTCCCAATTTCTTAAATCCTTTCTACAATCCATCTCATCTCACTGTTCATCTGATCCTAACTTGTGGTTTTGTGTAACATAGATTTATTATCTCATATTGGTGGTTTTAACATGTGTGTTTTGTTGCATAGGTATGCATTACATTCTACCCCTTTAGTGCCTCTAGACATTTTTAGATGTGATTATACAAGGGCATCATAGGCTGAAGCCTACTTTGGGGAGGAACCACTTGTGTAATTTTTGTAACTTATACTTGTTTGACACAACAACGTCATTCCTAACCTTCCAAGCCCTTCTTTGTTACATTTCATGCTTTCCCTTATCATGTATGTGATTCGTTTAAAAACAATAGTTCAAACCCCCTTTCTTATATCATTCAAAGCTTTTCATATTGACAAATCCACCTTCTAACACTTTTGGTGCCTAAAACTGATTTTCCACTTACCGTAGACCTATGGACCTAACCTCAAACATTCCAACCAATGACAAAGCTTTTTTTTTCATGCTCAGTACCCTCATTAGATGCACATCCATGGATCCTAATATTGAGTACCTAATATCGGGTGGGATGCGATGTTGGATACCTAATATCTAGTCTCAAAAACCTATATATATGTAACCCCTGCGGTGCCTAAACTTCATTCTCATCATTTGCAGCTAGGGAAGTTTTTCAAATTTTCTCTTGTGACTCAAAGCTCTGCATAACCAACTACAACTTGTGATATTTGGTTTTCTAGCACTTTGATTCTCATACTGTTTAAACCTATTTGATCCCAAAGTGTTCAAGTTAGTCATGGGGGAGGTACTTGTGTATGGAACTTGCACTAATTTTTTGAAATTTTCTATCCCTCGAAGGATACTATAAGGGTAAGAGTGTTAAAAACCCTAAAAGTTATAATGAACAATCAATTGAATTAATGTCAGAAACCTTAATTTCTCCACCCAAGGGACCATAACCATCATTATAAGCCACACATACGGGAAAAGGAACTAACTTTGTAAGGTCATACAAGGAGATAAACACTTTTTGGACACTTTTTTGAAACTTTTTCTAACTCTATAATCATATGAACTTAATGAGACTAAGGCAGGGGTAAGGTATAAACCTGTTAATGCTAAATAATAACACCTTAGTAACATCTTATCTTTGATTGATTGTAGATGGCCCCAACAAGAGAAGTGCAAGGTGAACCTTCATAGTGAGTAGTCAAGCATCCACAAGGTGGTCGAGGCCAACAAGGTGAGTAGGTAGAGCATGAGGAGTAGGAGGCCTAATCCTTCAACATCCATCAAGAGGCTCCTATTACTAAGCAATTGGTCTAAGGAGAGGCCATAGAACCCCATGCTCTCACACAGGGACAATGTCTCATGTTGTCCACAGAATGCCTTAAAGTAATTCAAGAAAAATCCATCTTGACCACAATCATCGTGGAGATGAACTTCACCCCATTTATGGAGTTTTCTCCAAAAGTGATTTAGATGTAGCTTCAAGCATCATCTTTGTGGCCTATTTTTTCAAACAATGGCAAGTGGTATCTTGGTGAAACATACGAATTCTAGCACAACAAAGACAAAGTCACCACCATCAAAATTTGTAGAGTCAATGTCTCATTTTTAGTTAAATTAATTGTAGTAGCTCTCAATCTATCAAATGAAGGAGCTAATTTAGCCCATCTATCTACAAGATCTAACCCTAACATGAGAAAGCTATGGTTGAGATGAGCATATGATAAGGAGGATAAAACATACAATGAATTGACTCTAGAGGACAGGACATACTTCAAGATAGGCATGTATCATCTCATCCCAACCAAAGGGCTTAACTGAATTTCAACCTATGTGGCCAAGGAAGTGTCATTTTAATGGTAAAATACACAGCTAACCTTCCCTAATTATACTACATGTAGATTCAAAGGTAGTTCAAGGATAAAAAGGTAGGAAAGCCAATACTTCCATTCCCTCGCCTAATCCAAAAATTGTGCAAATGCACTAGAATCCTAAGGTACATAAATGACATCCCTAGAAATGCTTAGAATGCTTCCTTCATAGAGCTAATTAAATCAGCAGCATTAAGGAAAGACCTTGATGAGGAGCAAGAACCAGAGAAGGAAAAAGAAGCAAAATGAGAGCCTAAATAGTGCCATGAAACACAAGCTCCACCACCGTCACCACAAGATTATAGACCAACAATGAGCCACTTACAAAAAATTGCTGAAAAATTGAGTGGGGAAAGTAGAGAAGAATCTAGCCTCTTTAGGGTAATTGATGATGTGATGTAGCCTACCATCTTAGTAGATCTAACAAGAGGGTAGATCTCACTACAATTAGGAGGAGAATCCTAGTGGTTTAAGTAAATCTCTGGTAATGCCATATCTTTCAAAGTGATGCTCAAAATGAAAGAAGGTGCCACAGTTGTGGTAATGCAGCATTAGGATGTGGCAAGTGTAGCCAAAGTGATTACATATCATATCAAAAAATAATTCAATGTGCCTATTGTACCCCTAGTAGATCTAATTGGGATGAGAGATGCACAAATGTTGGTTGACTCCTACAACACATGAGGATGTGTTAGATTGACTATTGCAAATAGGGCAAGTGATGACCACCTTATTCAACATCCCCAATGATGTCACTGCAACACATTAGACCTCATAGCCACTAAAGGAAAGCTAGTCATGGCTGAAGATAGGTTGGAACATGCAAAAGTAGAGGTGCAATGCTTGCAACAAGAGCTAGCCATCCTGAGAGCCGAAAGATAGGATCCTACCCAATTCATTATACCTAACTAGGTGGAGTAATTTAGAATACAGCAGCTAACCAAGTTGATCAAGGAAAACAAAGTTGTGGAGCAAAAAAAGGAGAAGGTGGTTTAGAATGCCTCTACTACTAATGCATAGTCTTATGCTCATAAAAAGGCATTGACTACCATGTAGGAAGAAAACAAACAGCTTGTAGTAGAAAACTCTAGGTTGATCATTATTGAAAAATAAAAGAGTGTTTTGGAAGAAAGCATCCATCAGTTAAGGGAATAACTAATAAGGATCAACCAAGATATCAGCAGATTGACCAGGGAAAATAGAACCCTCTTAGTGAAGAAGGTCTACACCATTTGATAGAAGTCAACAATTGAAATAGTGCATGGTAGAATGAGGCCAAGAAGCATGAAAGGTTGAAAGAGTACTTTTGCAACTAGGTAGGCATGTACAAAAAAATAAATAAGAAAAAAAATCAAGATAGCCAAGGCTTGCATTGGGTCTATGTCAACACAAAATCCTAAGTAGTAGCCAACTTTGGATAGCTATACACTAGTCTGCTAAGTGGAGGTGAAAAATAAAGACCTACAAATCGAAGACTTGAAAGAATACATGGTGTTGGCTAACCTTAGATATGCCAACCTTGCCATGTTAATAGTAGGTCAGCCTAGAAGTGAGCAGAAAAAAAACGTAGCGATCACTTATGCCCTATATGAGAAAGAGTTTGTGGACAGAAAAGCTACTTTGCAGAAACCTCACATAGCAAACTTAGAACTTGAGGTGGTTAAAGCCTACTACCATGGACAAAAGGATGTTGCTTCAAACCTAACCAAGAGATTTACAGATTACCATGAATTCAAAGAAAAGGCCAAGGCATTTAGAGAAGAGTGATGACAGTTTGCAGCTTGGTACATGAAGGCCAACAAATTGTTTCTATAGTTGCCATGTCCTTGGGATGTACCAACATTGGCACACATCAATTTAGTAGCCTAGACGGTACAGGATCCATAGATGGAGGAAGAAAAGTTGTAGGTGCTCCTCACCCATTACAAATTATAAAGCCTTGCAACAAAGGAAATCAACCAATGGAGAACCACACCATGCAAAGACTTATTATTTTTATTCACTCAGCTTCTTGATTTTTGAACAATGTCAAAATGGTGAAAAACCCAAGAAAAAGCATCCAAGCACCCAAGAGAATGGCCAGCATAAATGCATTGAATCCCCTTGAAGTCACACCCTTTTCATCCTTTTAGTCTTTCCTTGGTTTGAAAAATACCTAGCCACCAATTCATTAATAGTTCTATTATTTAAATAAAGGGACTATACAGTTCCAAGCCAAGAGAGATCATAGAAATTCATAGATGCATGGATGATGTGGACTCATTGCCTATTTTATCAAAAGAACCATACCTTAATATCAGCATCAGAATTCAAAGGTAAAAACCAAACATTAGCAATCAATATGATATAATTCAATCCACCATCATGAGCACTTATTGGATGACGGGTAAAAGCAATCAAGCAAATAAGAAATAGTAACAATATGAATGATGATGTAAAACAAAAATAAGAAGTTGAAAGAATGTGTAAAACAAAAATCTGTGAAACAAAAACATGTAAAAAAAAATGTGTTAAACAAAAATTCAAAAAGAACTAAGGGCCTCGATTGATCAAAAAAGGTGGCCATCTCCTGCATGACTGAGTTGAAAGGAGGAGATTTGAAATAGTGAGAAAGGTTGTTCATCAATAGAGGTAGCATGTGTACTGGCTATCCTAAGCTTATGAAGAGGTTTGGTTTGTTGTACATTGACTAATAGTTTCTTATCTGGGCTCTCAGGTTTGTATATTGTCATGGCCCCTGAAGGAAAGGTTGCATAAATAATATAAGGTCCTTCCCACAGTGTTTGAAATTTAGTACTTTGTGGCACATGTGTGGGATTCCAATAGAGAACCTTATCTCCAGGTTCGAAAGGTATGTCATTTTTTGAAAATTCCACCAATGGTTTGGAAACCTTTAAAAAATTCTTAATAAATCTCCTATAGTAGCTAGTATGTCCAAGGAATGATCGAATATTTTTGATAGTTTCTGATTGATGGGTAATTTCTTGGATAACTTTGATTTTCTTGAGGTCTACCTCTATCCTTGTGTGTGAGATTTTTTGCCCTATCTATTGAGGAGCAAGCTTAGCATTGATAATTACCAATTTTCCATTTTTAAGGAACATGTATACCATACCAGTGGGCAATGGTTTCAGCTCGAGAGGCTCCTGCTTAAATTTCTCAAGGATTTCCAACTTCCCCCAGTTGATATTTTCAAGGTTAAGACTTGGAAGTTGGTGGTGGACTTGCTCTAGTGCATCTATGCTTTCAATGTAAGCACTAGTTATCCCCTTAGTTCCATGCATGTTAGTGAGTTGCTCTCCTGATCAGCCATTAGCCACTAGGTGTCTTCTTGTCATATGACTACTACATACAGTCACTTTTGTATATTAATGTCTTGTGCACACTGATTGCATGCAGGAAATGATAAACTTTGCATAACCCATGATCTCTGCACTCAATTGCACCTTGTGTTATTGTATGTGATGCATGGAACTTTCTTCTTCTCGATCTTTCCAAAAGTATTCTTCTTGGATATTTCTAGGGAAAGATCGCAGATTCCTAGGTGTGCATCTATAGTACTTAGCCATGCTCTTTCCATTATTATTGGGAAGTCCCCTTTACCATCATTCACTTGTTTCACTAGGAAGTTAGCTAGGTAAGACCATCCACAAATAGTGGTAACAACATCTTCCACCAGTCCCAATGGGATAGTTATGGACTAGTCGACCAACTCTAGATGGATGTTGCTATTTTTTAATGGAGGCAGGTTCCAGGCCTTGTACATTTCTTAAGAAATCAAGTTGACACCAGAACCTGAATCCAAAAGAGCCTTGCATGGTGCATTTCCAGCAATTTGTAAGTATATTAGAGGACTCCCAAGATTAGCAAATTTCCTAGGAAGGTGGCCAGCTTTTATCCAATCAGTGACGGAATGTGTTAGCATGACCATATGTGTTGAGTGCGATGGTTGAGTTGAAGGAGGCTCCAAAGTTTTGATTGATACTGAGGCATTTAAGGAATCAAACACTTTTGATTGCAAGGGCTTGGTTAGTCTGTTGGTCCTAAAGAAAGGTATTTTCTTCATGTGGTTGTTGGAACCAATAGTAGGTTGAGAGTTAACAACCCTTGTGGCATTATGTTGTTGCGGCTGGGTAGGGATTTCACCCTACATAGCTGGAGCAAGTGGTAGTGGAGCTATCGGTATGAGAGTTGCGAATGGATTTGGAGGGTGGTATGTCTATGGGTTATCTACCCTAGGAGAAGGATTCCTATAATAATCTCAAGTTTGATAGTGATGTTGTGATGTCATGTGACCAATAGAGTCACGTGGAAATATTGGATGCTACACGTAGTAGCCATATGGATCTGATTTCCAGTAGGGGTATTGTTGTCTTGGTGGTGGCATCCCCCATGATTGTGGGTATTTCCACTATTGGTGTTGCTCAATAGGTTATGGTGGAGTTCCACTTGGATAATATGTTGAAGGTTGGTGGAACTACCTTGGGTTACCTTGGGGATATAGTAACCATTGAGGTGCTTGCCGTTTATTAAGTCATGGGTTAAGTGCATACACCCCAGACTCTTGTAGATGTGAGATCACTGGGCAACATCCCTTAGGATGGTCGTATTGGCATATCTCACATCCACCATCATTTTCTGTATTGGTGATGACCATTTTACCCTTACCTTTGTTACGTGCATTGTCCACTTCTCTCTTTTTCTTTTTCTCATAGTCACTACCTTGCTCCCTAGACTCCTCTATTATTTTAAAAACAGTTTGAATTTTATTTTCTAGGGAATCCCACATTTGGTCTACTTTTGTCGAAACTTCTGATATCATCTTTTGGATAGGAAAAGTTTTCCTATTCACCATCTCTGAGTGGTGAATCTTCTTCATCCTCACAAAATATTACTCCCCTCTTCCAAAGGGAAGGATATCGGTTATAATCTTCCACACTTTCTCTCTTCCATAGCTCACCTTCTTCCTTAGTAACTTGCTCCAATAGTCTTTGAATTTGATGGGACCTAAGCTCGAATAGTCTCCCTTGGGCATAAGTCCAAAGGGTTCTTCTCGTTTCATGCCTAAGCCCATCCACAAGATGGCACAATTGATCCCTTTGCGAATAACCATGGCTAGGACAACGATGTAACAATGCATAATATTGGCCCATGGTAGCATCCAAGGGTTCATGTCCTCCTTGTTTCTAGCCTTGGATTTTCTTTTGCAAGTTAGACACTTGGGAGTATGTTTAATACTTATCATTGAATAATTCTAACATAGTACTCCACCTACGAATAGATTCCGATTCTAAGGACTGGTACCAGCCTTCTGCTTCTTTAACTAGGGTCTGTGGGAACAACTTAAGTTTTTGCCATTCATTCTCTATGTTTTTTAAGGCACATGCATCATGGAATGCTTGTAAATGATTCTGAGGATCAGCATTGTATCCCCCGTCAAATCGTGGGATATTATTTATATCTAATCTCTTGATCCTACTATCTTTCTAGTGCCTTGTTGGAATTCTAATAGCCTCAGTTATGTCTAACATACTTTGAGTAGTGAGTAGAGGTTCATCGTGATCGTCTCATCCATGGCATCTATGATACCTACGTTGTTCCCTACTCTTCCTTCTTCTATGTCGTGACTCTATAGAGTTCCCTCGTCCCCTTTCTTGGCTATTTCATCTATGACTTCCACTTTGCTTACCTTCATCCTCGTGGTCTTTTCCTTTATGAATGCGTCTGGATACTGAAGGAGAGGGTGAAGGAGATGATGAGGGTGAAGAAGAAGGAGAACCATCATCATAACAGTGTCTGCTAACTTCTCTTCTGTAGTCTTGGTCCCGATCACGATTGTGATCAAAATCTCCACCTTTATCATGAGTTTGAGGGACTAGCGAATTAACATCATGTGTATTACACCATCGACTATTTCCTATTTCAAACCTAGGTGATGAGGCACTTTCATATGAAGAAGAAGACATACTCATCTATTCAGTGTGCAATGTACTCTTATTTATTATTTCCTCAATCAACCCTAAGGGTTCGTTTCAATGATGTGAATGATTTCCTATGTTCTATGTAGTGCACAAACAACTAAGTCCCCAGCAACTACGCCAATGATGAGTGGCGAGGTACCCCTACACTCAACCATACGAATACAAGTGTTTCATGCACGATCTAGTCAAATTCCAAGGACTAAGTGCCTATGTGCCTTTGTGGAACAAGGATGGGTTGGTTGATCGTTGTCTTCCCAAACTTACTTGTATGTCACGATTGTATGGTTAATTAAGCTTGAGGCATATGATTTTTATAGCTTTTATGTTATTATGTCCTACTGCTAATAAGGGAGGAGAGAGAGAGATAACTAAGTGACTAATTTAACTTAACTACTGGTTAACTAGGCTTTAAACTAATCCTAACACCAGTATCCATTCTCACTTGCTATACACATCCTGAACCAGTGCAACACTAGTGGGATTACCAAACACTAATTGTTACTGGGTTACCAAGTGTTACATGCATGCTTGAAGTGATCGTACTATGTGTGCTAATAACATAAATGTAAAGTGCATAAAATAAAATAAAATAATAAAATAAAATAAAAGTAGAAGAAAATAAAATAAAGGAAATGAGTAAGAAAAAAAATCTCAAGTACTGCAAGGATGAATCCAAGAGCTCATCTTTATTGCTGTACATAAGGTGTGCTCAGGTACACAATGCTCAAATAAGGATCCATCCACACTTAGACCTCCTACTGCAAGCACTTGGAAAATACTCTAACTTGACTCCTAAACGACTTCTCTAAGACTTCTTCTTCTTCTTTTTCTTCTTCTTGACTTCCTCTATTGTGTGCCTGGGCATTGTATTTATAGGATTGGGAGCAACTACTCTAATAATTACAAAAACTTCCACTCTAATTTTAGAGAAACTGTACTTCTAATTTTAGAGAGAGACTGCCACTCTAATTTTAGAGAAAGTGCCCCACTAATTTTAGAGAAACTACCACTCTAATAATTAGAGTAACTACCTTAATAATAACCACTCTAATTATTAGAGTAACTACTCTCATCACCAAGGATAGTTGAAGCTCTATCAAAGTGAATGACTACCTTATAACCATCAGGTACTTGGCTAACTATGTTAATGTGTTCATTAGGGAATTCAGGATCTATGGTTGCTTGGTCATCAATAGGTGAAATTTTGAGTTGTACGGCTATAGATTGACCTTAACGATTGAGAGATGTAATGGAGGTCGAACTCTATGGTTCTATCTTTCCATCGAGCTATATGACTACTTTCATAGATGTTGGTCATTATGGCTTTGAGTATGTTATCCTTGCAAATGGCATTGGCTTGGTCTTTCAAGAGGTATGTTGTCATTTAATCAACCTTTGATTGAGTGTAGTAAGCATCAATGAGAGCATAAGATAGTTTTTGAAATCATTGTCTCAAAGCTTTCTTGAGCTCATATAGAGATTTTTTGAGGTGACAAACATGTGTTTCTTCTTGCATACCAAAACCAAGAGGAAGAGCCATATAAACCTCTTCTTTAAGATTGCCATGAAGAAATGCATTATTAACATTCAATTGATGAAGGTGTCAATTTTAAATGGCTGAAATTTCCAAAAGACATATAATTGTAGTAATTCTAGAAATAGGTACAAAAGTTTCCTAAAAATCCAAACCTTCTTTCTGAGTGTATCTCTTAGCTACAAGATGAGCCTTGTAGTACTTAATGATTTCATTAGGTTTGTATTTGATCTTGGACATCCACTTATAACCAAAGATCCTTTTATGATGAGGTAAAGAAAGAAGTATCCAAGTATTGTTGGACTCTAATGTATGAATCTCTACTTCCATTACCTATTATCATTTTAGATCCTTGATTACTTTAGCAAAAGTCCTCGACACTCTATGTATTCTTTTTGAGCATAACAATACCTAAGAAAAACACATTTTCGATCTCATGGATCAAATTTTGATCTTTTATTAGGAAGTGTAGTACCATAGCATAGGCATTAAAAAACTCCAAGATGATTATAGGAAGATTTAAAATTGAAAATAACTTCATGAGGTATTTGATTAAATAGAATCGATGTGAGGGTTCATTTAACAAGATAGATAGCAATGAGACTACATTCCCCTTAAAAATGTAAAGGTAGAGTAGCTTGAAACCTTAAAGCTCAGGCAACATTTAGAAGGTATCGATGTTTTTGCGCAACTACACCATTTTTTTGTAGGGTAGTAACACAACTACATTAATGAACGATACCTTTTTCTTGATAAAAGGAATGCATACTAAACTCAATATCATTAACCTCTCAAATTTTTTAGATTTTATGACTAAATTGTGTTTCAACTTATGTGTAGAAATATTTCAACAGAAAATGAGTTTTACTTTTGTATCATATAAGAAACACCAAAGTACATCTAGTAAAATCATTAACTATAGTCAAGATGTATAATGCATCAATGAGAAAAGGTGTTTTGTAGGGACCCCATATGTCACAATGAATTAGCTTAAAAGGTGCAGTGCTTGAAATAGAACTTGAAGAAACTAGTAATCAAGCTTGTTTAGCAATTGGGAAAATACCTTAATGTTATGAATGAGAAATAGAAATTTTAGATGTATTTTTGACTAATAAGTGCAAGCGAGTACTAGATAAATATTCCAATCATTTATGCCATAAATCAAATGAGGAAAAAATAGATATAGAATGAAAAAGATCTTTACGAAATTTATTTGAAACCTTGGCAAAAGCATGACGAATATATAAGCCATTCATTTCTTTGCCCACTTCCATTGTCTTCCTCAAGGCTTGATCTTGTATAATACACCAATCAAAGGAGAAGGTTACTTTGCAATTCATATGTCAAACTAGTTTTCTAACCAATATTAGATTGATGAAGAAGGAAGGAACATAGAGAACATACTTTAAACCTATTGCATATAATATATTCATAATTCCAATATTGGAAACATGTGTAATAGTACGATCAGGCAATTTTACAAAAGTATCTACTTTGGATGTAACATGAGAAAAAGATGAAATGAGTTAACCATATGATCAATTGTTCCAATATCAAGGATCTATGATATTAAATAAATTAATAGGGCTAGTGATGAATAGCTGGGTATCCCAGCAATCTACCATACAAGTCATAAGTGCACACACATGACTAGATTATAATTTGTGGATGGACAATGTAAGTATGCTAGAAGCTAATAATTGATTCATGATCATTATCTTTTCACTTTGAGTTAGTGAAGTGTAAGTGTATGGTTTAACTCTAGATGAGGCATATGATATCTTGATGTTATTGGCTCATGTTACTCCTAAGTACAAACATGGTGAAATTGAGAATAAAATCTAAGTCTAAGTGATAATAGAAATATAATTGTATTCTATCCTATCATAATGAGTAGTCGTTCCTAGCTTACTGTGCATGTCTTGGGCTCATGCAATGGTCATAGGTTTACCAAGTATTACACTACTGGTAAAATCAAGTAATAATACTACTAGAATTACTAAATGATTACACTTATATGCTTGAAACCATTCATAATCATTCTACCTTACTAATGAGCATGGAAAAGTAAAGTGCTTGAAAAATTTAAAGAACTAAACAAAAGTAAGCATATTAAAGAAATGAAAGTTAAAATAAAGAAAGAAATTAGCTAAGCAAAATAAAGAAACTAAGTGGATGTTGCAATGGTGGAAAATAATTTTGATCTTTATTATTATTCATGAATTGTACCCAAGTAGAATCCACTTTAATAAAGATTCAATTCAACTATTCAACACCACACTGTGGGCATTCACTCTATCACTAAGTGTAAACGACGAAAAGAAATTGCAAGAGTTTTACTAAGTATGGAATGAAAGTTGTTTGTTGGTACAACCAAGTATTAGTATTTATAAAGGTGAACGTGACCACAACATCGCATTAGCGATGATGTATGTCAAGCTATGATGTTGTAGATATGATATCGTAGATGTGATATCATAGATATGATATCATGGCTCATCAAAAATGGGTTTTATCATACTTCTACAATTGATTGGAAACTCATCCTTGAGTTAAAACAAAAGAATGATAGACTTTCTTACAAAATTGAAAGATATATGTAAACTTTGATGTACTACTTATATACATGTCTACTTGACTCTGAATGTCACATTGTGGTTCAAGTGGTGTTTTACAAAATTATCATGCATAGCATGATGAACACAATTGACAACAAACAAAACAAAACAAAATAAAATGAAAGAGCTTGATGTATTCTTTAAGTTCTCAGTGATGGAGACTCTTCCATCAGCTTCTTTCCTTTATCATTAGGCTTTTAGAATTGGTAATAGTTAAGAAGTACCCAAAGCTTCTCTTCCTCAAACCTAGGATCATGTACCATCCAAGAAAATTCTATGATGTTTGATGACATCGGTACTTCCCATGGGTATAGTAGCTATGGAAACATCTTATTGGCTTTCATGTACCAAGCCACAAACTATCTTCTTTCTTCTTCAAATGCCCTAGCAACCTTTCTTAGTTCTTGGTAGTGAGTCATTCTATAGGCCAAGTTTATTGCTATGTCTTTCTGACCTTGGTAGTTGGCTTTTACTATTTCAATTTCAGAGTTTTCAACATGTAAATTCTATTGGGCATCTTTCCTATCTACAAAATCCTTCTCATATAGTGCATACATGACTACCTATTTCTCCAACTCATTTCTTGGTTTACCTGTTGTTAACATAACTAGATTACCATACCAAAGGTTTGTCAACCACATGTACTTTATAAGATCTTCAATCTGTAGGTCCTTATTCTTTACTTCAATGTGGTGGACATGGGCTAGGCTATCCAAAATTGACTACTAATTAGATTTTTATACTGTAATTTAACTAATCTTGGCCTTGGCTATCTAGATTTCCTTTTAATTGATTTGCTTATACATGTCCATCTAGTCTCTAAAGTGTTCTTTAAACCATTTTTGTTTCTTGGCCTTATTCTACCATGTGCTAATTTCTAATAGATAGCATGGACTTCTTCCATTGATAGGGTTCAATTTTCTTTGGCTAATTTATTCATGTTCTAGTTAACTCTAATAAATTACTCTCATAATTGAATTCTTTCTTCAAGAACATTTTTATACTTTTTAATCTCTATCAACCTATCTACAAAAAATTTCTTATTTTCTTCTTCTAGGGCCATTATGACATTGACATCTGCATATATTTGTGCTTCTACCATTGATGCATTCCACATAGTCTTCTCTTTCTCCATCTCTACTTCAATGTTCCTTGCTAGGAGCTACCTTACTTCTTCTATTCTAAATGCATCTAACTAATTTCAGAATATTTATTATGTAGGGTCTCTTCTTTATACTTTTAAAGATGCTAAGTCACTTTGCAACCTATACACATCATTTTTTGCATGCTTTTCCCTTATCTCTATCATGATCAACATCCCCTTGGTTATAATTCAATTAGATTAAACTATAGTGATATCACTACGGATATCAAAGATATTTTGCATTGCTTGTCTTGTCTATAGTATT
Organism: Gnetum montanum; assembly: GCA_015680685.1. Lineage (NCBI taxonomy): Eukaryota > Viridiplantae > Streptophyta > Gnetopsida > Gnetales > Gnetaceae > Gnetum > Gnetum montanum. The sequence continues at coordinate 32,943 of MNCI01010950.1, forward strand.
TGATCGAGGACATCTTCATATTTCCTTGAAGTCACAGATGTTCCAACTAGTATTTCAACATCTCTTATTCCCATAATATCTACCTGTGGCATAACACAAACATTAAAAATGTCTTTAATATAATCAATGATTACTTTTTCTACTTCTACTACATCTTGAGGTTGCATCATCACTACTATGCCTTCTTTTCTAGTTTCTAACATGACTTGAAAAGATGTAATGTTCCCTAAATTTTTTTGTGACCAGTTGTTGTCCTCTCCTACCTATAGAGATACCTAACCATTGGTAGTCCTATTAATATAATAGGCCTTATAGAATTATCCTTGACTTAGTACAATGTGGAACCTTCTCTTCTTCCCCAAATTATGATTTATGTAATCTACTGTAAGTGGCTTATAGAAGGCATGTAGTCTTGTTTTTCAAATGGAGCACTCTATCTAGATCTATTAGTAGCAAGCATTGACCCACTAGGTCCTACTTCTTATTGTGTAGTTGCTAGAATGTTACTTGTTGGTGTGGATCCTACTGCTCCCTTAGTGTTGTTTAGATTCTCTAGTTGATCCTACTTTGGTGGCACTCATTTGAACATCTCTACATAGAATGCATTCTAGGATTTCCTTAGAACATCATTTTTATATCCAAAAATTCCTTCTTGCTTGCACAACTTTCTAATGAGGCAAGAAAATGACAGTGTGAGTTTTCCTTCCTTCTTCTCTTTAAACCTTCTTTGTATTTCTAGAAAGAGTAGATGTGCTATATTAGCATTGAATTTTCCCATGAGAGTTATGCTTCCTTTGGTAACATAGGTGGAAATTCTATTAAGCTTTTTGATAAGGAACATGTGGTAGGTTTTGATCTTAAAATAGATCTTCTCCTTGGTAGTTAATTCACTATACTTCTTGTCCTCTTTTCCATATGGTCTCTGCATCCATAGCCTCTTTTCATTAGTGTTAGCTCTAGTGGATATCTATGCTACATTCACTTCGATATTTGGAATATTAAGTACTTTTGTAATGGCTTCAACAAAGTAAGACACTAAAACTCCTTCAATCTTAATAGTAGCATCATTGTGTTTATTCTTCTAGAATTGGTACACTTTTCCTAGGTATCATTCACCATTACATGATAGAGTTGGCCATAAAGGAGATGCTTGAAGTTGGGTTTGAATGCTCTCAAGAGCAAACTCCATGACTAGCCCAAAATTTAGTTCCATAATTATTGTGGATATGATGGATTTCTCTTGAATAGCCTAGAGGCATTTTTCTTATAGCATGAGGCACTATCCTAGTGTTGGAGTTGGTGGTGCTTCCATCTGAGCTTGGGAAAATTTTTTAGTAGTAGGTGTTTGTTAGTGGATGCTAAAGAATTAGGCTTTTTGCTCTACTTGAAGCATTTGTTCTCTAGTTTGTCCTCTACCTTGGCCTTGTCATCTTTTACTTCTATGATGTGAGGATCCTTTTACTATGGGTCATTTGGAAGCCATTTGCAATCATCAAAGATTTACTTAACCTTATGCAAGGATTTAAATAGGTCTCTAGTTTTCATATTCCTTTCTCAAATCCTTAGTTTTGTTCAAAATTTTATTCTTATTATTACCAATGACTCTTTATATGACTACAAAGTTAGAAACATTTAAAAAGAAAATCTTTTTTATTATTCTATTAGTTATTAAGACTTCTCATAGTTATTCTTTCCTTATGTATTGTATTACTTGATGGTTAGCTTGGAGAATTGGTTAGGTTCATTAGCTTTTTATTCAATTAATTGATTAAAATATTCTTGTTCTTTATTCTTACCCTTGATATTGTCTTTTGATGTTAGAAAAATTTGGCTCAATCTGGTTCTTCTACGTATGATATTCTCCCCCATGACTAAGTTGATCACTCCATAATTTAGAGGATTTGAAAATCATGCAAATCAAAGCCATGTTGAGGAAGCTAGGGAGCTTGTAAGTTTAGGTGTCAGAAGCTTAGAAAAATATCATGAACTCCCCTTTCTTTCAAATGTGAAAATGAAAAATTTTCGAACCCCTCATGCATATATATAGATTTTTGTTAGTGCAACATCATAGCTATGATGCTATAGGGCCTAATACATCATAGCTATGACATCATTGCCAAAAAATTTTAATTTTTACGTAATTTTCAATGAAAAATTTGATTCAAATGGATAGTTTAGAAGATGTAGAAGTTTTCTAAAGGATATCTAATTATAGATGATGCTCAGATTATAAAAACTTGGTGATCAAAGGTCATAAAGAAGCAATATTTGGCAAAGAAGGTCAATTAGATAAATAATGAGAATTACCAAAAGTATGATTAGATATGAGAATCTATGAAAGTAAATTTTTATGGTTAAAGTATCATGGAGGGACAATATTGTGTGGAATTGGTCATTTGGTATGTGATACAAGATTTATAAGCAGATCCTCCCTAAAGCAAGCTTTAGTCCATAATGCCCTTGTATAGCCATGCCTTCAAGTATATGTAGGTACTCAAGGAGTTGAATGTAAAGTAAACCCATCTTATAAAACACACATGTGAGTATCCCTTAGATGAGGAAATAACACTATATTGCACAAAATCATAGAACTATGATTATATATACTAGTGAGGTGGAATGAGATCATAAAGGATTGTAGAAATTGGGACATAAGATGTCTTACCACATGCATAATGAATTCTTTTGTGTGATGTATGGTTAAAGTGATCATTAGTCTTTCCATTCAAAATTCAAACCAAGTCCATATTACTTACCAGTAACATTGCATTGCATCATCCCAAAACTAACAACCATAAACTATCACTACTATAAGAAGCATTAACACTTGGCAATGTAGTTTAAGAAATTAGTTTATTAATAGCACATTTTATTTTTGAGATTTCTGAGATGTTTCCTATATTCAAGCATGGGTAACATGTCTTTTCAATGGAAGCCCTAGAAATCTTATTCTATGCATTTAACATGTTTTTACTATGTCAATATTACCAAACAACTACCTTCAAGCATGGGTAACATGTCTTTTCAATGACATGATAAGGTAGCACTTATTTTAGATATTCTTCCATTTTTTATTAGGACTTAATTCAATAATACAAAGTAATAATAGGATAAGTGTTATAGTAGTAGTCTTAGAATATCCACAAATCCCCTTGATGTCAAACCCTTTTTATTCCCACTTGGTTCTTCACTTGTCTATCTAGACATAATGATTACAAATTTATTTTAGTTTTATTATGAAAATAATATGATTATGGCCATGGTAAGAACCTCTTATTATTGGAAATGAATGGATGAATGATTTGGTCTTGCTTTATATAGAATCATTCCTTCCATGATTTGATAACATAGGGTAATTTTCACATTATGGAAACGACATCTTTCTTTATTTCTTTGTACTTTATTGGAAAAAATTTTAAAAAGTATGTATAAGAAAGATGACAAAAATAATAGAAAATGATAAAAAAATAGTAAAAAATTATAAGAATGTAAAAATATAGAAAGAATTTTAAAAGTATTGAAGAATAAAAAATGATTAAAAAATGGGAAAAGATAAAAGAATAGAAAAGATACCATAGAAGATTAAAAAGTACTAAGAAATGGAAAAGGTCTATTACCTAAGTGCCACACTAGACACTACCATGACTATTATTAAAAATAGTTAACTAGAAGATGGAATAGGTTGAGAATGGTTTGGTAAATAGGGTATAATTGACAAAGGAGTTGGGATGTTCATAGAATGATTTGACTTGTTTAATATTGACTAAGATAAGTTTGTGTGGACTAGTTGGATGATAGATCTACATGGTGCCTAATTGGTATGTTACATGGAGGATATAGGGTCCTTTTCATAAGGTTTGGAACTTAGCCTTTTGTGACACATGACTAGGATTATAAAAGAGAACTTTATCACTTGGTTAGATTGACACTTGTCATATTCATACCTCATGCCTATATTTGGAATATTACTTGTATACCTCGTTACTCATTAAAGCTACAAGTCTATTTTCCTCCAGAAGGTTCATGTTTAGAAGATGTTCTTTTTGAGCTATGTTTAGATCCAAGTTAAGTTCACTAGTAGTAGGTAAGGTTTGTAGCTCTACATGGATTGGTAGCATAGGAAGTTTTTCATAAACTAACTCATAGGGTGAGTGTCCTACTAGGATTTTCCATGTAAATCTATATGCCCATATAGCATCATTGAGCTTCATGCTCCAATCTATTATAAATCGAATAACTGTTCTAGTTAATATTCTAGTGATTTCTTAGTTAGTCACTTCTACTTGATCATTTTCTTGGGGATGGTATGACATGGTTAATTTGTGATTTACCCCAAGTTGTTGCATTAGCTTCTTGAATGTCACTCATGTAAAATGTATTCCATTATTTTATATGGGCATTCATGGTACTTCAAATCTATTTACCACATGTTTTTGAAATAATTTAGCAAATTTTTTAGCTATGCCATCTTTGATTATAACTACCTCTACCCACTTCATGCAATAATCAATTGTCATTATAAAATATGATTTCCTATTTGACATTAATGTGATGGACCACATAAAAAAATTCCCCAAACATCAAATGTCTCTAATGGTTGAATCCATTATTGAGGATCTTCATTTCTTACTATTATTCCTCCATTACATTGGAATCTTTCATAAGATGGTAGGACAAAAGTATCCTACCATCATGAGCTTTAGTGCTATTCTACATTCTACATAGTGTCCACCACATGGTCCCTCATGTGCATCTTATAGACTTTTTTATTGGCTCTTTTTTGGAACACACCACCTTATTATTCAATTAGTAGATATCTTGTAATGATCCCCATTAATTTTCATGTATCATTTAACTCTATGAAGGAACTATTCCTTTTGTTTCCTACTCCACTCAATAGGAAGCTCTTGTGTAGTAATCCATGACTTGTTTATTAAGTTAACAACCATTGTTGTCTTTGTAAACAAATTTTCATCAGGACATGTGACTGATAATGGTTCATTCTATTCCTATAGTTCCCATCTTAGTCTTGACAAATAATAGGATACAACATTTTTAATTCATTTCTTGTCTATCATTTTGATATCAAACTCCTATGATATCACAAGCCATTGTATCACTCTTGGACTAACAACTAGTTTATTCATTAAAAACCTAATGGCACTATGATTGGTATGGACATAAATAGAATATCCAAGCATATAATGTTTGAATATTTCAAGTGCATAAACCATGAGCATAATCTCATTTTCTACAGTGGTGTAGTTGTGTTGTGCTCCAATGATGCTTTGACTAGCACAATGTATGTAATATTGTCTCTTTTGATCATCAAGCTAAGTAAGTACTATGCCAAATCCATAGTTTGAAGCATCTATCATAATTTGGAATGGCTTAGACCAATCTATAAATCAAAGGATTGGTGTTTCAATCAGCTTCTACTTTAATGTCTTGAATTCCTTCTCACATTATTTTTTCTAATGGAATGGTCTTTCTTTGTTAGTTCTACTAGTGACTTTACTATCTTTGTAAAATTTTCAATGAATCTTCTACAATATCTACTATGGCCAAGGAATGATTTTACATCCTTAATAGTCTATGATCTTTTGGTGGTATTTTGAATGACTCTTATTTGATCTAGATATACATCTATTCCTTTTTGAGATACTTTATGTCCTAGAACAATACCATCTTAGATCATTAAATGGCCCTTTTGCCAACTGAGCTTTAGATTAGTTTCAACACATATTTTCAAAGCATTCTTTAACCAATCCAATGCTTGTTTTAAGTCTAGCCCATAAGTGGAAAAATCATCCATGAGTACCTTTACTTCATTACCAATATTTTTTTGAAAGATGCTCAATACTAGTCTTTGGAAAGTAGCAAGAGTATTACACAAGTCAAAAGACATATGCTTCTATGAAAATGTCCCCCATGAAGTGGTGAATGTGGTATTCTCTTGATATTCTAGTGCATGCATATTTGATTATACAAATTGTACCCATCAATAAAACTGTAGTACTTGTGTCATGTAATGGCATCAATGACTTGGTCAACAAACTGTAGAGGAAAATGGTCCTTGAATATCAATAAATTCAACAACCAGAATTCAATGTATACCCTTCACTTACCATCTTTCTTTGGAACAATGACAAGGGATTAACCTATTCACTATTTACTATTGGATAGATGAATCTTACTTTTAATAATTTCTTCACTTCTTATTTTATCACTTCTTTGAGTTTAGGATTCAATCTTCTTTGAGGCTAGTAGTATGGTTTGATGGCTAGATCTGCATAAATTTAGTGTTGATGTATGCATGGATCAATACTTATTATTTCATTGTAGGACCATGCAAATGTTTTTGATCATTTGTTCACAACTTCTAATAATTTTCTCTTCTATTCTTTATCAAGATTAACATTAATAATTATTAGTTTCTTATTATTAAAAAATGCATACTCTAGTACATCTAGTAGGCCTTTTAATTCTAAAGGTTCTAGTTCATACTTATCTAAAATTTCTAGCTATCCCCATTCGATGTCTTCTTCTTGATGCGAGTATACATAGGAGTGTTTGTTCCTTAATTTTTCTAATTCATCAGCTTCTTCAACATAGGCACTTATAATTTCATTATATGGTTCCACGTACATTTTATACTTTGTTTCTTCTTTGGTAATTAGATACTAGGTGTCGTCTTATTGGGTGGTTGCTCCATACAAGCATTGATGCAAACACATATCTTCTACACATTGATTACATGTTGTATTGAGTTCTTATTTGATGGACCCAATCTTTTACATACAATTGATCCATTATTGTTGTATGTGATACATGGAACTCAATGTCTCTATATGATTGCAACTTCATCCTCCTTGAACATTTCCAAGGACAAATCTCTAATTCCTATCTTAGCATCCATAGTGCTAAGCCATGCTCTTCCAATAATTATAGGGAATTCTCCAATTTTTTTCACATGTATTACTAAGTAGTCAGCAAGATAAGACCAGCTACTTATGGTGATAATGACATCATCCACTTATCCCAGTGGAACAATGAGTGATTGGTATGCAAGCTTTAATTGGATTTTGCTCTTCTTTAGTGGAAAAAGATTCCAAGCTTTGTAAATATCTTGTGAAATTAGGTTTACTCCTGACTTAGAATCTAGTAGATATTTGCACAGTTTATCACCTACCATTTGGAGATATACTAAGGCACTTCCAAGATTTGTTCTCTTCTTGGAAAGTGATCTTACCTTGATCCAGTGTGTGACAGTTTGAGTGAGCATGATAGTGGTCAAATTCATATCTATAGAATGTGGAAGCTTGGTATTCCCTTGAGGAGTATGCATGGATGGGATTAAGGTAGGGGAAGTTCCCATCCTTTGAACCTTTTTTGGACTTCTTCTAAGGAATGGATGTTTCCTAGATCTAGATTTATTCATGATCACATACTCTTGTATATTTACTACCTTGGTAGCATTCTTTTACTATAGTTGTGTGACAATTCTCCTTGCATAACTAGAGGTAGAGAACTAGGAGGCTAAACTAATGATCTAGTTGTTGTTTGATATGTATAAGGATTTGGATTCATTCTTGGACTAGTGGACTTGTAATACTCTAGTGGATAATAGTGAGAAGAAGTATGGACTAAAGAATTTCCCAGAGAGATTGGACATTGAACATAATATCCATAAGGATTTAATTGCCTATATGGATATTGCTACCTCAATGATGGCATTCCCCATGCTTATGGTTATTGTCATTACTACTTGTATTGCTCTTGTGGCTGAGGATAGGCTCTACTTGGATAGTATAGTAGATGAAAATGTTGTTGAGAGTTACCCTATGGATAAGGTAGTTTTCTTGGAATTTATTTGTTGACAAATTTTGGATTAAGCCCACATGCTACAAACTCTTTCAAGTGAGCCATGACAAGAAAACATTCCTTAGGATGTTCATACTAGCACACTTTGCATCCTTCTTCATCTTCCAAACTAGAGTCTATTAATTCCTCAACTACAACAAATTTTCCTTCATGTTTGTAATTCTCTCACCTATTATCTATTCTTTTCTTCTTTTCTTCTTTTCTTTGTTCTTTTTTAGGAATTATTTAGTTTTCTCTTCCACTCTCTTAAGTGTAGTGGTGAATTTCTCATCTACTAAGTTCCACATTTTCTCTACCTTTGTTGTAATGTCATTGAATGATTTCTGGATAGGTAGTGTCTTCTTTTGAATGACATCCTCCAAAGTTTCATCTTCTTATCTATCACATATTCTAACATCTCTTTTTCTTATTGCTGGATCTCAGTTGTATTCTTTAGTTGATTTCCTCTTCTTCAATTCTCCTTCTTCTTTGGCCATCTAATTTATCAATCTTTGAATTTAATGGACTATCATTTTTGATAATCTATCTTGAGTATATACCCCAAGAGTTTCTCTAGTTTTTTTCTTAACCCATCAATAATATGCCTTAGTTGTTCTCTTTGTAAAAATCCATGACATGGGTATCTATGTAGTAGAGAATAATATCTATCCCTTTCCACATCAAGGGATTCATGTGTCCCTTGCTTCCATCTTGGGTTTGTTTCCTTAAATTGGACAATTTTTTAAATAAGTTTGATACTTATCATTAAAAAGTTATAACATGTTACTCCATCTTTGAGTCAATTATGGTTCTAATGAATGATACCAGCTCTATGCTTCCTTGAAGAGTGTTCTCGAAAACAACTTCAACTTCTGTAAATCATTCTTGATATTCTAAAGGGCACATGCATCATGAAATGCTTGAAGATGATGTTGTGGATCCACATTATATCCATCTTCAAATTTGGGAGTGTTATTCATATCTAGTCACTTAATGTGACTATCCCTTACATGTTTGGTAGAGATATACACTACTTCTCTAATGTTAAAAATGCTACAAGTGGCAAATAGGGGTTCTTCATGATCTTTAGGTTCATAGAATCTATTGTAGTTGTGACTCATTTGATGCTCATAGTATCATTCTATTTCTTCATGTCTCATCCTATCTCTTTTTTGTTTATAATCATCATCTTCTTCATCAGGATACCTCTATGATATTCATGTCTCTCATGATCCTTCCATCTTTCCCTATCATAGTCTCTAGGTCTTCATTCCCTCTTATTGGATTTCAATAATGATTATGAGGAGAAAGGTGAAGTAGTTGAAGAATGGTGGTAGCTGGTTCTCCTAATGTAACTTTGTGATTCATTCTCTTGTGGTTCTGTAGACACTTTAGACCTGGAGCTTTGTCTAGTTTTGGATTCTTCTACATTTATCTTAGGTGTTTTTGCAAAGGCTAAATACAGTTGTATTTTGATAGGTTACTCTAGATGAATGATAGACATTTGTGAATGGGATTCATGATTTTGGTGGAGCTTTTCCATTAGGAAAGTATTATCATTTATTTATTCTAGAAAAACATTATGAGTTACTTTCTTTCCTTTGTTGTTCTCATGTATTATCTCCATGATAGCATCCCTTCTTACTTGTTCTTCTGTGGGTTGATATGGCATGGTGATGTGTTTAATAACATGATATCCTTCTTGTGCATGGCCAAGGTTTAACCTCATTAAGGTTGCCTTTAGCATTGATGGTGCTAAACATTCACGAGGAAAAACTATGTTTTCCTATAAATATCTTCACCTTAGTTGTTTATTTTGGTGGAAGATAAATGTGAAATCAAGATAATATGGATCTGTATGAGCATATGAAATTCTAGTTTGCATGGGCACATTCTAGTATTCTTTATCATACATCTTATCATGACTCTTATAAGTTTCTTTGGTAGGTGGTGACTTTTCCTTAAGTGTAGAAGCCATGCTATATGTTTGACACTCTTAACTATGTGTGTGTTAAAAATATTGATTAAAGGTATGAAAGATAAACTTTTTAATTCTTATTACAATGAACTCTATAAGATCAACTACTAAGAAGACATTGACACATCCCTGACAATGATGCCAATGATAAGTGACTAGGTATTCCAACACACTACCATACATGTAACTAGTTCACACACGTGACCATATCATAATCTGTGGATGAATAATGTAAGTATGCTAGAAGTTAATAATCATTTTGTGATCATTGTCTTCCCACTTTAAGTTAGTGAAGTGTAAATGTATGGTTTAACTTTAAGTGAGACATATGATATCTTGATGTTGTTGGCTCATGTTACTCCTAAGTGTAAACATAGTAAGACTAAGAATAAAATATAAGTCTAAGTGATGATAGAAATGTAAATCTATTCTATCTTATGATGATGAGTAACTATTCTCGGCTTTCCATGCACATCTTGGGCTCATGTAACAATCACTAGGTTACCAAGTGTTACACTACTAGGCTAACTGAGCAATAACACTATTGTGATTACTAAATAATTATACTTATATGCTAAAAATCAATCATACACATTCTAGCTTATTAATGAAAATGAAAAAGTAAAGTGATAGAAAAAAAGAAAGAACTATACTAAAGTAAGCATATTCAAGAAATAAAAGTTAAAGTAAAGAAGCTAGCTAAGAAAAACAAAGAATTAAGTGGATGTTGTAATGGTGGAAAATAATCTCAATCTTTATGATGATTCATAAGCTACACCTAAGTACAATCCACTCGAATAAAGATTTTGTTCAACTGTTCAACACCACACTACAGGGATTCAATCTATCGCCAAGTGTAAAATACAAAACCAAATTACAAGAGTTTCACAAAGGGTGGAATGAAAGTTGTTCATTAATGCAACCAAATGTTGGTATTTATAGGGGTGAACAAGACCCAACACATCACATTAATGATGACATATGTAGAGGTGTGATGTCATAGATGCAATCTCATAGATATGATATTATGACTCATCAAGAATAGGTTATATCAACTATAAAAGAGAATTATGTGAGGAATTTGTTTTTGTTTGTAATGTATTTGCTTAATTTATAGCATGTTAGTGATTGTTCAAATGTGAAATGAGTTGCTTGTACCCCTCGTTTGTAAGAGAGAATAATGAAACTTTCTTGGTATCGTGCCTTCTAACCAAATTTTTATTCATAGAAAAGTATCCTTTTTTCTGCCCAAAAGGATATCCATGAAGCTTGTAACATTTTTCAATGGGATGGTGTGTCCATCCACAATGTTTACAAATGAGTTGTAGATGTCCTAAAGCTTGAGAAGACATCATTATGAAAATGTTCTTACAATAATTAAATGATCAAATACTAGAAAAATGATTCTACAAACTAAAAAATTAAAAAACCATGCTTTGATACCATGTTAGAAATGGAAAGTGATGAAAAGAAAATATAATTAGGTAGAAGAAGATTATTGTAGATCTGCATTTTCAGGTTTACACAGTATGCATATTTACACAATTATTGAATAGAGGTTGAATGGAAGCCATCTAAAGAATGTAGAAAGAAGGATGAAAAATTTTACATAGAGAGAACATCAAGCATAGGAAATTTTACAAAATAATATTATTGCCATTACAACACCATTAGAAATAATGCTAGAAATTGAAACATTTTAGTATTGTAAACATGAAACATTCTAATACTTAGTATTATAAATAATTCTCATCAAATTCATAGCACAGGAATGTTAAGAACTTAATAAAATGCTTGTGCTAATAACTTAAGAATTTAATAAAATGGTTGTGGATATCAACATTCATAACCTTAAAAATAATTTTCTTTACTTGTACCTATTTCTGATAGTACATAAGTGCATGTGAAGTTTATATAGGCTCATAAAGTAAGTTGCATTAACTTTGTATTAGGGCATAAGGTTTATGATTTTCTAAAATGCCACAAAGGAGAGTTATTATTAGGCATGGATAGAGAAAAATTTTTATAAATGCCACAAAGGCCATGGAAATTTTATGAAGGTTGATGCATTGGAACTTATCAAATAATAACATCAAGAACATCATAAAAACAAAACCAAGATGGGAGAGAACGAGGCTAGATCTTAAGATATGGGAGAAGAGGTAGAAGAAACTAAGTAGGATGAAAAATCCTTGGATGATTACAAGAAAATAATATTGAAGGCACTTTCATAAATTGAAAATTTTGTCTATTAACATTCCTTGTTTTGATGGTCAAATGGACTTAGATAGTTTGTTGGACTATATCTAGTATATGGAGACTTATTTTGATTTGGAGGCTATCAAACATGCTCATAAGCTTAAGATTAACATGACAAAGCTTACAAGATTAGCTACAACTTGGTGGTTGAAGATGCAAAACAAGAAGAGATGGAAGAAAAAGTGAAAAATCATGAGTTGAGATAAAGCTCATAACTAAACTTAAGAAAATGTTTCTACCTATTAACTACAAAAGGGACACATACTTGAAACTCCAAGGTTTGGAGAAAGGTGAGAGGTTTGTGAATAGAATTATAATTCATGTAGAAATTATGAAGAATAAATAGGATTACATTACTAGATATATTGGTGGGCTATAAATGATCATACAAGATAAAAATGACCATGGTGAATCCTCTTACAATTAAGGAGGCATATTAGTTTAGTTGGAAGGGTAAAAAGTAGAGAAGAAATAAATAAAGTTTCAACTCACAATGTGGTAGAGGTAGTTTCAACTTTTGTAAAGAAAACATAAATTCTTGAGGAGACGAAAAGATAAGAAGTGTTATACATGGGTTTTGTGCATCATTTAGAGAAGGAAAAAGTTATGATGCTAGTGAAGGCTCCCTAGCTGTGTTCCATTGAGTCTTTTACAAATTTAGAGAAGTTGGGCATAAGTCTAGTAATTGCCCAAGAAATGATAGAAATCTATATACTGTTATCTTTCAACCATCACTTGAAGATGTTGCAAGCTTTTCTAAACATACAATTATGACAAGGTTGTCTCAAACTATGCTAGAGGAGAAAGGATAATTTTGTAAGCTAAGGTCCTAAATGTTACTGAAGCTAATTAATTAGAAGGTTATAAAGAATGATGAAGTTACCCAAAGGAGGAACTTGCTCAAATTTCATGTCTAGTGAAAGAATTATCTAGTTCTTATGTTTGTAAATAATGTAATTTCTAATAATCTTATTTCCAAATTTATGATTAAGCGTTAAAACTACAAACAAGAAGGCATTTACAATGATATGTTGTAAGTTGGTTGGATCAACAAACTAGTAGGCCCATAACATAGCAAACTAGAATTCATAAGAGATTGTATTTTATATGATGTTGTGCCAATGGATGCATGCCACATAATCTTAGAAAACTCTTGGAAATATGATCATGATGCTATCATTAATTTTCTTGAGAATACTATTATTGTAACATAGCAAGGAAGACAATTCAGAATTCAAAATAATTCTTCAAGATTAAGGAATGTTGTAGGTTCCGAAAAATAAAGGAGTATAATTTGTCTAAAATCTCGACATGAGGTGTTGCAAAAAATTTAGAAGCAAAAATGAGGTTTTACTTTGGTGACCACTTTTAAGTTTGACCCTTAGTAGCATGGATTAAAGTGATCTAGATGTGAAGATGATATTAGCTAAATTTACAAATATTCTTATAAATGATTTACTTGCAAGTTTGCCACCACCAATTTCTATTTCTTGTGCCATTGATTTGATTTTAAAGTAGAACTTCCAAAAAAATATTCTTATTGAATGAGTCCAAGAGAATGTGAGAAGTTGAACAGAAAGTAGTAGCTCAAATGATTAACCCTATTAAGGAAAAGAATTAACATACATTCAAATAGAATCCAACAAAAAATCATACTTTCCAATAACTTAAGAAAATTCTAGTAAATGCATATACTCTTTCATTGTCAAACATTGATAAGATATTTCAAGTGGAATGAGACACAAGTGGGGAAGACATTGGATGAGTTCTTAGTTAAAATGGAAATTCAGTACCATACTTTAGTAGAAAGTTACCGGATTCAAGAAGCAAGTATTCTACTTATGAAAATGAGTTTTATGCCATCTTGTAGACCTTAAGATGTTAGATACATTACCTACTTCAAAAGGAGATTGTGTTTTTTACAAGTTATAAAGCTTTATAGTTTATTCAAAAGCAACTAAAGTGCCAAGCATGTTAAGTGGATGGAGCATTTACAAAAGTATAACTTTGTAGTCAAGCATAAGGTTCACAAAACAAAGTTTCTCATCCATTAAGTAGACATGCATTTTTGGTGAATACATTTTTAATGAAAGAATTAAAGGTATGCAACTTAAGTTATAATAAAGATCTTGATATTGGTAAAGTCTGGGAGAAAATCCAAAAAAGTCTACAATAGTCTCAAGAAGATTATAAGGTTCATAATCATTTGATGTATAAAGATTAGAAATTGTGCATTTCACAAGGTAACCTTCATGACTATGCATCAAATGAGTTTGATTCTTGGAAGCGAGGAATTGTGAATTCACGATTTAATTCATGTTTGGGTATGCAAGCATATGTAAAGACTAGGGATGGGTTCGCAGGTGGTAACATGAATTAAAAAATAATGAAATATTTAAATTATATATTTTTTTGTTTTTTTCACATTTTACTTCTATTAAATATTTTTTTAATATAAATTAAATTAAAATTTTTTGAAAATAATCTTACAGACTTCTATTAGCTCTCCCGCTTTTGAATTGCACCGTTCATAAAAATTTTATGGGATTCACGAATCTCTAGCACATAGTTTCATGATAAGTTGATTTATGAAGCATGTAGTAGCATACTTTCAGCTCATGTTGGCTACAAGAGAAGCATAGAAAGGTTACAAAGATATTTTTATTATCTAGAGATGTAGATACAGATGAAGAAATATATTGAAGGATGCTCCATATGTCAACATACTAGGGATAGCCACAAATGCTATTTTGTACCAGTCATTGATTATTTCAAAACAACTATGGAAGGACATTAGTCTTGATTTTTCTTTTTGGAATTCTATGGAGTCAAAAGGGAAATGATTTTATTTTGATTTTTGTAGATAGATTTTCAAAGATTTCTCATTTTCTTCCTTATAATATGATCCATGATAGCAAAAAAGTAGTAGAATTATTCTTTCCTGAGTTGGTGAAGCTACAAAATAGTCTAGAAACCATCCTCAATTGTCAAGATATTAAGTTTGTAAGTTCATTTTAGTAAACTTTGTGAAAGTGTGTTGGCTATAGATTACAATTTAGTTTTTCCTCTCATCCCCAAACAAATGAGTAAACAGAAGTCTTAAATTAAAACCTAGGCAATTGGTATGTTAACTATGTGAAGAAAATTTCTAGATGATGGGAACAAAAGCTTTCACAAGCTAAATTCACATACAATAAATTTGTGTCATAGTACCAAGAAGATGCATTCAAATTTATTTACAGAAAACATCCTTAAGTTATGGAAGCATTGGCAACAATACCTATTGAATTTGTAAGGTATCTAACATAATTCCATGAGAATGTTCAGAAGTAGATTCAAATAAGAAATTAGAAATACAAAGAATAAGCTAATAAAATTTTTAGGTAGCTAGAATTTCAAGGAGATCAAGCTTTGGCTTATGTTAGAAGAGGAGAGCAGCAACCAAAATTTCCAAAGCTATAGCCAAGAAAGATCAGGTAATTTCAGATTAAGAAGAAGATCTCTAAAAATGCTTACAAGATAGACATACCAATGTACTTCAAATTTTCACCCATTTTCAATGTTACTTATATTCACCATTGGTAACCATCTCCACATGTAGAGGTAAGTTTTTGAGAACAAGATTTCCCATGCAGCTGGTGTGAAGAGCAAGAATCATTTAGCTTATGAAATAAAGAATGAATGCAATAATCAATCAATTCCTTACAACTAGAAGAGTTTTGGTTAGGAGGAAGTTTATGACCAAGGAAACCTAATCCATGATAGTTCACCAATTAGAGGATGAGTTAGACTTTACCATGAGGAGCCTTGGACATTTTCCAAAGACTATGAAATACATAATAATTTTAATATATTGTTCTTCCAAAATGATAAGGTTGACATTTTCAAGAGACTTCACATTGTAGCATACATAGCAATCATAAGGAAGTTCCTACACCAATCAACTACATTCAATTCATTCTTTCATTTTCTTGTTTACAAATTAAGGTGAAGGCTTTATAGGAGCATCAAGCATCAAGCATATCTATGTATTAACTTGCTTTGCAAGAACCTCTAGCCTCTTTGTGTGTAATCCTTTAAATTTCTTAATCTATCTTATAACATTTCTATATTTGTAGAATTTTTTTGTGATTTCTATTAGTACATGTATGTGTTGTATAAGTGTTAGTGAGATTTGCCTTCATTCTAGTTCTTTGTGTTTATTGTCTGTAATTAGTTGTGTGTCTTGTAAGTTGGTATCTCACAATTTTATGCTAGTGTGTGGTTGTGACATTACATATTATTTCATTCTTATGCATGAAATAATAACTCTTGGAACACTACAAAATTTCTAAATTTTCTTAATTTTGTAAGCCCCTTTGTATATGGTCTTAGCACCTTGTTGTCAATCTTTGGTCATTTCTTAACATTCTTAGGTTCCTATCAATTGTGTGAGTTTCATATATTTGTAAGAGTCAATTAGAAACGTTAGTGACAATGATGGTTTCATCTCATATAACTTTCTAAATTGAGTTTTTATCAAGTTCCATAAAGTTATTAATGATTCAATTTGGTGTTACAACTAGCATTTTTTTATAAGAAGTTTATAGGAAAATGGGAGTGTTTGTTAACAATTGGAGATTATTCTTAAAATGTCATTCTTAGTGTTACAAATAATATTGGATGGGTTCATTACATGAGAGCATTAAAAAATTAAGAAAAGAGTTATGAGTATTAGCATTTGTAAGCTTATGAATAATTTTCTTTATTCATACTGGGTGCCAATAATGTGCATGAAAGATGTTTCCAATGCTAGATAATTTGTTGAGTATGATAGAAAACCAATGATGTGATTTTTTGATTAACCATTTTGAAAAAATCTAAACAATTAAATTTCCCACCATACATTCTATTCCAAAGAGAGAGAGATAGTACACACACATATATAGGTAATAGCGACTTTGAGGAGGGAGCACATATTACTAATAGTAACATCAAGAATGAAGCATACACTTTTTACTATGACTTTGAGCAAAATGCACACATTCTTCTCTTAAGAGCTCCCCATGCTATGGTAGGTAGGGCTTCAATACTTTGGAAGCATCCCTAGTCTTTATATAGCCTCAGGTAACTCTTAGTCTACCTCTTGAAATTTGTACCTATTAAATTTTGAATTGTTTGAGACTACAAGTGCCTACAGATCATAGAAACATACATCTTGCATATTGCATTGGGACTATGGCTTGTAGTTCTTCGCACTAGTAAACCATGTCAATTTCTAGTTACCATTTCTCCTAAAATTATGATCAACTAACATTATTAGTAGCTTAGAATTTAATGACTACAATCAAATTACAAACCACACTTAATGTCTATGGCCTCCAATGTTTGCATTGGTCTCACACTCCTCTATAGAAAATGAAACATAAGAAATTTGCTCTAAGGTAGCCAATTGTAAGGAATTACAATCTACAGTTGTAGACTGTAGCCTCCTACAACTCACTATTGCCTTACAATTTCCTACCTAATGTATCTAACATCATATATAACTTTAAAAAGAGAACTAAATATAATTATTTGACTCCTAAGGATACTAAGAATGTAGAATACATCAAAAAGATGGGTTAATGTCCATATCATAATCCATGGATTAACAAGTGACATATGTATTGTGTACTTATGTTGTGCTTATAGGTTCTTAAGGACATTAAGGCATTATACACCTTCAATTCACTCTAGAATAATTAGCAACTTTGAAGCTCAAATGTGAAGTCAAGTGATGCTTCCTAAAGGACAATCCTCTTAGGTATATGTGAAAATTCAATTTTACTTTTGCTAATGTTTATTTAAAGACTTAGAGGATCTTAATAGATGTAACTAAAAATTATAAAAAATGAAGTGGTATGACAGATCTAGCTTGGTAATGTGGGGAGGGGTGGAGAGGGGAGAACCTCATATATATATATACATATAGAAAATAAAATGTTAGTGTACAAAAGTCGAGTACTGTAGAGAGGATAAACTCCAAATTAACAAAAAGAAAAGACATAAGTTAGCAATGTGAAAGGTAAAGAGGTTATATAAAATTTAGTACTTTTTGGGTTTGGATGGCGATGAAGGATGGATGCGACATGGGGAAGGAGGTATGAGGGAGGTATTGAAACTAAAAATAAATTTTTTGGAGGGGAGGATGGTTGGATGCCAAGGAGGATGTTGGATCCTAAAATAATTGAAACATAGATACACCCCAAGATATACAGTCCACATATAACTTTATAAGTTAGCATCATCCACCAAAATTAAGCCCATAACTTAAAGTTTCCAAATGAAGATTCTTACTAGTAGGCTAACACCTCATTATCTAACTCAAAACAATTTGACTATAGGTACCATCCCAAAGGCATGTCACTGAGATGATACATTAGAAGAACTATAAAGGAGTATAATGATGGGGGTATGAGAGCTTAAAAAATGAATAATAATATAAAAAAAATTAGAGTACATCATATCATCAAAGAAAGAGACTAAAGAAAAAGCTCAGTGATTTTGGAAATGCCCTTTTAAGTTTTCATCCTTACAACTAGTCCTAAAAACCCTCCTCTTTGTGCTAGGAAAAGAATTAGTCCTTGTCATTATTCAAAAGTATTCTCATAGGTTTTCACTTGTTATAAAGGGCTTCTTGTAAAGAGAAGGAAAAAACTCTCTCCAAAGAAAGAATACATCAATTAGAAATAATGAACAAATAGCAACAAAAGCTAAAAGCTTCCCATCCTTAAGCTTCCAAAACTAAAAGAAATTAATATTATATAAAATAAAGTAATAAATCAACTTTCACTATGATCTTTTTTACTTGAATTTGGAGTTGAAAAGCAACATCTTTAGAAATCTAGTATTTGACACCTGAAGAAAGGTCATAGTTATACTCTTGCTGCTGGAAAATAACTATACACCAAAGCTTCCAAATAGAGTAGGGAAAAAGGGGTTGAAATAACTCCAAATGCAAGGAAATGAAGTAGACAAAGTAGGTTGTTCACTAAAAATTACTTCATTAATGCTTGATTAAAAGTTTTTACAAATTCTAAATATCCATTTCCAAGCATATTGTAGAATAGGACATTCAAAGAAAACATGAGAAAATGAGTCTTCACTTTTAAGAAAAAGACATTTTAGAGAAGCATTTTCCATACTTTTAAGATGAGTTCTAATAGGAAGAACTTGATGAATAAGATAGCATTAAAATAATAAATTTTAGGAAATATAGAAGCTCTCTAGATATCTTTTATTTTCTCATTCAAAAATGTGATGATAATTACATTTTTTAGGTCTTATTGAATTTTTTATGAATAAAATATTCTTTGTCATAATCTCATAAGAAACTTTTGAATTAAAAGGAAAAACATGTCTTTCATCCTTTTAAAGAATAGTTGGAAATCTTGATGTAAATGATTGTCAACTTAAAAAAATATCTTAAGATTAGAAATTAATTTTTTAAAACTATTTTTCCTCTTTCTATACAAACCATAGAGACTAGAGGTTTCATTCCAAGTAATCCATCTATCATACATATACAAAATAGAAACTATAATGATATCAAATCTACTTCAAGTGATACCTAATCTAGATGTATTAGTAGCCTAAGCTTCTTTGTTGAAAGGAAGCCACCATGGGCTAATTTGCATAAGCATATCTTCTAAAACTATAGTATGATTATAATTCCAATATTTACTAAGCTTGCATCATGTATTCTAAATTTGTTTGAGAATTGAAAAATTAAGAATAAAAATGGCATAAGGAAAAAGAAGACAGTGAAGAAAATTATTAGAAGAACAATTGTTATCATTCTTAGGTTTTCCTTACATAAGTCTATTTTCTAAAAGGAGCATCCAAACATCATCCCCATTAATGCACTTTGTAATCCATTTTTCTGCAAGAGAAATACTTTGGTTATAATAATTGATGAGGCCAAGTCCTTCATCTTTCTTACTACTAGTGTAAATATCCTAAGAAACTCTAGAAAAACATTTTTTATGTTGTTTAGCAAACCAAAGAAACTAAAAAAAATAATACGATCAATTCTCGTATAAGATGTTTTAAAAGTAGCCCAAAAATTAGAGTAATAAACATGAGTTGATTGAAGCATTTGCTTAATAACTAAAATCTTGGGAGCAAGGGTGAGTTTTTTTACTTTCCATTTATCAAGCTTCTTTCAATTTTATAAATCACATAATTAGATAAATAAGTAAGATTAGGCTCAAAAGAAAAAGATATTCTTAGAATTTTAAAGATAGAATATTTTTTCAAGATTTTCCAAGGCTTAAGAGTAACTCACTCATCAATATTTTCATTTCAATAAATAACAATTTTTTGCCAATTGATCTAAGAGCTAGATAATATGTAGTATTCTTACATTCTAGCTAAAATATTATTGATATGATGTAAATAATTATTGTTCATAAAAAAGAATCATCTACAAAGTGCATGTTAAGCAATTGCATACCTTGATCATCAATTGAAATTTCATTAATGAAATTCTTTTGTAGATCATAATGTAGATTATGTGAAAGAAAATCTATAGCAATAATAAAAAGATAGGGAGCCAAAGAATAACCTTGAAGGACTAACCATTGAAGAAAAAAGAAGGAACTTAATCCAAAAGTAGTAGCAACTTGAGCATTAGCATCAATGAGTAGGGAACATCTAAGTCAAATAAAATACTCACCGAATCCTCGTTTATAGAGATAAGAGATAATAAAATTCCATTCAATCTTGTCATAAGCTTTAACATAATCTAACTTAATAAAAGCAATGTCTTGGTTAGTATCAAAAATCTACTACATTCCCCCTCAACCTACAATAACACTATTTAAGATATTTCTACCTTTAATAAAATCAATTTGCTTAGGTCTAATGATATCTTTAATAACCTTTTAATTTGGGCAAGCTATGCATTTAGCTAAAATTTTATAAGTATTCTTATGAAGATTCATAGACCTTTAATTACCAATATGTTAAAAATCTTCATTCTAAGGAAGAAGATGAATCACATCCTTATTGATATTTTTATTAAAAGAAATTTTTTTAATGGCTTCTTGGAAAATATAAAAGAGATCATTGCGAATGATGTCCCAATGATTTTTAAAGCATTTATTAAAATAAAAATTAAAACTTGGAGCTTTACCATCTACTAAACTAAAGGTTACTACTTTGATTTCTTTCACTATAACTTTTCCTTCAAGAATACTTTGATGAGCTTCCATAATAAGATGAGGAATATACATACTAAAGGCCTTAAAGGATTTCTTGCTAAAATATTTAGAAGAAAAGTTATTAGTCCAAAAAATTATTAATAGTTTCAAGATCTTTAATGATAGAATCATTAATATAAAGTGATGAGTGGCGAGATACCCCTACACTCAACCATACGAATACGAGTGTTTCACACATGATCCAGTTAAACTCCAAGGACTAAGTGCTTATGCACCTTAATGGAACACTCAGAATTAATCAATCATTATCTTCCCAAAATTACTTGTATTGTCATAGTTGTATGGTTAACTAAGCTTGAGGTATATGATTTTTTATTGCTTTTATCTTTTTAATGTCTTATGCTAATAAGAGAAGGTAAAGAGAACTAAGTGACTAACTTACATTAACTATTCGCTAACTAAGTTCTAATTGTTCCTAACACCAGTATCCGTTCCCACTTGCTGTACACATCCTGAACTAGTGCAACGCTGCTGGGATAACCAAACGCTAGTCGTTACTGGGTTACCAAGCACTACATGCATGCTCGAAGCAGTTGTACTGAGTGTACTTAACTAAGAGAGTCAAAGGTTAAGAGAGAGATTAATTAAGTAGGAAATCATTAAACATTCAACAATAATTAATTCCTAATTAGCTTAATCCATATGTTGTAAGGTTTATCATAAATTTCATCTTTATTACCGTACACAAATGTGTGCTCAGGTACAATTTGCTCGAATAAAGATCCATTCACTCTATGACTCCTATTGTGGGCACACAGAAATTATTCTAACTCTAGAATGGTAAAATTGCAAAATTTTGGCTAAGGGTCTAAAGTCTAACTATTGGGAACAAAGGGTGCCATCTCTTATTTATAGAAGATGAGGCAGGACGTGATATCTCATACGTGATATCATGTGGTAGATGTGATATTGTGGCTTATCATACCCCCATGACTGAATGAAATCTCATCCTCAAGTTCCTTACAAAATATTGGGAAAGTATGGGATTATTGGCTTGAATGACACTAATGGTGAATGGGGTGACACATGAATGGATCATCATTACAATACATGGAAATATTAGTGTTCATGACCATAAGAGTGAACACTATACAGATTTGACATCCAGCCTTATTTGGTAGCTGAGAGAGAAGAGAGAGAGAAGAAAAGAAGAAGGCTTGTTACTACCAATGCTAGGATTGCACCTTCCGTTGTCCATCTGTAACTGTGCCATCAATCTTGTTCCTTGCATAACTATTCCAGCACCAGTCCATCCTAAGTGTTTCCTCTAGATTTAGTCCATTGTCATATGATTGTCATCTACACACACAACACAATCTCATATTAACAGGGATAAATAAATCACAATGTAGTTGATACCTTGCCTCGGTGTAAGGTCCATTGGCTAAGTTGTGATATGGCTAATACAGATTCTGGAGATACGACTGGTGACTACCCAAGGTGTAGGGGTTAGGAGAAAATTGAAAAATTGGACTAAGCAGGACCCCCATGACTAAGAGTGATCCTCCGGTAGCGATAGAATGGAAAAAAGATAAGGAACAAGAAAGATGGAGAGAAATAAACAATGATAGAAGTGGGAATGAAAAAAACAAATGCTGATTACAGAAATGTTTAAGGAAAAGAAATTGACTGATGCACCAAATAGGAATGCTAGTGGGTCCACGCCAAAGCAGGCTCATGCTTCTTATGCCTTAACAAACCCACATTCAAAGAGTCCGTAGGCTCTGGAAATGTCATTCAGAAGCAAGAGTTAAAGTCTTAACCACAAGAATTTACCAAAAAGAAAACAATGTAACAACCAAAATATAGACTATTGATACAATCGGCAATGAGGTGGAAAATGGAGAAAGAATGATGGAAAGAAGAGAATGGAATAGATTTCCAAGAACAAGGTGGTGTACAGTCCCTTGTGTATTTATGGTTAATGTGACTGAGTAGATTCCATTTCAAATCTAGCCTCAAACAATCCACATCTAGTGACTTCACATTAATACACTTGGCCAATTCATCCACTTGAAGTAACAGGAATGCTTCCGCCAAAGAGTCACCACCATTTTGAGGAAATGAGAAAGGGAAAAGTAGGAAGCAAGACAGGGCCTTAGTTAGAGAGAACATGTTTGTTTAGTTCCATAACTAGTGCTTGTAGCCTAGATGATTATTTTATCTAAGGGGTATGCCGTGAATTCTCACTTTCTCTTCTTCTTCTTCTTCTTCTTCTTCTTTTGCATAAGAACCACACCATGCAAAGACTTATTATTTTTATTAGCTCAGCTTCCTGATAATGGAGCAATGCCAGAATGGTAAGAAAAACTCAACAAGAAAACATCCAAGCACCCAAGAGAATGGCCAGAAAAAATGCATAAAATCCCCTTGAAGTCACACCCTTTTTAGTCCTTGAGTCCTTCCTTAGTTTGAGAAATGCCCAATCACCAATTCATTAATATTTTTATTATTAAGAAAGGGACCATACAATTCCAAACCAAGAAAAAACATAGAAATTTATGAATGCATGGATGAAGTGGATTCATTACCTACTATATCAAAAGAACCATACCTTAGTATTAGCATTATAACTCAAAGGTAAAAACCAAACATTAACAATCAATAGAATACAATTCATACCACCATCAAGAGCACTTATTAGGTGATGAACCTAATAAAACAAACAAACACACAAACAAATGAAAAAGTATAAACGATGTTGCAAAACAAAAAAGAAGAAAAGTTAAAGAAATTTGTAAAATAAATATGATAAAAAAAACTTAAAAAGGAACTGAGGGCCTTAAATGATCAGTAGAGGTGGCCATCTCCCCCATGACTAATTTGGAAGGAGGAGATCTAAAATAATGAGCAGGGTCGTTCCTTCTCAGAGGTATTATGTGCACTAACCGTTCTAAATTCATGGAAGGGTTTCGCTCATTGCACATTGACTAACAGTCTCTTATTAAGGTTTTTGTCTAACTTTTTAGGACTTTCCAACTTTCCCCAATTGATGTTTTCCAAGTTAAGGTCTGGAAGTTGGCGACGATCTTGCTCTAGTGCATCTATGCTTTCAATGTGAACACAAGTTATTCTCTCAGTTAGTTCCATGCACATTAGTGAGTTGCTCTCTTGATCAGCTATTAGCCACTAGGTGTCTCTTTGTCATGTGGCTACTGCATACAAGCACTTTTGTAGGGTAAGGTCTTGTGCACACCGGTTGCATGCATGCAATGCTAAACTTTGCTCAACCCCTGATCTTTGCACGCAATGGCACCCTGTATCACCGTATGCGATGCATGGAACCTTCTTCTTTTTGATCTTTTCAAAAGTGTTCTCCTTAGATATCTCCAGGGAAAGATCATGGATTCCTAAGTGTGCATCTACAGTACTTAGCCATGCCCTTCCCATTATTATTGGGAAGTCCCCTTTATCGTTATTTACTTGTATCACTAGGAAATTAGCTGGGTATGACCACCCACACACAGTGGTAATGATGTCCTCCACTAGTCCCAAGGGAATAGTGATGGACTGGTTGACCAACTTTAGGCGAATATTGCTCTTCCTTAATGGAGGTAGGTTCCAGGGTTTGTACATCTCTTGTGATATTAAGTTGAATCTGGAACCTGAGTCCAGAAGAGCTTTACATTGTTCATTCCCAGCAACTTGGAGATAGATTATAGGTGATGGGATGCAATATCACGTATGCAATATCGCGTCAGCTGTGATATCGCACCCCCCACGATATCGCGTCCTCCCCTACGATATCGTGTATGTGATATCGTAGTCCGCCGCAATGTCTATAAATAAGAAGCGGCTCTCCCTTGTTTCACAATTAGGAGTTAGATTGTAGTGAAGCTCTGGTAGTTTGATCCCTCCAGAGATAGATTATTTTCCAGTGTCTGCCTGCAATGTGGTGAATGTAATTGTACGACATCCTTTATTCGAGTGTGATGTACTTGGACACGCACATGATTGGCAATAAAGATCAAGATTACTTCATCATTGCAACATTTACTTTGTTTATTTATTTATTTAATTGTTATTTACTACTTTCATAGTTAATCTCTCTCACCCTTATCTCCTAGAACGCGGAATGAGTATGACTTGATTACGAGCATTTAAGTGTAACTACTTGGTAACCCAGCGGTGTACCTAGGATTTGCGCTTGGTAATCGTAGTGGTAGTCATGCATGAAGTCCAAGATGTGTATGGATGATCAAGGAACTGATGTTCATCGCACTTAGGCTAGATTAGATTTTCTTACCCTTTCCCTCCTAGCTTAGCTTAGTTAATATTACTTTCCATTGCCTTCAGGAGTAGCATTAGATTAGAAACCACATCATACACCTCAATCTAGACTAAACCATACGTGACAATTATAATACTAGTCTAGGTGGGAAGATAGCGAACTGCGACCTAAGGCTAACTATCTAGGTGCCACAACTAGTCCGTCTATGGATTTTGATCGGATCACGCGTGAAAACGCTCGTATTCATATGGTTGAGTGTAGGGGTACCTCGCCACTCATCATTGGCGCCGTTGCTGGGGATGGTGCTAGTTATCTAGATTAGTTATATCATACAAGGTCATTGTATAGGACTTAATGATATATCTCTTAGAAAGAAGTAATTATAAAAGTCACATATAAATTCACACAAAACTACACAACAATGCCTCACCTACAAGATTATAATAATGCCACACTTAGTGAGGAAGTTCATTGGAGAACCAACGAACTATATGATGATGAAGATTGGAGTATACAACCTGAAGTGGAGGTTTCTTATAAATAGCAAAAAAAAGCAACGTCATCCCAACACATGAAGGCATAACTTACAAGATGATGATGAACCCCCACTGGCCACTACAAGCTTAACGCAACTACAAGAGGCTGTTCAAATCTCACGTAGGCATCGTAAAGAGAGCTGTCTACCTAGGCTCGATTTAAACAACTTCCCTACTTTTTCAAGAGGCTATGACTTAGATTCGCATAAACATTTACAAGCCTTCTACGATGCCTGCACATGGAATAACATTAATAACGGTTGGCAAAAACTTAAGCTCTTTCCAATGACACTTGTTGACCAAGCAAAAGTATGGTATAGATTGTTAAAACCAAATTCGATATGACACTGGTCAATAATGGTAGAAGTCTTTAACGAAGAGTATCAGCCTTGAGGAAACAAATCCAAGGATGGAAACAAGCAAAACACAAACCCTTGGACATGGCCTTAGAAAGATATTATGCACTATTAAACAACTGTCCAGGCCATGGGTTTTTCGAGGAAAGGCTAATGTACCATATTATTGATGGGCTACGTAATGAAACAAGAGAGACCTTAGGAATATATGCCCAAGGTCAACTATATGAAGTATGAACCCATCAAATCCAAGAGCTTATTAAGTGGGTAGCAAAAGAAGAAAGAGAATTAGCTTGATGGGAGAGTGTTGAAAAACATCAATGGGACCAAAATTTCAACTTAACAAAGGTCCATAATCATAAAAAGGAGAGACCAAAAAATCTCAAGGTGGAAACATCATCTTTGCCAATACAACAAACATTAGAAGAATTTGAGGCAAAGATCAATAAGATGTTGGAATGGACATATCAAAAGTGTGGAGAGTGTGTCAACATTATTGGGGATAAAGTTTTGACAACCCAAGAAGTAGGATGAAATAGTAGACAATTAGAAAGAAGGGATAAAGAAAATAAGAGCTCAACTACCAATCATACGTATGAATGCAACATATGCCTGTACGATCACCCCAAGGTCCAATGCCCAATATTGTTACATTTACATGAGCATTGGGGAAACACATTACATCTAGAGTTCATACAAAGATACTGCGTTCGATCATAGTGGCAACAATCCCAGTCATGGGGGAATCCACCCTTAGACTGGAGACACCCTACATATCATCCGAATCCAAACACTTATCTTGTCCAACATCCTGTTTCTCCAACGAGGCCAATGCACTTTATCTCACCACATTACTATTCTCCACAATACTATCCCATGCCTCTAATACAACCACCACCTTGTGTATCTTATATGCCTTCAAATTTTCAACATTCTCATCCTTTCCCTCCTTTCGCAGTGCCACCAACTATTCCTAAGGTACCTGCACCACAGCAACAACCCACGAACAACACTTATGCTACTACTTCCAATAGCAGTGAAAAACCTCAGCAACATCAAAATTTCCCCTTCTTTAAACACGGTCGTAAGAATAGACAACACAATTTCAAGGCCACTGCATCTTCCAACCCAGCACAAGTCCCACACTGTGGTGCACCCTTACCTTCGAACCTAGCACCTCATGTAACTTCATCAGGGCCACCAATTCACACTCCAACAATAATCCGGCCCAATGAATACAATTATGGAGAGCGACAACCCAATCCTTGCATACCATATAAAGATCTCAAACATCATAGTGTGTCAACTCGTTATCCGAGAACTACATCATATAAAGCGCCCCACTATGCTTACTACCATCAAGTGTGTGAACCCCAATGGAGTAAGTATGGATCAGTTCCAATACTTCCAACATGTAAGGATCCTCAACCTTCATTTATTAATCCTTGCTATCCTCAACCGATTAGTTATGGGGGACATCCCCCATTTTAATAACAAGCAGGATTAATAAATATTTTTTATTTTTCTGTAATTTTTCAATTTTTGTTTTCTAGTTTTTCATTTTTCAACTTTTTGTTTTATCTTTTTATCTTTTTGTGTTTTTGTCTTTTTACGTTTTTGTAAGTAATCTCGTCTATGAATAAAACACTCATGTGGATCATTGGTTGAGGTGTGTTCTATGTTATTAATTCATGAGTGATCAATTATTTGGAACAGTGAGCCCATTACACCCACTCATCCACTCTACAAATAAGAGGTTCTTGGTGAGGGTACAGTGATGTTCTTGACATTTTTAAAAAATTAAAATTAATCTTGTGTTCATTGTACCCAGAATGAAGATGGATGGACCAAGAGGGAATGATTAGGGTGTGACATCAAGGGGACTTGCAGATTCTCTTTGGTGACTTCTATGGGAGTTATCATGCAATATGGTTGTACTACAATCGTTGTAGATCTAATGAAAAATGGGAGTAAGAGTAATCAAATGGGCATTCAAAAATCAAACACTGTTCTAGGGGGTCCCACTGGAAAGACATGCACCCATGCCTGAAGGTTGGTGGCTTCTCTGGATTTAGTAAAGTGAAAAAAAGAAAAAAGAAGAGAAAAGAAAAAACAAAGTGCCATAAAACAAAAATCACTCCTCCCTTGCACAAAACACCAAGTGATCGTACGCCTTGTTGTTATGGTACTCTCATAGTTGCTCACCATGAGATGAAACAATGTGATGTCACTAATTAGAAGGATGGACTTAGTCCTGATCATGGAACGATGGGTTAAGGAAATATTAATCATGCTTTACACGCAGGATTCATTGTGTCCTAGGTCAATTAGCTCATGTCCCAATCTCTACAATCCCTTTCTATAGTTTGTCTCATCTCATTGTTCATGTAATTGTAGCTCGTGTCCTATGTAGCATAGAATTTTCATCTCATTCCAGTGATATTTACATGTGTGTGTTTTGTGGAGTTAGTGCGGATTACATTTAACCCTTCTAGTGCCCATGGATACTTTAAGTGTGGTTACACAAGGGAATTATAGGTTGGAACCTGCTTTGGGGAGGACCCACTTGTGTAATTTTTGTTGTGATCTTCACTTACGACATAGCTCACACACACCATTTCTTATCCTTAGCTTAATTTCAATTGATTTTCTTTCCATATTATTATTCCTCTAAATTTAACATTCCAATGTACCATTACATACCATTTTTTCTTATCACCCAAGGTTTTATTGATACAATTCACATCATTATCATTAATGGTGCCTCTCGAATTAATGAAATTTCCCTAGAACATTTTGATCATAGCTAATGTCCTCAATTTCCAACGTTAATTTCGAAAAAAAATCATTAAAACAGTTGGTCTTTTTATAATATCATGTACGCGATGTATCGTACGCAATATCGTGTCCCCATTTACCTATAAATAGGTGCCCCCGCCGCAACAGTTAGCATCATTTTTCCATTCACATGGGGGGGGGGGAGTTTTTGACATTTTTCTCTATGACTTGCGATTGCATGACCCTTGATTTTCTCACTCAATCTCGCTCAATGATGCTCTGATTTTTTTTTTCATTTGAACCTGCTTAAACCCGGAGTGTTCAGCTTAGTCGTGGGGGAGAGACACTTGCCGAAAAGTGCCTAAATTTTTTGAAATTTATCATCACCAAAAGCACATCAATTAGGGTAATTAACTAACACTTAGAATAATTATGCCTAAAAATCATATAATCCTTAGGCATATAGGGAAATTAAAAATGGAAACCACCTAAGTCACAAGACTCATTATTACAAACTTTTAGGCACGATCACATGTTATAACATAAGATATTTAATTAAGGAAAGTAGTAAGGTATAACTTAACTTAAAAACACCCTTACTAATGCTTGAACCGTGTGATTGCATAATGGCCCCAAAACGTGGACACCAAGAAGGTCCTACCCAAGGTGGAAGCAAACAAGCTCAAAGAGGTGGAAGACAAAGACCTGCTGGATAACATGCAGAACAAGAGGAGCAATCATTTAGTATTCATCAAGATGAACCTCCTACCAGATGGTCCGGGTAGGTAGAAGGTGGAGCTGCTATTGCACCTAAACCGGAACAACAACTCACGTTGCCCTCGGAATGTGTTCAGGCTATTCATGAGAAGTCCACATTCGCTGCTATGATTGTGGAATTGAACTTCGAATCCTTTGCAGAGTTCACTCCTAAGGCCATTAGGGATCACCTCAAGGGGTCTCCCTTATGGCCTATCCTCTCTGAAAGTGGTGCCTGGTACCTAGGAGAGATGTACCAGTTTTGGCACAATAAGGAGAAAGGCACCACTGTTAACATTTGTGGTGTGACAGCTGACTTCTCTACATAGGCCATTTCGGAAGTGTTAAACCATCTGAATATAGGGCCCAAGGTTGCTCAGTTATCTACCCATTCAGACCCTGATGTGCGAAAGGATTGGTTAGAGAAGGCTTATGGCAGAGACAAAGCATTTGGTGAATTAATGACGAAAGAGAGAATTTACTCCAAAATTGAAACATATCACCTCTTACCCACAAACGACTTAAAAAGAATGTCAACGTATGCAGCTAGAGGATGTTCAGTGTTGATGGAAAAGGTTAATGCTAACCTACCCCATCTATATTTGATGGAGATCCTAAGGCAGTTCGAAGAATGAAAGACAGGGAAGATGGCACTGCCTTTCCCTTGTCTTATTAGAAAGCTATGCCAATGTGCAGGTATTTGAGGATCAGCCTCCACCACTGCAAGACTACAGACCATTAATGAGCCATCTTAGGGCCATCACTGAGACGGTCAGTTGGGGAATTCATGATGACGTAAACCTCTTCCGTGTCATCAATGATGCCAGGTAGCCTACTATTTCATTGGATCACACAAGGCGTAAAGTCTCCATTCAAACAGGAGGAGGGGAAAGTAGATGGTCACAACAGATCGTAGGAAACACAGCATCTTTCTAGGTGCAATTAGAGACTAGTGAAGGGGCCACTATGGTGGTCATGCAACACCATAATGTTGTGGGAGCTATAGAAGTGGGCATAGACCACATCAAAGAATCTTTCAATGTACTTGTTGTGCCACCGATAGATCTCTCAGGAGCATGGGATGCTCAAACTCTGGCCAAAACCTTAATGACTCCTGCGAAACATGAGGATGTACTTGACAGATTGCTTCAAACAGGGCAAGTAATGACATCCCTATTTGACATCCCTCAAGATGTCACAGCAATTCAATCAAACCTCATTTCTACAAAGGGGAAGCTAGTCATATCTGAAGTAAGGGCCGAGCATGCTGAAGCTGAAGTGTAGAAACTACAAGAGCAGCTCATGGCCTTACAAGTAGCATAGTGGGACCCTCCGCAATTTGTTCCCACAGACCAGCTAGAAAAATTTAGAATCGAGCAGCTAACAAAATTAATAGCATAGAATAAGGTGGTGGTGGAAGAAAAGCAGATGGTTGTTTGGGATGCCTCTGCATCACAAGCGCAAACCCATGCACATCTTAAGGCACTTAAGGCCTTAGAATAGACAATCTTCAGTTGACCACTATAGAGAAGCAAAAGAACTTTCTCGATAAACATTTTCATCAATTATGAGAACAATTCATCCAGGTCAACCGAGATGTGAGCCGTTTAGCTAGAGAAAATCAAACCCTCTCAATGGAGGAGGTACGTGCAATTCGCCAAAAGTCAGCAATTGAGATAAGCGTGTGGCAGAATGAGGCTAAACGACACGAGAAGCTGAAGGAGCACTTCCATGATTAGGTGGGGATGTACAAAAAAATCTTGGAGAAGGAGATCCATATGGCCAAGGCTCAAATCAACAATATCAGTGCTCAACACACTGATTGGTGGGCCATATTGGATACATATGCCTTCGCCCACCAAGCAGAAGTTAAGAACCAAGACCTACAGATTCAAGACTTAACAGAATACATGGAGTTAGCAAACCTTAGATATGCCAACCTTGCCATGTTAACAGCAGGGCACTCGAGGACAAAGCTTGAGCAGTAGGTAGCTTCCACCAACATCAAATATGAAGCAGAATTTGCAGAGTGCAAGAAGCTAGTTGAGAAACTAGATGTCACAAATTCTGAAATTGAGGTGGTAAAAGCAAGCTACCAAGGGTAGAAAGACATTGCAACCAACTTGGCTCGATAGCTAACAGATCTTCACAATACAAGAACAAAGCTAGAGCCTATGAGGAGGAATGATGGGTGTTCGCGGCGTGGTATGTCAAAGCCAACCAGATGTTCCCGCAACTACCTTGTCCATGGGAGCTGCCGACTCTGTCAAACATTAGGACACTAGCATGGAAAGCACAAGATCCTCGAACCAAAGAGGAGAAGCTCCAGGCCATACTTCAACGCCATCAAGCTTCAAATCTTGGAGCGCATGACAAAGGAAAAGCGCCCATGGAGGAGCCACCGCCACCAGGAACTACATGAGTTCCAAATTTTTGTAGTTGTAGCATTTTTCTGTGTTGTGTCTTCCCACACTGCGGAATTGTCCCATTTCTTTTTCCATCAATAATCCCATACCTATTCACTGTGTAATCACTGTAACTTGAGGATGAGTTTTTATTCAGTCGTGGAGGTATGATGGGACACGATATCGCATGGGCCGTGATATCGCATACGCGATATCTCACCCCTCATGATATCACGTACGTGATATCGTGTCTTCCCCTATGATATCGCGTACATGATATTGCAGTCCACCACAATGTCTATAAATAATAAGTGGCTCTCCCTTGTTTCACAATTAGGAGTTATATTATAGTGAAGCTCTGGTAGTTTGATCCCTCCAGAGATAGATTATTTTCCAGTGTCTGCCCGTAGTGTGGTGAATGTAATTGTACGACATCCTTTATTTGAGTCTGATGTACTTGGACACACACATGACCGACAATAAATATTGAGATTACTTCATCATTGCAGCATTCACTTTGTTTATTTATTTATTTAATTAATTGTTATTTACTACTTTTGTAGTTAATCTCTCTCACCCTTATCTCCGATAACGCGGAATGAGTACAACTTGATTATGAGCATTTAAGTATGACTACTTGGTAACCCAGTGGCGTACCTAGGATCTACGCTTGGTAATCCTAGTGGTAGTCATGCACGAAGTCCAAGATGTGTATGGATGATCAAGGAATAGATGCTCATTGCACTTAGGCTAGATTAGATTTTCTTACCCTTTCCCTCCTAGCTTATCTTAGTTAATATTACTTTCCATTGCCTTTAGGAGTAGCATTAGATTAGAAACCACATCATACACCTCACTCTAGACTAACCATACGTGACAATTATAATACTAGTCCAGGTGGGAAGACAGCAAACTGCGACCTAAGGCTAACTGTCTAGGTGCCACAACTAGTCCATCTGCGGAGTTTGATCAGATCACGCATGAAAACGCTCGTATTCGTATGGTTGAGTGTAGGGGTACCTCACCACTCATCAAGAGGGCTACTAGGATTAAAAAATTTCCTAGGAAGGTGACCAACCTTAATCCAATCGGTAACGACATGTGTTAACATAACCGTATGTGTTGAGCTCGATGTTTGGTTTGAAGGGAGCTGTGAAGCCTTATTTGATGGAGAGGTGTTCAGAGGTTCAATCGCTTATGGTTGTGAGGGCTTGGTTGGACTGTTGTTTCTAAATAAAGGTCTTTTCTTCATAAGGTTGTCAGAACTAACTGCAGGTTGAGGATTCACAGCCCTCATGGCATTGCATTGCTACAGTTGAGTGGGGAGTTCCCCCTGCATTGTTGGAGCAGGTGGTAATGGAGCTATCGGTGTGAGAGTTGCAGATGGATTTGGAGGATGGTATGTCTGTGGGTTATCTCCCCTAGGAGAAGGAGTCTTGTAATACTCCCAAGCTTGGTAGTGATGTTGTGGTGTCACGTGACCAACAAAGTCATGTGGAGAGATTGGATGCTACACGTAGTAGCCATATGGATTTGGTTGCTGGTAGGGGTATTGTTGCCTTGGTGGTGGCATCCCCCATGACTGTGGGTATTACCACTATTGATATTTCTCAACAGGTAATGGTGGAGTTCCACTTGGATAATATGTTGAAGGTTGGTGAAATTTCCTTGGGTTACCTTGGGGATAAGGTAACTGTCAGGGTGCTTGCCATTTATTAAGTTGTGGGCTAAGTGCATACACCCTAGACTCTTGTAGATGTGAGATCACTGGGCAACATCCCTTAGGATAGTCATATTGGCATATCTCACATCCACCGTCATTGTCCATGTCTGAATTCACAACCTCTTCTATGATGACCATTTTGCCTTTACCCTTGTTACATGCATTGTACACATCTCTCTTTTTCTTTTTGTCACAGTCACTACCTCGCTCCCTAGACTCCTCTACAATTTTAAGAAAAGTTTCAAACCTACTATCCAAGGAGTCCCACATCTGGTCTACCTTTGCCGATACTTCTATGATTAACTTTTGGAGTGGCAAAGTTTTCCTATTCACCATATCTTTGAGCGGTGACTCTTCTTCCTCCTCATAGAATCTCACTCCCCATTTTTGGAGGGAAGGATCTCGATTGTACTCTTCCACACTTTCTCTCTTTTGCAGCTCACCTTCTTCTTTGGCTACTTGCTCTAGCAATCTATAAATTTGATGAGACCTAAGCTCTAATAATCTTTGTTGGGCATATGTTTCAAGGGTTCTTCTTGTTTCATGCCTAAGTCCATCCATGAGATGGCATAGTTGATCCCGCTGCGAATAACCATGGCTAGGGCAACAATGTAACAATGCGTAATAGCAGTCCATGGTAGCATCTAAGGGTTCATGATTTCCTTCCTTCTATCCTTGGATTTTCTTTCATAGGTTAGACACTTGGGAGTATGTTTGATACTTATCATTGAACAGTTCTAACATTGTACTCCACCTCCGAATGGATTCCAGTTCTAAGGATCGGTACTAGCTTTCAGCTTGTTTCACTAGTGTCCTTGGGAACAACTTTAGTTTTTGCCATTCATTCTCTATGTTTTGCAAGGCACATGCATCATGGAATGCTTGCAAATGATTTTGAGGATCAGTGTTGTATCCCCCTTCAAATCATGGAATGTTGTTCATGTCTAACCTCTTGATCCTACTATCCTTTTGGTGCCTTGTGAGAACTCTTACGACCTCCGTTATATCTAGCATGCTTCTAGTTGTGAGTAGGGGTTCTTCATGTTCATCTCATTCATAGCATCTATGGTGTCTACATGGTTCCCTACTCTCCCTTCTTCTATGCCTTGATTTGTTAGAGTGCCCTCGTCCTTGTTCTCGACTGTCTCGTCGATGTTTTTCACTCTGTTTTCCTTTATCCTGATGGTTGGTTTCCTTATGACTGTGTTCAGACACTGAAGGAGAGTGTGAATGTGATGATGAAGGTGAAGAAGAAGAAGAACCATTTCCATGATAGTGTTTTCTACCTTCTCTTCGGTGGTCTTGACCTTGATCATGATTACAATTAGAACATCCGCCCTTATCATGTGTTTGTGTTCCCTCGTTGAATACTTCGTGTACGTGGGGATTAGAACCAGGGTTGTGAACCATGGAGTGGAGGTTCTAATACACCACCTCTTGACTATCGTTAGGAGGGAGAACATCATTTTATGTGGAACCTGTTAAAGCAGTTTCACCACCCTCAATTTCACTTAAGACGTGCGAGGCATTATGGGGCCATTTCCCTTCAAGGATGTGTGGTAACTCTCCTATCGTAAGTCCCATTGACGTTGCGCTTCTGTGGGATGATAGTCCCTTGTTTCATGATCACATGAAATGTATTCCGCGTATAAAAGTAGCATACCTATTCGTGTGAGAGCACGAAGGAGCAAGTTGGGGATTGATCAGTCTAGAGGCAACACTATGTTACCCTCCAAGTATCTCCAATGCAATTGTTCATCTTGGTGGAGATTAAAGATGAAATCGGGTACATACTCATCGTGATGAGTATATACCACATGAAAATGTTGAGGAACTAGTGGATCTTGGTTACGTGTATGATGCCGCAGATTGTCTCTTGTGTTAGTCCTAGGTGGTGAAATGCTCTTATACGAAGAAGAAGACATTTTTGTCTTATTCAGTGTGTGATTTATCGTTGGCTCATCTTTCTTTGATTAACCCTAAGGGTTCATTTTAGCATTCCAACGATATGGATGATTTCCTATGTTCTACATGGTACACAAAAAACTAAGTCCCCAGCAACGACACCAATGATGAGTGGCGAGGTACCCCTACACTCAACCATACAAATATGAGTGTTTCATGCACAATTCAGTCAAACTCCAAGGACTAAGTGCTTATGCACCTTAATGGAAAACTCAGGGTTAATCAATCATTGTCTTCCCAAACTTACTTGTATTGTCACAGTTGTATGGTTAAGTAAGCTTAAGGTATATGATTTTTTATAGCTTTTATCATTTTAATGTCTTATGCTAATAAGGGAAGGTAAAGAGAACTAAGTGACTAACTTACATTAACTATTCGCTAACTAAGTTCTAATTGTTCCTAACACCAATATCCGTTCCCACTTGCTGTACACATCCTGAACCAGTGCAACGTTGTTGGGATTACCAAACACTAGTCGTTACTAGGTTACCGAGCACTACACACATGCTCGAAGCAGTCATACTGAGTGTACTTAACTAAGAGAGTCAAAGGTTAAGAGAGAGATTAATTAACTAGGAAAGCATTAAACATTCAGAAATAATTAATTCCTAATTAGCTTAATCCATATGCGGCAAGGTTTATCATAAAGTTCATCTTTATTGCTATACACAAATTTGTGCTCAGGTACAATTTGCTCGAATAAAGATCTGTTCACTCTATGACTCCTACTGCAGGCACACAAAAATTATTTTAACTTTGGAATGGTAAAACTACAAGAGTTTGGCTAAGGGTCTAAGTCTAACTATCAGGAACAAAGGGTGTTGCCTCTTATTTATAGAAGATGAGGCAAGATGCGATATCGTGAATGCAATATCGCGTACGTGATATCGCAACTCATCATAAAGTAATTCCAATTTAGGTACTTGACCCTTTTTTATAGAAATTTTAAAAATTTCTTAGAAGGTTCATCTTTAATTTTTAGATAACTCATGTGACTTTTAGTAAGAGTATTTTTAGATTCAAAAGTATTCCAACATTGTTTAGCATAACAAGCTTTGACCAAGGCTTTTTAAATTTCACAGTCAAAGGGATTCTAATCTCAAAAAATTTGTATTTTCTTTATAGATTCTACAAGATATTCTTTACCTTAATTCTTAAGATTAGCAAATTTCTTTCCAAATCATTTAGCATCATTTCTGACTCTAGAAATAGCTCATTGCAAATAGTCAATCCAACCAATATCACTAATAGGCCTTTTTTCTACGTTCCATAAAGACTTCAAAATATTTTTTCTACTAGGTCCTATGAATATATTAACATTCATATGAAAAAGCACATGATTTCAAAATAATGAAGAATTAATACCAAAGAGAAAAATAGTAATAACAAAATGATTTAACAAAGTAACATCTATATGCACTTCTACATTTTTTGCAGGCTTCCAAAAGAAAACATTAGAGATGTAAATTCTATCAAATGAATAATAAACTCTATCATTTCCTTTTTGATAATTACACTAAATATAATGCTTCTCATTTGAATGGGTTGGAAATAAAAAGCCAACATTAGAAAGAAAATATTTTTCTTTGAAATTACACTAATCTTCTTTTTCTTAAGAGGACATATTAGGAGGAAGGCCACCAAGTTTATCTAAATAACTTTAAAATATGTTAATATCTCCTCCAATAATCCAAGGAACTTTTGGTAGAGATAAAAGATATTTCCAAACCTCTAATCAATCTTTCATATTATTAAGAGCATAAACATTACAGAGTCCAAAGTCATCTTTTTCACTATAACAAATAATCCAAATACCTCTTTTAAGGTTATCAAAACCAAAACTCAAAACTTTTTAAATTTAATTTTTATTAACAAGAATAGTAACACCTCTATTAACTTCATGAGCAATAGAAAAAAAATGCGATTTTTTAAAATGTTTTTACTAATAAAACTAATATCATGAACCAAAATCTTAATTTCTTACAAAAAAAGAAAATCTAAACATAAATGATGGTTTAAAAGATGTCCTTGATAATATTTTCTCAGATCTATCAAGATGACTTTGAACATTCTATGATAAAACTAACATTGAGATATGGGGGAGGAGGCCCCATCCTTAATTTTTTAAGCTCAATATTTATCTCATAATCCATGTTACTAATAAGTAAAAAACAATTGTCTAATAGAAAAACACATAGAACAGTAGTAAAAGTAGAGGAAAAATGAGGTATTTTTTGGGTTTTTCAATTGAAAAAAGTATTTGCAAACCTCTTATTTTTATGTTGCACTGAG
Organism: Gnetum montanum; assembly: GCA_015680685.1. Lineage (NCBI taxonomy): Eukaryota > Viridiplantae > Streptophyta > Gnetopsida > Gnetales > Gnetaceae > Gnetum > Gnetum montanum. The sequence goes on from MNCI01010950.1 coordinate 71,330, forward strand.
TGAAATCCATCTACATTAGTATTTTTATTGCTGGTCCTTGCTGAAAATTTCTTTTTTTCTAAAGAGAAATTCTCTTTAGATATCAAGAGTTTACTAGTATCTTTAAAATTAAAAGAATTAGTAAAAAGTTAAGAACTTATTGAAGAAGATTTTATTTTTGCCTACTAAAAACTACTATTATTTAAATTTTCTAAAATTTTTTATTTCTTTTCCTCACGAACAACTTTTTTATTAAGAATAGGATAGATTCTAGCAACATGGCTTTCACGATAATAATAGTTACAACATCTTTGCAAATTATAATATGTAATTTTTGGGAAAAACACTAATTACTAGCTTTGAGTTTTAATTTTATCTTCTTCTATCATAAATCAATCTCTACAAAATAGCAAGTGTGCTGCAAACCATCTAGTAATGTTTTTAACTCAGTCTTCATTATTATGTCAATGCTACCAATAATCTTTCTTTCAGCACTTTGAAAAATAAGAGGAGGATTTTCTAATTTAATCAAACAAGGAATTTTAGAATAAACAAAAGAATATGAATCAAAATCCACTTTTTGTTCCCAAGCCATAAAAGTATTATGCTGATTCATAAAAAATTTAGGAACCAATATTTCTTAACCATTTTAGAATTTGTCAATTCAATAAGAAAAAAAAGATTCAAAAAAATGGTGAGCATGCAAAACATTAATTTCATATCATTTAATAATTTCTTGAATAATTGGAGTAAATTCCTTATTTGGATGAACATATCTAATTATCTGCAGAAATAAGTATTGTAAAGTAATATCTTTTAATATGGATTAATACATATTATCAGGTAAAAAAATTTGAAAACTTTAAAATTCCTCATAGTCTTTAAAAACTGAGAGACATTAGTATTTTCCATCTTTAGATTATTCTTGGTCAAAAAAAAATTGCTGCAAAAACTCCACCATAAACCCTCAAGATTGACAAACCACTATGTCCAAAGAAGATTAGACCATTGGAGCAAGAAAGAAAGATAAATATCCTAAAGTTTTACGTTGGCTCAAGACGAAGTAAGAAGTGGCAACATAAAAGAATATAATGATGCATAAAGCATGATTCAAACTAGCAATCTATTACCTACAAATCCTTGTCAAACAATGAGGTGCTAGCCTAGTAGTAAAACTCTTAATTTGAAAGTTTTAATTCATGGGTTTGATTCTAGTGAGCAATGCTAAGTTATAAGTTCTAATCAAACTATATTTCAATTCTTTTCGGGTTCTAACACCCCCCAAATAATAAGGCACTGTTGAATTATAAAGCTCTAACTATACTATATGTCTTTTGCATAAATATTATTAAAATTTTATTTTGAGTTCCAACTTCTAAACAATGAGGTAACCACTTGAGGCATCTCTCATGGACTTATAATAAAATTTTATTAGCCTAGTAGTAAGACTTTTAATTTGGAAGATTCAAGTTATGGATCTGATTCTAGTGGGCAATATTGAGTTATAAGGTTCTAATTCAATTATATGTCTTGGATGTAAAAATTGTCAAAATAAATGTTTTAGATTTTAATAACCCTCTTACCTTCAATCTAGTTATGGTTTCAACATCTAGTTTGGGGTATCAAAACCTAAAATAATTTGATTATAGGTACACCATAAAACATATAGCCAACATAATATATTAGAATGATATAATGATGTCTCAATTATGAATTGAATTGACACCTCTTGCCTAAGAAAATAATGAGCTAACCACTTGAGCCACCTCTCATTAACTATTTTAAAATAGTTGTTGGGTTGTTCGAACAAATAATAAGTAAAACATAGGTAACCCCTAAGATATATAGTCCCATTAGAACATTATATAACTCAACATTATCTAGAAAAATAAAATCCATGACCTAGAGCTTCCAAATCAAATGTCTTATGACTAGGCTAACACCTCATTATTTTAAAAATATTTGTGGAGGGGCGTTGGACCTCAAAAAAATATATTAATAATGAGCAAAGAGAATTTAGATTACATCACAAAGGTCAACAATGATTAAATAAAAAATAAGAAGAGAAAAATTTTTCCAATTCTAGAACTATCTACTAAGGAGAATAACTTTATAACAAAGGCATTTTAAAAAGTGAAGAAAGTTAATTATTAGAAGGGAGGTCCTAATCTTAGAAAAGTTTCTATTACTTTTCTACATTCATGCTTGAACCTAAAATAACAATAGGATTCAAGATAGATAGTTGTGGTAGAATACTAAGATTTGTATCAAAGCAACAAAGTGATACAAATAGAAGATCTTCACCTTGTTGCTTGTTATCAATCTTACGTCCAAACTCTTTACCATTGATAATAGCCTCTTTATTGACATTGGTTTTAGTCTTCAAGCTAATAGTATGCTTTTTAGACAAGGAAAAATTTGCCTTTTGAGTTATCCATCTATGTTGTTTAATATTATCTCTAGTAGTAATAAAAATATGCATAGGAGCTTCAATCTTTTGTAAATTTTTATCATTGACATTAACTTGATTTCTCATATCTTTAACTTTAATACATTTTTTCTTTTCTAAAAAATATTTTTTCCTAAGCAAAAAGGATAAACATTAAATAAATATCTTTCACACTAGCAAATACTATACAAATTAGGAAGATTATAATATGTAATATGTTGAATATAAGTCTTTCCTCCTTGTAATACCAATTCATTTTTATAATTCATATGTGATGAGTCATCATTTTGTTAGCCCTAATATTGGATACTTGATATCAAGGCTTCGATATTAGATATGTTATAGTGAGCCCCAAGAAATGATGTTAGATATTTGATATCATCTCTTTCGTGCTAGCTTATAAATACAACACTGGGTGCATGGTTGGGACACACACCTAGAGTTTTAGTTCTCAAATTTTGATAGTTTTGTTAGATTTCTGAATTCAAGTTCTGTTATTCCTAGTGCATGCTCACAGTGTGATGTCTGTAATGATATGGCACCTTTGTTCAAGTGTGACATACTTGGACACATTACATGACTAGAAATAAAGATTGAGATTGCTTCCATCATTGTTGCATTCACTTAGATTTATTATTGCTTTAATTATTTACTATGTTCTTTAGTTAATGTTTCTATTTATTGCTATTTACTATTCCTATCCTTAAGTGAAATGAGTATGACTTAATCATGAGTCCTTAAGTGTAAGTACTTAGTAATTTGGCAATGTATCATTTGGCACACCAAGTGATGTACACTTGGCAATCCCAACAATAGTTATATGAAGTCCAAGGTGTGTACAGATGATTGGGGATGGATACTCATTGCACATAGGTTAGTTTAGATCTTATTTTCCATTGTTCATTAGCCTAATTAAATTATCCATTTATCATCATTAGGAGCAACATAGAATTAGACAAAATCATATGCCTCACTTTGGACTAAATCATACGTGACAAAGCTACCACTAGTCCAAGTGGGAAGACAATGACTTGTGATTAAAGCATAACAATTTAGATGCACAACTAGTCCCATCCATGGAATTTGACTAGATCGTGCTTGAACGCTTGTGATTCATATGGTTGGGTGTAGGGGTACCTCACTACTCACCATTGGCACCATTGTCCAGGATGGTGCTAGTTATCTAGATTAGTTCTATCATACATGATCATTGTAAAGGTATTAATGATATATCCTTCAGAAAATATTAAATCACACATCCCATAAGCCAACAACAATGTCTTTTTCACAAGAAAGTGATAATGCAGTATATAACGAAAACATTCATTGGAGAACTAATTAGATATATAGTGAGGAAAATTGAAGTGATCAACCTTATGTAGGGGCTTCTTATGTTCATGACTGCCCTGACAACACTCAAAGACTATATTTTTCTAAGGTAGACAACCTTGGAGGAGATGAAGTAATTCCTAGACCAGAGCAGGCCTCAAGGTGTAGGACCTCATTGAAATTTAGAAAGGATAAATCAAGGGACCCTGGGGAACACCATAGAAGCCATGGCAATCCTTCTAGTTCCACATCTTCCTCTCTCATTTCAACATCTAGTTCTAACAAAGATGAACATAGGTATGAAGATAAAGCTCCACTAAAGGGTTGGAATAGAAACAAAAATTAAACTCATAGGAACACTCATAACCATCAACATGAGCATAGACACAATTATCACAATCAACCAAATAGAAATTTTCATCACAACCTATCTAATGATGATGAACCCGTTTTGGCTACTTAAAGCCTAATGTAGATCATAGAGGTAGTTAAGATCTCTCACAGGCATCGCAAAGAAAGTTACCTACCTAGGCTTGATATGAATAATATCCCTAAGTTTGTAGGAGGCTATGATTTAGATCCACAATAGCATTTACAAGCCTTCCATGATGCCTATGTCTCATACAACATTGAAAGTGGGTGGTAAAAGCTTAAGCTCTTTCCTAGGATACTAATTGATAGAGCCAAAGTGTGGTATAGATTATTAAAACCAAATTCAATTCGATAGTGGTCCACAATGTTGGAACTTTTCAATGAGAAATGCCAAACCTATGCGAGGGTGTCCCACTTGAGGAGATAGATCCAATGATGAAAGCAAGAACAACATGAACTCTTGGACATGGCGTTAGATAGATATTATTTTCTACAGAATAGATGCCTAGGTCATGGTTTCTCTATGGAAAGGAAACTTTTCCACATCATAGATGGACTTCATAATGAAACAAGGGAGACCCTTGGAATGTATGCTCTAAGTCAATTATATGAGCTACAAACTGACTAGATCTGAGAGCTAATTAAGCATGTGGCAAAAGAAGGAGAGAGATGCAAATGGGAGAATGTCAAAAAATATTAGGGGGACCCAACTCTTCAATAGAAGGAGGTCAATATCTATGGTAAGGAGGAAGAAACCGCTCTTGATAAGATGATTTCACAATGAACCTTGCAAATATAGAAGTCTATTAATGAACTTAAAGCAAAGTTTAATAGGATGTTAAAATGGATATATGAAAATGTTACAACTCTCATTAAGATGATCGAGGAGAGAATCATGCAAAACAAGCCAAGCAATCACAATAAGCAAAGGATAAAAAACCAAAAAATAGTTAGGAACACTTTTTGGCAAATAGGAAAAATAATTGAAGGAAGTAAGGATATAACCTTAACCACTGACAAAGATAATGGATGTGACATCTACATATATGACCATACAAAGGATCACTGCCTAGTCGTGTTGCATCTACATGAGTATTGGGTAGGTGCCTTAAATTCAAAGTTTGTACAGAAGCACATGCCCAAGAGATTTCCTGCTCCACACGATATTTGATGAACCATGTTTTACATGGCTCTAATATCGAATACCCAATATTGGGGTCCAGAAGTAATGTTAGATATCCAATATCATGGCATGTGTGTTAGCCTATAAATATAGTGCTTGGGCACATGGTTTGGGCATTAGTTTTTCATAGTTTTTTGTTATAGCATAGCGAAGCTCTTACAGTTTGTTTTCTTCAAAGTTAAAATTTTTTTGAGTGCTCGCAACAAGAGTTTGAGTGTGTATGGACCTTTATTCAAGAATTGATGTACCTAAGCACAGTAGCATGATGAGAATAAAGATGAGCCCTTTTGATAATCCTTGTGGCACTAAGAATAGATTAATGTTTCCTTTAATTCATTTATTAAGCAATTAATTTTTAGTTGTTAATGAACACAAGCATGAAAACTTTGAACATACGTGTAGCACTTGGTAACCTAGCAATGCTTAACATTTAGTAACCCAGTAGTGCTACATGCATTCAAGATGTGTCCAGGGATTGGGAACATGTAGTTGTGTTAGGTTGGCTAGGTAGTAGATAAATTAGATATTAAGTTACTCTACCTTCTATTTTTGCTCTAGGCAATTAAACTTATAAAACATAAAATGATAAAAATCATATGCCTCACTCTGGACTAAATCATACATGACAAAGATACCACTAGTCCAAGTGGGAAGACAGCGAACTATGATCAAGGCATAACAATTTAGATGCACAACTAGTCCCATCCATGGAATTCGAACAGATCATGCATGAACAGTTGTGATTCGTATGGTTGGACGTAGGGGTACCTTGTTACTCATCATTAGCACCATTGCCAAGCATGGTGCTAGTTATCTAGATTAGTTATATCATAAATTATCATTGTAAAAGTATTAATGATTTATCTTTAGAAAACATTAATATTTTAAGTCACACACATTATTAGATAGAACCGTGTCTTCTTCACAAAAAATCAATAATGCATTGTATGATGAGAACACTCATAGGAGAAATGATAGGATATATACTAAAGGAAATTGGAGTGAACAACCTCAAATAGGGGTTTCCTATGCTCATTTAGACCCTTACTACATTCAAATAGTGCATACAATCCTAGAGGAGATGGAGAAAGTCATAGAACAAAATGGGCCTCAAGGCCTAAGACCTCCTCTAAACCTAGACAAGATAAATCAAAGGACCAAAGGGAGAACTATAGGAGCCATGGTGATTCTCCTAGTACCTCATATTCCTCTTCCTCTTCAACATGTAGTTCTAACAAAGATGAACATAGATATAGAGATAGAGCTCCACTATGAAGTTAAGACAAAAATAGAAATTAAACCTAAGGGCAAAATCAAAGACATCAAAATGAGCATAGACAAGATCATCATAATCAAATGAATAGAAATAGAAATTTTCATCATAACATGTCTAATGATGATGAACCCTTATTGGTCACTAAGAGCCTAATGCAGATCATGGAGGTAATTAAGATACCTCACAAGCATTGCAAGGACAATCGCTTACCCAAGCTTGATATAAACAATATCCCTAAATTTGCGAGAGGTTATGATTCAGATCCATAACATCATCTACAATCCTTCATGATTCCTATGTCTCATACAACATTGAAAGTGGATGGCAAAAGCTTAAGCTCTTTCCTAGGACATTAATCAATAGATCCAAAGTATGGTATCAATTGTTGAAGCCAAACTTATTCCAATAGTGGTCCACATTGTTGGAACTTTTTAACAAGAAATACCAAACCTATGTGAGGGTGTCCAACTTGAGGAGATAGATCCAAGGATGGAGATAATAACAACATGAACCCTTGGACATAGCCTTAGATAGATATTATTCTCTACTAAATTGATACCCAGGCCATGGTTTCTCTGAGGAAAAGAAACTCTTCCACATCATTGATGAGCTTCATAATGAAACAAGGGAGACCCTTGGGATGTATGCCCATGGTCAATTATATGAACTAAAAGTCCATCATATACAAAGGTTAATCAAGTGTGTGGTAAAAGAAGAAGGAGAGCTATGTAAACAAGAGAATGTAGAGGAAAAAAACTAAGACTCAGCTCTTCAAAAGAAAAGGATCAATATCTATGATGAGATGATTTTACAATGAACCTTTCCAATACAAAATTCTCTCATTGAGCTTGAAGAAAAGTTGGATAAGATGTCGAAATTGATAAATGAGAAAGTTAAAACTTACATAGAAATTGTAGAGGAGAAGGCACTGCAAAATGAACCAAGTGATCACAATAAACAAAGGAAGAATAACCAAGAAATAGCTAGGAACACCTTTCAACAAACAGGAAAAATAATTGAAGGAAGTGAGCCTATAGACTTAACCACAAATGAAGATAATGGATGTGACATCTGCATATATGACCATTCAAAGGGCCATTGCCCATTCTTGTTGCATCTATATGAGTATTGGGTAGGGGCATTAAATCCAAATTTTGTACAAAAGCACATGCCTAAGAGATTTCCTTTTCCACAAGGTAACTTTAGATAGTCTTATAACCAACCATACTATCCTAATTGGACTTCTTATCAGCTTCAAAACTACTATCAACCACCATGGAAAAACCCATAGTTGTGGGGGAGGCCATCATCAAACCAACCCTACCCTTACTTCCATATGAACCTGTACAAATATTATGTTCAACAAGTTGTTTCTCCAATTGGTTCTACTTCCTTACCTCAAATCACTATGACCACTCTCCCAAATATCATCCCGAAACATCTTATATAAGATCACCACCTCACACCTCTTACCATGCATCATATCCTCAATATTCTCATACTCACCTCCATCATATGTCACCCCCAACAAACCAAGAAGGTTTAGCATCACAACATTAACAAATGAATGCCACTTGTGCTGCAAATGTGCATAAATATGTCAATACTGGTAGGTTCCCACCACAAACTCAAAAACGTCCCTTCTTTAGGAAAGGTCTCAGGCATAAGAAAAACACTCATGGACCAACCACATCATCCAAACCATCACAATGCCAATCTAGGGTAATGATTCCCTTTTCATAACCATTGTTTCCTAATCAGACAAAAAATCCAACACCCACTACCACTCCAACATAAGACATGAATAATAAACTTGTCATTCTAGAGAGACAGAAGAATCCATGCACCACCAATAATGATAAAGTATGCAATTGTGGGCTAGAAGCTTGAAATATTAACACAACCTCTATACCAACCCATCATAAAGTTCAGGAGCAAGTTTGTGAGCAAAAGCTAGTCTACGTAGTAGCCACTAAATTAGAAGACATTCACTGACTTGAAAATGAGAATATAAAACTATTTCAAAGATTCATAGAGGTAACTAATTTGCTTATTAGTTCTAGAATTTTTTTATTCTTCGTATATTTTTCATTTCTTAATATTTTTCTTTCTTTTTATACTTTTCTCTCTTCTTGAGTCATTATTTTTATGTTTTATGCATGTATTTTATGTTTTTATTAATAATATTTCCAAGTCATGATGCAAACATCAATGCTATGTGTTGGGTTTTTGTGCTATGCTATCAAGATGATTGGGTAAGTAATTGTGAAAAGCAATGACACCACCTCATCCATCCCTCCAATTCTTTGAATAAAAGGTCTTTTTCATGGAAACAATTTGGTTCTTCTTTTATAAAACTAAAATTCATCAATGATCATTGTACCTTGAAGAAAGAGGGAATGACCAAGTGGAAGTGGTAAAGGTTGTGACCTCAAGGAAATTTTTTGGGTTCTCTTCTTAACTTCCTTCATGTGGTTTATGACCCCTCTTGGAATGTATCATCACTCCTCCATCAACCAATAAAAAGGAAGCTCTATCTTTGCATGGTGTGGTTTTCATCAAAAACAAAACACAAAACACAAAAATAAAATAAAATAATAAACAGTAATGGGAATACAAAACACACCTCTTAGATATACAATAATGGGCTACACGCACTCGTTATGGGGCTGGAAAATCATGCTACCCATGCCTAAAGGCATCCCTCTAACTAAGGCCCTTCCTTCCTTCTACTCTTTTCTTTTATTTTTGGAGTGATGATTGTTCTTTGAAGTGGTTGTGGACTCATGGTGGTTGGTAGGATGGAACACATTAATGCAAGGTCACTGTTCATGGTATGGAATTGGTTTGAACTTGAATGGATAGGTATGTTAATAATTTTCATCACACTTGTCATAAGAACCTATTGTGGACATGGTCAAGTACCTTACATCTCGATCTCTGCAATCCCTTCTCATTCCATTATTCACCTCATTGTTGCATGCAATTATAAGCCTTTTGGTTTTGTGTGGTATAGTACAACATCCCAATCACAACAGTTGTGTGTTGTTTGATGCAAAGGCATGATCTACATTTAACTTGTAGCATGCCCATGGACATCTATAGAAGTGGTTATGCAAGGCCATTATGGCAAGACCCTACTTTGGGGAGGACCCACTTGCATAACTTTTGTTGACCATGGCTTTGAACTAACCTTCACATCTTCCAAAACATTAATGATAGTTTCTTTGAATTTATGCATAATTTTGAGACTACTTCTCATTCCTTTCAATTACTTTTTAACTTTTTCCTAATCCTTTATTAAAATATCCTTCAAGTTCAATATTTCTTGGCCACCTTTTGAATTAGACCGTTGGTTTCAATTGTTTGAAAACTTGTGTGCTTCCAAAGTTATGCTTATTAGTCATGGGGGCTAGGAATGTTTGTTTTGAAATTTTTCCAACATCCTATTTTTAAACATCATGGTAACTAATAGTAATTGATCAAAATAATGTGAATAGCTTGATGATTTTAGTTACCTCATAGCCTTGGGCATAGTATGTTGTCATCCCCTTGTGCTTAATCGCAAACTAAGGCATCTAAAAAATGGTTTATTATTAAGGAAAAATTTACCAAAACTAATGTTAATCCTTTGATGACTACAAGTGATGATAAAAGAAATGCCTAAGAAGAAAGTCTTTTATCAAGCATAAAAATGAAGCCAAGAGGGGAACAATGGAGGATATGCCCATGGAAAAATTGTAGCACATACAAGATAGCAACTCAAAATTTTCATGTTTGTTAGATCCATGGGATGATGAGAAGAAATTACATTCCATCCTTCAAGAATGTTCTACATAACCAGAGAAGCATCAACATAATAATCAAGGTTAAAAGTCTGCCACTGCTAGTGCCAACAAGAAGAATCATCTTCAACAGATTCCTAAAGACCTTTGCAAATTTTGTAATCTTCAATGTTTTTCTAGTCTTTTTGTCACTCTACAATTTTATATGCATCCACTCAAATAAAATTTTATAATGTGATAGTTATAATCAATCAATAGTTTTCCTATTAGTCAATAATCCCATACATTCCCAATATTATGTAAGGGACTTGTTCCTCCTATTGTTCACTCAAGGACAAGTTTTCATTTAGTTGTGGGGTATGATGATCCATGTTTTTCCACACTCTGATATCAGAGCCTAGAAGCAATGCCAGATATCCAATATTGTGGCATGTATGTCAACCTATAAATATAGTGCTTGGGTGCATACTTTGGGCATTAGTTTTGAATAGTTTTTTTCATAGCATAGTGAAGCTCTTGCAATTTATTTTCTCCAAAGTTAGAATATTTTTTGAGTGCCTGCAACAAGAGTCTAAGTGTGTACAGACCTTTATTTGAGCACTGATGTACCTAAGCATAATAGTGTGACAAGAATAAATATGATCCCTTTTGATAATCCTTGTAGCACTGAAAATAGATTAATGTTTCCTTTAATGCATTTATTATTCATGCACTTTCCTTTAATTCATTTTCATTAAGTAATTAATTTTTAGTTGTTAATAAATACAAGCATGACCACTTCAAGCATATGTGTAGCACTTGGTAACCTAGGAACACTACATGCATTCAAGATGTGTCCGGGGAGTGGGAATGGGTACTTGTGTTAGGCTAACTAGGCAGTAGATAAATTAGATATTAAATTGCTCTACCTTCTATTTTTTCTCTAAGCAATTAAACTTATAAAACATAAAATGGTAAAAATCATATGTCTCCCTTTTGACTAAACCATACATGACAAAGCTACCACTAGTCCAAGTGGGAAGATAGTGAACTGTGATCAAGACATATTGATTTAGATTCACAACTAGCCCCATCCACAGAATTCAACCAAATCATGTGTGAATGCTTATGATTCATATGGTTGGATGTAGGGGTACCTTGCCACTCATTAGTAATTATAGATAGTGATGAGTGACGAGGTATCCCTATGCTCAACCATATGAATTACAAGTGTTCACATGCAATTTGATCAAATTCCATGATGGGACTAGTTGTGGCACCTAGATCATTATGCTTTGATTGTAATTCACTATCTTCCCACTTAGATTAGTGGTAGCTTTCTCACATATGGTTTAGTCCAAAGTGAGGCATATGATGTTATCTAATTTCTATACTACTCCTAATGAAAAAAAAAGAGATAAATTAATTAAACTAATGAATAATGGAAAACAAAGTCTAAATTAGCCTAAGGCAATGTTATGCACTCTTAATCATCTGTACATGTCTTGAACTTTGTGGACCTACTTCTGGGTTTACCAAGTGTATGTCACTAGTTATGCCAAATGATACACCTTTGGTGACCAAGTATCTACACTTAAATGCTTATGATTAAGGCCTACACATTTTGCTTAACAATAGGAACAATTAATGGAAATGTTTAACTAAGAAAGCATTAAATAATTAAAATAGCAATATTAATCTAATTGGATGCTCAAATGATGAAATTAATCTCGATCTTTATTGACAATCATGTAATGTGTCCAAGTACGTCACACTAGAACAAAGGTGTCATATGATTACAAACATCACTCTGCAGGCATGCAGTGGAAATATTCCAACTCTAGAGAAAGAAAACTACAACATCTCTGCTTCTCTAATTGAAGAACTATATGGAAATCATGAGCTTGAGCCCTATATTTATAGATCTCAATTTACCCTACAATGTTGGGTATTCAATGTTGCATCCTGGCTTTGATGTCGTGTAGATGACATCGGGTACCCGACATTGAGGCTCTAATTTCAAGGCCAACCAAAACATAACTCATCATATCCTCACATCTAAATGAAAACTCATCCATGAGGTAAATAAAATGAGGAACAAGTTCCTTTCAAAATATTGGGTAGGTATGGGATTATTGACTAACATACAAACTAACTTAGGTCAAATAGACAAATTTTGAGTGCCCAAGTGTATGGAATCATAATTTTTGTTATAAAATTGGGCATTCATGATAAGAGAAGTGAACACCCTAAATAACACTAACATTCAAAACCTCCCAGTAGCAGAAGAATGAGAGAGAGAAGATCCAATGATCACGAACGATCCTCATCGGGTGGTACGATTGCATCATCCTTAGTGAAGATAATCCTGCTTCCAGTTCATGCTTCCCACTACAATCACAACAAAATCATGAATTAGTATGTAAGTTGTAACACATAGCTATTAAGTACCTTGTCTCTTTGGTGGCTACACTTGGCCAGGTAGTGATTGTGGTAGATTTATTCCTTTAGTAGTGTTAGTGGGAAGGCTGACAAATAAGGTCAAATAGATAAGCGGTCCATTAAATTTGAAAAAGTTTGATACAAGGAAATATTTGAATAGGGTGTAAGAATTCACAATAATAAAAAGGAAAGTTCACTGAAAAATGTTGTGAAGATGTGCACAATTGGATGTCATTGATGGGTTATAGAAAAAGATTTGATTATAAGAGTATCTAAGGGTAAAGAACTTAACTAACCCAACCAAAAGATATACAAGTGGGTCCTCCCCAAAGCAAGCATAGGATTTTTATGCCCTTGCATAACTTCAAACCAAATAATCCATGGACTTCATGGATGATTAATGGTTATAGAAGGCTAAGTACAAAAATTGAAAAGTAACTAACTTTGAATTCTGACACATCAAATCAAGAACATGAAATCAAGAGTAAGGTGAAACATGGAAAGCATAGATGGATGAGAGAGAGTGGAATAGAGTTCCTGATTAAGGTCACATTAAGTCCCTTGTGGATTTTGTGGTTAAATAACTTGATAGGATCCATCATTAGTCCAGATCAGAACCAACACATTTAGTGACTTCACATCGACATTCTAAGATTAGTCCATCCTGTGAGACATAAGAGTGCTCCCACAAAACAACCACTATTCCTTATTAGAGGAGAATTAGGAAGTGAGAAAGGGCCCTAGTTAGATGAGATTACTCCCATAACTAGTGCTTGTAGCCCATTTATTTTGTCTAAAGGGTGTGCTTTGAATTCCCATTGTTTTCTTTTTTCTAAAATGGGAACCACACCATGCAAAGACACAGGCATTTATTTTGTCCAAGGGATGTGCTTTGAATTCTCATAATTTTTTTTCTAATAAGAGCCACACCATGCAAGAACTTATCCAACTTCTTTTATAGGTCAACACAAAATGGTTAAAAATCCATGAAAACACACATGCACCCAAGGAAATAGAAAAACACAAAGAATACCGAATCCCCTTGAAGTCACACCATGTTCAAACCTTTGAATCATTCCCAATTCTAGAAACTACCAAAGTCACAAATTTGTTAAAGTTGTATTAATTAAAAAGGAACTACCTATTTCCAAAATAAGGAAAACCATAGAGTTTGTAGATTGGTGAATGTTGTGGACTCACTGCCTATTACATGAAAAAGAAACCATGTCCTAATCATCTGTAATGAAATTCAAAGCCAGAAACTAGATAGCAATAATCAAATAATAGAAATAGTACATACCACCATCAATCAACGCATTACCACTATATCTAGCACTTATTAACAAAAAGTTCGAAAATCATACCAAAATAAAAGAAAATATACAAGAAGGTGTAAAATATTCAAGAAATAGCAAATGTACAAATAATGGTGTAAAAAAAAGTTACAAAAGATTAACAACATGAAAATAAAAAGATGTAAAACAAAAAGATGAAAAACACTTAAGAATCTTGAAGACTAGAATGTGGGATAACCCCCACGACTAAACATTTGGCTATGACAAGGATTAATAAGTGGATAAGTAGGATCCATGCATGTATGAAATATTGGGAACCTTTCATGCCCTAGGCATTGTGTGTCTACTGGTGGTGTGGTGGCTAGGTAGAAAAATTATTGGTCACACACTTGATTATTATATGTATGGTGGATTAGGATATGAGGTGTGTTAATATTATGGATGACTAGCCCACAATTACATCCTTGAGTATGAGATGGTATGCATGGATTCATTTATCTCCACACATTTGTAGATTCATTGGTTGGATGTGGGCTTGGAGTACGAATAGATGGTGGCCCTTATCTATGGTCGGAGGACATTGGTTTAGATAGGGAAGGTGATACATTGGATTGGCCTTGTGCTAGCTCAGATGATGTGGTGGGTCCATGCATAGTTTGCATCAGCTTATATCCTTTCCTCCAGAAGGGACATTTCTGGTGTTACAATTGGAACCCACTAGTGTCAACATGTCCTTGCACATTTACAACACAATTAGCACTTGTTTGTTGATATTGTGGTGCAAAACCTTCTTGAGTTACTAGTGATGACATATAAGGAGGTGGATGATGAGAATATTGAGGGTAAGTAGGATGGTAAGAAGCATGTGGTGGTGATCCTTCAAGGAATGTCATGTATTAATGATACTCAGGAGAGTGGTAGTGGTGATTTGAAGTGGAGGATGTGGAACTAGTTGGAGAAATAGGTGTTGAACATAATTTCCATTAGGTTTCAGTGGGTATGGCTGATGTGGTGGTGGCCTTCCCCATGACTATGGTTGTTGCCACTATTGTTGAGGATGTTGAGGTTGGTAATAAGTCATGTTAGGATGGTATGATTTGTTGTGGGACTATCTAAAATTATCTTGTGGGAGAGGAAGTCTCCCAAACATGTGAATTTGCACAAACTTTGGATTTAAGTCACCTACCCATTACTCCTCTAGATGCAATAATATGGGGCATTGGACCTTTGGATCATCATATATGCATAAGTCACATCCATCATCTTCGTCTGTGGTGGAGTCTTTAGCCTTACTTTCATTAGCTCCTTTTTTTGTTTGTTGAAGAGTGTTCCTAACTGTTTCTTAATTTTGTGTCCTCTATGTATTGTGTCCACCTAGAGTGTGTTGCATAATCTTCTCAGTGATTGCCTCAACAAGATTTTTGATGCTTTCATTTATCCATTTAGACATCTTTTTAAAATTTGCTTCTAATTCATCTAGAGACTCCTTTATCGGCAAAGTCTGTTGTGGGATCACCTTATCAAGAGTGGTTTTATTTTCCTTACCATAAATTTGGACCTCCTTCGACTGAAGAGTTTGGCCCCAATGATGTTTCCTAACATTCTCCCATTTGCACATTTCTCTTTCTTCTTTGTCCATACACTCTATTATCTCTTTGACCTAATGGGATTGAAGCTTGAATAATTGCCCTGGGGCATACATCCCAAGGGTTGCCCTTGTTTCATTGCAAAGTGCATCTATGATGTGGTAAAGTTGCTCTTCTTTGGAGAAACCATGACCTAGGCATCAATTTAGTAAGGCATAATATCTATCTAAGGCCATGTCTAAGGGTTCATGTTGTTCTGGTTTCCACTCTTGGATTTGCCTCCTTAGGTTGGACACTCTCTTATAGGTTTGGTATCTCTCATTGAAAAGTTCCAACATTGTGGACCATCATTGGATTGAGTTTGGTCTCAATGATCAATACCACATTTTGCTCTATCAATTACTATCCTAGGGAAGAGCTTAAGCTTTTGGCATGCACATTCAATGTTGTAATAAACATAGGCATCATGGAAGGCTTGTAAATGATGTTGTAGATCTAAATCATAGCCTCCTACAAATTCTAGAATATTATTCATGTCAAGCTTAGGTAGTTTACTCTTTTTGCAATTCCTACGAGATATCCTAGTGATATTTGTAATATGCACTAAGCTCTTGGTGGCCATCAAGGGTTCATCATCATCAAATAGATCACAAGGGAAATTTCTATGTTCATGGTATCCTCTTTGACTTTTCCCATGGGTTCGATTCCAACTTTTAGTCTGACCCTTTAGTGGAGCTCTATCTATATACCTACGTTCATCTTCATCAAAACTAGACATTGAAGGGAAAGATAAAGACAAAGAACTAGAAGAATTGCCATGGCTTCTATGATGTTCCTTAGGGTCCCTTAATTTATCGTTTCTAGTTTTCAAGGAGGTCTTAGGCGTTGAGGCCTTCCCTAGTTCAAGACCTACGTCATCTCCTCGAAGATTGTCTACCTTAGGTGAATGTAGACTTTGGGTGTTGTTAGGATCATCATGATCATAAGAAACCCCTGCATAAGGTCAATCACTCGAATCTTCTTCATCGTATATCTTGTTAGTTTTTCAATAAATGCATCTTCTATAAAGTGCATAGTCACTTCCATGTGAGAGAGACATTGTTCATGGTTTATGATGTGTGTGAATCAATAGCTTTTGAAAGATATATTGTTAATTCCTTTACAACAATCTTGTGTAATATAGCTAATCTAGATAACTAGCACCATCCCTAGAAATGGCACCAATGATGAGCAGCAAGGTACCCCTATGCTCAAGTATATGAATTACAAGTGTTCATGTGCAATCTGGTCAAATTGCATGGATGGGACTAGTTGTGGCACCTAGATCGTTATGCTTTGATCATAGCTTGCTATCTTCCCACTTGGACTAGTGGGAGCTTTGTCACATATGATTTAGTCTAAAGTGAGATGTATGTTGTTATCTAATTTCTATGCTACTCCTAATGATGAAAAAGAGATAAATTAATTAAACTAATGAATAATGAAAAACAAAGTCTAAATTAGCCTAAGGCAATGATATCCACTCTTAATCATCCATACATGTCTTGAACTTCATGGAGCTACTTTTGGGTTTACCAAGTGTACGTCACAAGTTATGCCAAATGATACACCTCTGGTGACCAAGTATCTACACTTAAAATGCTTATGATTAAGGTGTACACATTCTACTTAATAATAGGAACAATAAATGGAAATGCTTAACTAGAAAGAATTAAATAATTAAAACAACAATATTAATCTAAGTAGATGCTACAATTATGGGAGTGATCTCAATCTTTATTACCATTCATGTAATGTGTCCAAGTATATCACACTTGAACAAAGGTGTCATATGATTACAAACATCACATTGTAGGCATGCACTAGGAATATTCTAACTCTGGAGAAAACAAGCAAGAGCTCTGCTACTCTGACTAAAAAACTATATGGAAATCATGAGCCCGAGCCTTGTATTTATAAACCATAATTTACCCTATAACATCGAGTATCTGACATCGCATCCTGGCTCCAATGTTGTGTACATGATGTCAAGTACTCAACATCAGGGCACTAATACAAGGCTCTAATGTCAAGGCTTCAACATCAAGGCCAAGCAAAACATGACTCATCAAATAGCCCCACAACCAACCATACTATCCTATGGGGGACTTGTTACCAGCCTCAACACTATCATCAACCACAATGGCAATAACTATAGTTGTGGGGGAGGCCACCACCAAATCTACCCTATCCTTCCTATTAGCTAAATATGCATGGGTATTATGTTCAACACCCTATTTCTCTAACTATTTCTACGTCCTCTACTTTAAATCATCATTATCAGTCTCCCAAGTACCATCAACCCATGACATCCCTAGAGGGATCACCACCCCATGCCTCTTACCATCCATCCTACCATTAATATTCTCATACTCTACCTCATTACACACCACCACCAGTGACACAAGAAGGTTTAGCACCACAATATCAACAAAAAAATATCACTTGTGCTGCAAATGTGCATAGACATGTTGACATTGGTAGATCTCAACTGCCACATCAGAAACATCCATTCTTTAGGAAAGGTCATAAGTCAAAGAAAAATACTCATGGATCTACCACATCATCCAAACTAGCACAATGCCAAACTAGTGTAACACCTTCCTTTTCACCACCACCATCATCTAATCCTACACAAGGAACACCATCCATTATTACTTCAATTCCAAACCTAAGCAATGAATATACAAGTGTGGAAAGACCAAAAAATCCATGCATACCATATCATGATCAAGGGTGAAATCATGGTCCAGACATCCATCACAGTAACACATCTCATATCTTGATCCACCATACATTTAACAATCAAGTGTGTGACCAACAATTTTTCTACCCAGCCACTGCAACATCAATAGACACCTAGTGTCTAGGGAATGAAAGGTTACCAATGTTTTGTACATGCATGGATCCTATCTATTAGCTTATTAATCCTTATCACAACCAAATGTTTGGTCATGTGAGACACCCCCCCATTCTAATCTTTAGGATTCATAAGTATTTTTCATCTTTTTATTTTACAATTTCTTTGTCATTTTCTCATTTCTTTATACAATTTTTTCCTATTCCTTCCAACTTTTTCTATTTATTGTTTTCATTTCCTTTGCTATGTAATCTTGCTTGTGAATAAAATGATCATGTAGTCCATTGAGGTGAGGTTTTCTCTATGTTTTCAAGTCACAAGGGACTAATTATTTGGATAGTGAGACCATGTCATCCATCCACTCACTCCATTAATAAGAGGTTCTTGCTCTAGTCATAATGATATTCTTTTTCATCATCCAACCTAAAAATAAATTCATAATCATTGTGTCTAGGTAGAAAAGTGTAGAACCAAGGTGGAATGTAAATGGTGTGACATCAAGGAGATTTGTGTATTCTCTTTGGCCACTTATGTATGTTCTATCATGTTGTTGGGGCTCTAATTATATCTTTGTAGATCTCATGAGAAATGGAAGTAAGAGTAATATAAAAAGACACTAAATAATTTCTACAGGTTCCACTGGAAAGACATGTATCCATGCCTAAAGGTTGATGGCTTCTCAGAACCTACTTCCACAAGAAAAAATCTGTGTGCCATAAATAAGCTCCTTCCTTGAACAAAACACCAAGTGATGTTACTCCTTGCAACTATGATAGTCTTATAGTTATCAGCTGAAGTGATGAAATGATGTGATATCCCTAAAATGTGGTTTAGACTTGGTTTGAATCTTGGAAAGAAGGGATCATGATTATTTAACCATTAATAACACACAAGAATTCATTGTGCCTTTGGTAAGACACCTCATGTCCCAATTTCTTCAATCCTTTTTACAACCCATCTCATCTCACTGTTCATTTGATCCTAACTTGTGGTTTTGTGTAACATAGAGTTATTATCTCATATTGGTGGTTTTAACATGTATGTTTTGTTGCACAAGTATGCATTGCATTCAACCCCTTTAGTGCCTCTGGACATTTTTAGGTGTGATTACACAAGGGCATCATAGGCTCAAGCCTGCTTAGGGGAGGAACCACTTGTGTAACTTTTGTGACTTATACTTGTTTGACACAACAACGTTATTCTTAGCCTTCCAAGCCCTTCTTTGTTAAATTTCATGCTTTCCCTTATCATGTACTTGATCTATTTAACAACATTGATTCACACCCATTTTCATGTATCATTCAAAGCTTTTCACATTGGCAACTCCACCTTCTAACACTTTTGGTGCCTAAAACTGATTTTCCACTTACCCTAGACCTATGGACCTAACCTCAAACCTTCCAACCAATCACAAAGATTTTTTTTTTCATGGTCAATACCCTCATCAGATGCACATCCATGGATCCTAATATCGAGGACCTGATATTGGATGGGATGCGACGTTGGATACCCAACATCAAATCTTAAAAACCTATATATATGTAACTGCCATGGTGCCCAAACTTCATTCTCATCATTTACAACTAGGGAAGTTTTTCAAATTTTCTCTCATGACTTAAAGCTCTACATAACCAACTACAACTTGTGATATTTGGCTTTCTAGCACTCTAATTCTTGTACTATTTGAACCTATTTGACCCCAAAGTGTTCAAGTTAGTCATCGGGGAGGAACTTGTGTATGGAACCTGCACCAATTTTATAAAATTTTCTATCACCTAAAGGATATTATAAGGGTAAGAGTATTAAAAAACCTAAATGTTATAATGAACAGTCAATTGCATTAATGTCAGAAACCTTAATTTCTCCACCCAAGAGACCATAACCATCATTATAAGCCACACATAAGGGAAAAGGAACTAACTTTGTAAGGTCATACAAGGAGATAAACACTTTTTGGACATTTTTTTGAAAATCTTTCTAACTTTGTAATCATATGAACTTAATGAGACTAAGGCATGGGTAAGGTATAAACCTATTAATGCTAAATAATAACACCTTAGTAACATCTTATCTTTGATTGATTGCAAATGGCCCCAACGAGAGAAGCAGAAGGAGAACCTTCATAGTGAGTAGTCAAGCATCCACGAGGTGGTCAAGGCCAACAAGGTGAGTAAGTAGAGCATGGAGAGTAGGAGGCCTAATCCTTCAACATCCATCAAGAGGCTCTTGTTACTAAGCAATTGGTCTAAGGCGAGGCTATAGAACCCCATGCTCTCATACAAGGACAATGTCTCATGTTGTCCACCGAATGCCTTAAAGCAATTCAAGAAAAATCCATCTTGACCATAGTCATCATGGAGATCAACTTCACCCCATTTATGGAGATTTCTCCAAAAGTGATTCAAATGTAGCTTTAGGCATTGTCTTTGTGGCCTATTTTTTCACACAATGGCAAGTGGTACCTTGGTGAAACATACCAATTCTAGCACAACAAAGACAAATTTACCACCATCAAAATTTGTAGAGTTAATGTCTCATTTTTAGTTAAATTAATCGTAGTAGCTCTCAATCTATCAAATGAAGGGGCTAAGTTAGTTGATTTATCTACAAGATCTAACCCTAACATGAGAAAGCTATGGTTGAGATGAGCATATGATAAGGAGGATAAAACATACAATGAATTGTCTCTAGAGGACAGAACATACTTCAATATAGGCATATATCATCTCATCCCAACCAAAGGGGTTAACAAAATTTCAACCTATGCAGCCAAGGAAAGTGCCATCTTAATGGTCAAATACACAGCTAACCTTCCCTAATTATACTACATGGAGATTCAAAGGTAGTTCAAGGAGAAAAAGGTAGGGAAGCCAACACTTCCATTTCCTTGCCTAATCCAAAAATTGTGCAAATGCACTAGAATCCTAGAGTACAAAAATGACATTCCCATGAATGCTCAAAATGCTTCCTTCACAGAGTTGATTAAATTAGCAGCATCAAGGAAAGACCTTGGTGAGGAGAAAGAACTAGAGAAGGAAAAAGAAGTAGAACAGGAGCCTAAAGAGTGCCATGAAACACAAGCTACACCACTACCACCACAAGATTATAGACCAATAGTGAGCCACTTACATAAAATTGCTAAAACACTAAGTTGGGGAAGTAGAGAAGAATATAGCCTCTTTAGAGTAATCAATGATGTCATGTAGCCCACCATCTTAGTGGATCCAACAAGTGGGTAGATCTCACTACAAGTAGGAGGAGAATCCTAGTGGTTTAAGCAACTCTCTGGTAATGTCATATCTTTCCAAGTGATGCTCGAAATGAAAGAAGGTGCCACAGTGGTGGTAATGCAGGATTAGGATGTGGCAAGTGTAGCCAAAGTTATTACATATCATATCAAAAAATCATTCAATGTGCCTATTGTGCCCCTAGTAGATCTAACTGGGACAAGAGATGCACAAATGTTGGTTGACTCGTGCAGCACATGAGGATGTGTTAAGTCAACTATTGTAGATAGGGCAAGTGATGACCACCTTATTTGACATCCCCAATGATGTCACTGCAACACATTAGACCTTATAGCCACTAAAGGAAAGCTAGTCATGGCTAAAGTTAGGATGGAACATGCAAAAGTAGAGGTGCAATGCTTGCAACAAGAGCTATCCACCTTGAGGGCCAAAAGATAGGATCCTGCCCAATTCATTACACCTGACCAGGTGGAGCAATTTAGAATAGAGTAACTAACCAAGTTGATCGAGGAAAATAAAGTTGTGAAGAAATAAAAGGAGAAGGTGGTTTGGAATGCCTCTACTACTGATGCATAATCTTATGCTCATAAAAAGGAATTGACTACCACGTAGGAAGAAAACAAATAGCTTATAGCAGAAAACTCCAGGTTGACCATCATTGAAAAATAAAAGAGTGTTTTGGAAGAAACAATCCATTAGTTAAGGGAACAACTGATAAGGATCAACTAAGATATCAACAAATTGGATAGGGAAAATATAATCCTTTCAATGAAGAAGTTTTGCACCATTCAACAGAAGTCAACAATTGAAATAGTGCATGGTAGAATGAGGCAAAGAAGCATGAAAGGTTGAAAGAGTACTTCTGCAACTAGGTAGGCATGTACAAACAAATAAATGAGAAAGAAATCTAGATGACCAAGGCTTGCATTGGGTCTGTGTCAACACAAAATCCTAAGTGATAGCCGATTCTAAATAGCTATGCACTAGTCCACTAAGCAGAGGTGAAAAAAAGACCTACAAATTAAAGACTTGAAAGAATACATGGTGTTGGCTAACCTTAGATATGCCAACCTTGCCATGTTAACAATAGGTTAGCCTAGAAGTGAGTAGGAAAAATAGGTAGCGACCACTTATGCCTTATATGACAAAGAGTTTGTGGATAGAAAAGCTACATTATAGAAACTTCACATAGCAAACTTAGAACTTGAGATGGTTCAAGCCTACTACCATGGACAAAAGGATGTCACTTCAAACCTAGCCAAGAGACTCATAGATTACCATGAATTCAAAGAAAAGGCCAAAGCATTCAAAGAAGAGTGATGGCAATTTGTGGCTTGGTACATGAAGGCCAACAAACTGTTTCTATAGTTGCCATGTCCTTGGGATGTACCAACATTGGTACACATCAATTTAGTAGCCTAGATGGTACAGGATCCATAGACGGAGGAAGAAAAGTTGTAGGTTCTCCTCAACCATTACAAATTTCAAAAGCCTTGCGACAAAGGGAAGTGACTGATGGAGGAACCACCACCTCTGAGAACTACATGAGCTCCCTTGATTTTGTGTCTTGTAGTATTATGTCCCAATTTTTGTAATACATCACTAAAACATGTATAAGTTTATTTGTTTGTTTGTTTGAGTCAGTCAATAATTCCATACCTTTTCAACAATTTTTTGTAAAGAAATTATTCCTCATTTTGTTTAGCTCAAGGATGAGTTTTCATTTA
Source organism: Gnetum montanum (assembly GCA_015680685.1). Taxonomy (NCBI): domain Eukaryota; kingdom Viridiplantae; phylum Streptophyta; class Gnetopsida; order Gnetales; family Gnetaceae; genus Gnetum; species Gnetum montanum. The sequence continues at coordinate 94,879 of MNCI01010950.1, forward strand.
ATTTTGGGGGTATGATGAGTCATCATTGTGTTAGCCTTGATATCAAATACCTAATATCGACGCTTTGATATTGGATAAGTGAATTTCTGATTTCTCCCTTCTATGCTAGTATATAAATACAACACTTGGGTGCATGGTTAGGACACACACATATAGTTTTAGTTCTTGATTTTTGATAGTCTTTCTTAGATTTCTAAATTGAAGTTATGTTATTCCTAGTGCATGCCCGTAGTGTGATGTTTGTAATTATATGACATCTTTTTTCGAGTGTGACGTGCTTGGACATGTTACATGATTGGAAATAAAGATCGAAATTACTTCTATCATTGCCACATTCACTTAGATTTATTAATTCTTTAATTATTTACTATTTTCTTTAGTTAATGTTTCTATTTATTGCTATTTACTATTCCTATCCTTAAGTGAAATAAGTATGACTTAATCACGAGTGCTTACGTGTAAGCACATGGTAATTCGATAGTGTATCGTTTGGCACACCAAGTGATGTATACTTGGTAAACCCAATGGTAGTTATATGAAGTCCAAGATGTGTACAGACGATTGGGGATGGATACTCATCACACATAGGCTAGTTTAGATCTTATTTTCCATTGTTCATTAGCCTAATTAAATTATCCCTTTATCATCATTAGGATCAACATAGAATTAGACAACATCATATGCATCACTTTGAACTAAATCATACATGACAAAGCTACCACTAGTCCAAGTGGGAAGACAATCGAATGTGATTAAAGCATGATGATTTAGATGCACAACTAGTCCCATCCATGGAATTTGACTAGATCATGCATGAACACTTGTGATTCATATGGTTGGGTGTAGGGGTACCTCACTACTCATCATTGGCACTGTTGTTGAGGATGGTGCTAGTTATCTAGGTTAGTTCTATCATACATGATCATTGTAAAGGTATTAATGATATATCCTTCAGAAAATATTAAATCACACATCCAATAAGCCAACAATAATGTCTTTTTTACAAGAAAGTGATAATGCATTATATAACGAAAACATGCATTGGAGAACTAAATATATATATAGTGAGGAAAATTGAAGTGATCAACCTTATGTAGGGGTTTCTTATGTTCATGATTGCCCTAACAAGACTCAAAGACTACATTCACCTAAGGTAGATAACCTTGGAGGAGATGAAGTAATTCCTAGACTAGAGGAGGCTTCAAGGCCTAGGACCTCCTTGAAATTTAGAAAGGATAAATCAAGGGACCCTGGGGAACACCATAGAAGCCATGGAAATCCTTTTAGTTCAACATCTTCCTCTCCCCTTTCAACATCTAGTCCTGACAAAGATGAACATAGGTATGAAGATAAAGCTCCACTAAAGGGTCAAAATAAAAATAAACATCGAATCGGCAAGAACACTCACAGTCATCAACATGAACATAGACACAATCTTCACAATCAACCAAATAGAAATTTTCATCACAACCTATCTGATTATGATGAACCCTTTTTGGCCACTCAGATCCTTATGTAGATCATAGAGGTAGTTAAGATCTCTCACAGGCATCGCAAGGAAAGTCACCTACCTAGGCTTGATATGAATGATATCCCTAAGTTTTTAGGAGGCTATGATTTAGATCCACAACATCATTTAGAAGCCTTTCATAATGTCTGTGTCTCATACAACATTGAAAGTGGGTGATAAAAGCTTAAGCTCTTTCCTAGGATACTAATTGATAGAGCCAAAGTGTGGTATAGATCATTGAAACCAAATTCGATTCAATAGTGGTCCACAATGTTGGAACTTTTCAATAAGAAATGCCAAACCTATGCGAGGGTGTCCCACTTGAGGAGATAGATCCAAATATGAAAGCAAAAACAACATAAAATCTTGGACATGGCCTTAGATAGATATTATTTTCTACTGAATAGATGCCTAGGTCATGGTTTCTCTATGGAAAGGCAACTTTTCCACATCATAGATGGACTTCATAATGAAACAAGAGAGACCCTTGGAATGTATGCTCTAAGTCAATGATATGAGCTACGAATCCACTAAATCCAAGAGCTAATCGAGCATGTGGTAAAAGAAGAAGGAGAGAGATGCAAATGGGAGAATGCCAAAAAATATCAAGGGGACCCAACTCTTCAATAGAATAAGGTCAATATCAATGGTAAGGAGGAAGAAATTGCTCTCGATAAGGTGATTCCACAATGAACCTTGTAAATACAGAAGTCTATTGATTAACTTAAAGCAAAGTTTAATAGGATGTCAAAATGGATATATGAAAATGTTAAAACTTTCATTGAGATGGTCGAGGAGAGAATCATGCAAAACAAGCTAAGAAATCACAATAAATAAAGGATACAAAACCAAGAAATAGCTAGGAACACTTTTTTGCAAACATGAAAAATAGTTGAAGGAAGTCAGGATATAGACTTAACCACTAATGAAGATAATGGATGTGACATCTACATATATGACCATCCAAAGGATCACTGCCTAGTCTTGTTGCATCTACACGAGTATTGGGCAGATGCCTTACATTCAAAGTTTGTATGGAAGCACATGCTCAAGAGATTTCCTACTCCACATGGTATTTGATGAACCATGTTTTACTTGGCTCTAATATCAAATACCCAATATTGGGGTCCAAAAGAAATGTTAGATATCCAATATCATGGCATATGTGTCAGCCTATAAATACAGTGCTTGGGCACATGGTTTGGACATTAGTTTTTCATATTTTTTTGTTATAGCATAGCAAAGCTATTACAATTTGTTTTCTCCAAAGTTAGAATTTTTTTGAGTGCTCACAGCCATAGTTCGAGTGTGTATGAACCTTTATTCAAGCATTGATGTACCTGAGCACAGTAGTATGATGAGAATAAAGATGAGCGCTGTTGATAATCCTTGTAGCACTAAGAATAGATTAATGTTTCCTTTACTACATTTATTAAGCAATTAATTTTTCGTTGTTAATGAACACAAGCACAACCACTTTGAGCATATATGTAGCACTTGGTAACCCAGAAACACTTAACGTTTAGTAACCTAATAGTGCTACATGTGTTCAAGATGTGTCCAGGGAGTAGGAATAGGTACTTGTGTTAGGTTAGCTAGGTAGTAGATAAATTAAATATTAAATTACTCTACCTTCTATTTTTGCTCTAGGAGATTAAAATTATAAAACATATAATGATAAAAATCATATGCCTCACTCTGGACTAAACCATACATGACAAAGCTACCACTAGTCTAAGTGGGAAGATAGCGAACTGCAATCAATGCATAACAATTCAGATGCATAACTAGTCCCATCCATGGAATTTGACCAGATCATGCATGAATGCTTGTGATTCGTATGGTTGGATGTAGGGGTACCTTGTCACTCATCATTAGCACCATTGTCAAGCATGGTGCTAGTTATCTAGAATAGTTATATCATAAATGATCATTTTAAAAGTATTAATGATTTATCTTTAGAAAACATTAATATTTTCAGTAACACACATTATTAGAAAAAACCATGTCTTCTTCACACAAAACCAATAATGCATTGTATGAATGAGGACACTCATAGGAGAAATGATAGGATATATACTAAAGGAAATTGGAGTGAACAATCTCAAACAGGGGTTTCCTATGCTCATTTAGACCCTTATTACATTCAATTGGTGCAAACAATCCTAAAGGAGATGGAGAAAGTCATAGAACTAGGATGGCCTTAAGGCCTAAGACCTCCTCTAAACCTAGACAAGATAAATCAAAGGACCAAAGGGAGAACTATAGGAGCCATGGGAATTCTCCCAATTCCTCATATTCCTCTTCCTCTTCAACACCTAGTTCTAACAAAGATGAACATAGATATAGAGATGGAGCTCCACTCTGAAGTCAAGACAAAAATAGAAATTGAACCTAAGGGAAAAATCAAAGACATCAAAATAACATAGACAAGATCATCATAATCAAATGAATAGAAATAGAAATTTTCATCATAACATGTCTAATGATGATGAACCCTTGTTGGTCACTAAGAGCCTAATGCAAATCATGGAGGTAATTAAGATACCTCACAAGCATCACAGGGACAATCGCTTACCCAAGCTTGATATAAACAATATTCCTAAATTTGCAAGAGGCTATGATTTAGATCCATAGCATCATCTACAATCCTTCATGATGCCTATGTCTCATACAACATTGAAAGTGGGTGGCAAAAGCTTAAGCTCTTTCCTAGGACATTAATCAACAAAGCCAAAGTATGGTATCGATCGTTGAATTTCAACAAGAAATACCAAACCTATGTGAGGGTGTCCAACCTGAGGAGATAGATCCAAGGATGGAGACAAGAACAATGTGAACCCTTGGACATAGCCTTAAATAGATAATATTCTCTACTAAATTGATGCCCAGGTCATGGTTTCTCTGAGGAAAAGCAACTCTTCCACATCATTGATGGGCTTCATAATTGAATAAGGGAGACCCTTAGGATGTATGCACAAGGTCAGTTATATGAACTAAAAGCCAATCATATACAAAGGTTAACCAAGTATATGGTAAAAGAAGAAGGAGAGCATTGTAAACAAGATAATGTAGAGGAAAACAAGTAGGACCCAACTCTTCAAAAGAAAAGGATCAATATCTATGATGAGGAAAAGAAATAGCTCTTGATGAGATGATTTTACAACGAACCTTGCCAATACAAAACTCTCTCATTGAGCTTGAAGAAAAGTTGGATAAGATGTCAAAATTGATGAATGAGAAAGTTAAAACTTGCATAGAAATTGTAGAGGAGAAGGCAATGCAAAATGAACCAAGTGATCATAATAAACGAAGGAAGCATAACCAAGAAATAGCTAGGAACACCTTTCAACAAAGACGAAAAATAGCTAAAGGAAGTGAGGCTATAAACTTAACCACAGATGAAGATAATGGATGTGACATCTGCATATATGACCATTCAAAGGGCGATTTTCCAATCTTGTTGCATCTACATGAGTATTCTCTAGGGGCATTAAATCTAAATTTTGTACAAAAGAACATGCTTAAGAGATTTCCTTTTCCACAAGGTAATTTTAGATAGTCCTATAACCAACTATACTATCCTAGTGGGACTTCTTATCAGCTTCAAAACTACTATCAACCACCATGGAAAAACCCATAGTTGTGGGGAAGGCCATCATCAAACCAACCCTACCCTTACCACCAGCCAAACCCATATAGATATTATGTTCAACAAGTTATTTCTCCAATTGGTTCTACTTCCTCTACCTCAAATCACTATGACCACTCTCCCAAATATCATCTCGCAACATCTTATATAAGGTCACCACCTCACACCTCTCACCCTACATCATATCCTTAATATTCTCATACTCACCTCCATCATATGTCACCCCCAACAACACAGGAAGGTTCAACATCACAACATCAACAAATGAATGTCACTTGTGCTACAAATGTGAATAAATATGTTGGTACTGGTAGGTCCCCACCACAAACATGAAAACATCCCTTCTTTAGGAAAGGTCTCAGGCATAAGAAAAACACTCATAGACCAACCACATCATCCAAACCATCACAATGCCAATCTAGTGTAATGCCTTCCTTTTTACAACCATCATCTCCTAATCACACCCAAAAGCCAACACCCACTACCACTCCAACATAAGACATAAACAATAAACTTGTCACTGTGGAGAGCCAAAAGAATCCATGCATCAACAATAATAATAAAGGGGGCAATTGTGGACCAAAAGTTTGAAATATTAACACAACCTCTATACCAACCCATCATAATGTTCAGGAGCAGGTGTGTGAGCAAAAGCTAGTCTACGTAGTAGCTACTAAATTAGAAGACATTTGCTAACTTAAAAATGAGAATATAAAATTGTTTTAAAGATGCATAGAAATAACTAATTTTCTGATTCTTCATATATTTTTCATTTCTTTATATTTTTCTCTCTTCTTGAGTCATTCTCTTTATGTTTTATGCATGTATTTTATGTTTTTATTAATAATATTGCCAAGTCATGATTCAAAAGTTAATGCTATGTATTGGGCTTTTGTGCTATGCTATCAAGATGATTAGGTAAGTAATTGTGAAAAGCAATGAGACCACCTCATCCATCCCTTTAGTTCTCTAAATAAAAGGTCTCTTTCATGGAAACAATTTGATTCTTCTTTTCTAAAACTAAAATTCATCAATGATCATTGTACCTTGATGAAAGAGGGAAAAACCAAGTGGAAGTGGCAAATAATGTGACCTCAAGGAAACTTGTTGGATTCTCTTCTTAACTTCTATCATGTGGTTTATGACTCCTCTTGGGATGTATCATCACTCCTCCATCAACCAATAAAAAGGAAGCTCTGTCTTTGCATGGTGTGGTTTCCATAAAAAATAAAACAAAACACAAAACACAAAAAAAAAACCATAAACAATAATGTGAATTCAAAACACACCACTTAGATACAATAATGGGCTACACGCACTGGTAATGGGGCTAAAAATTCATGCTACCCATGCCTAAAGGCACCCCTCTAACTAAAGCCCTTCCTTCCTTCTTCTCTTTTCTTTTCTTTTCAGAATAATGATTGTTCTTTGAAGTGGTTGTGGACTCATGGTGGTTGGTAGAATGGAACACATCAATGCAAGGTCACTATTCATGGTATGGAATTGGTCTAAACTTGAATGGATAGGTATGTTAATCATTTTCATCACACTTGTCACAATAACCTATTGTGGACATGGTCAAGTACCTTACATCTTGATCTCTGCAATCCCTTCTCATTCCATTATTTACCTCATTGTTGCATGCAATTATAAGCCTTTTGGTTTTGTGTGGTATAGTACAACATCCCAACCACAATAGTTGTGTGTTGTTTGAAACAAAGGCATGATCTACATTTAACTTGTAGCATGCCCATGGACATCTATAGAAGTGGTTATGCAAGGCCACTATGGAAAGACCTTGCTTTGGGGAGGACCCACTTGCATAACTTTTGTTGACCATGGCTTTGAACTAACCTTCGCATCTTCCAAAATATCAATGATAGTTTCTCTAAATTTATGCATAATTTTGAGACTACTTCTCATCCCTTTCAATTATTTTTTTACTTTTTCCTACTCCTTTGTTAAAATATCCTTCAAGTTCAATATTTCTTAGCCATCTTCTAAATTAGACCTTTGGTTTCAATTGTTTGAAAACTTGTGTGCTTCCAAAGTTATGCTTATTAGTCATGGAGGCTAAGAATGTTTGTTTTGAAATTTTTCCAACATCCTATTTTTGAACATCATGGTAACTAATAGTAATTGATCAAAATAATGTGAATAGCTTGATGATTTTAGTTACCTCATAGCCTTGGGCATAGTATGTTGTCATTACCTTGTGCTTAATCACAAACTAAGGAATCTGAAAAAGGGTTTATTATTAAGGAAAAATTTACCAAAACTAATGTTAACCCTTTGATGACTACAGGTGATGCTAAAAGAAATTCCTAAGGAAAAAAGTCTTTTATCAAGCATAAAAATGAAGCCAAGAGGGGGACAATGGAGGATATGCCCATGGAAAATTTGTAGCACATACAAGATAGTAGCTCAAATTTTGCATGTTTGTTAGATCCATTGGATGATGAGAAGAAATTGCAGTCCTTCCTTCAAGAATGTTCTATATAACCATAGAAGCATCAACATAACAATCAAGGTTCAAAGTCTGTCACTACTAGTGCCAACAAGAAGAATCATCTTCAGCAGGTTCCTAAAGACCTCTGCAAATTTTGTAATCTTCAATGTTTCTCTAGTATTTTTTTTCACTCTTTCATTTTATATGCATCCACTCGAATAAAATTTTGTAATGTGACAATCAGAATCAATCAGTAGTTTGCATGTTAGTCAAAAATTCCATACCTTCCCAATATTATGTAAGGACCTGTTAACTCTTATTGTTCACTCAAGTACAAGTTTTCATTTAGTTGTGGGGTATGATGATCCATGTTTTTCCTAGCTCCAATATCAGGTATCTGATATCAAAGCTCTAATATCAAGTACCTAATATCAGGGCCTAGAAGTAATGTCAGCTATCCAATATTGTGGCATGTATGTTAGCCTATAAATATAGTGCTTGGGCGCATGCTTTGGGCATTAGTTTTTCATAGTTTTTATCATAGCATAGCGAAGCTCTTACATTTCATGTTTCTCCAAAGTTAGAATATTTTTTGAGTGCCTGCAATAAGAGTCTAAGTGTGTATGGACCTTTATTCAAGCACTGATGTACCTAAGCACAATAGTGTGACAAGAATAAAGATGATCCCTTTTGATAATTCTTGTAGCACTGAGAATAGATTAATATTTCCTTTAATGCATTTATTATTCATGCACTTTTCTTTAATTAATTTTCATCAAGTAATTAATTTTTAGTTTTTAATAAACACAAGCATGACCACTTCAAGCATACGTGTAGCACTTGGTAACCTAGGAACGCTACATGCATTCAGGATGTGTCTAGGAAGTGGGAATGGGTACTTGTGCTAGGCCAACTAGGCAGTAGATAAATTAGATATTAAATTTCTCTACCTTCTATTTTTTCTCTAAGAAATTAAACTTATAAAACAAAAAATGATAAAAATCATATGCCTCACTTTGGACTAAACCATACATGACAAAGCTACCACTAGTCCAAGTGGGAAGATAGTGAACTGTGATCAAGACATAATGATTTAGATTCACAACTAGCCCCATCCATAGAATTCAACCAAATTGTGTGTGAATGGTTATGATTCATATGGATGGAAGTAGGGGTACCTTGCCACTCATCAGTAATTATAGATAGTGATGAGTGAAAAGGTATCCCTATGCTCAACCATATGAATTACAAGTGTTCACGTGTAATTTGGTCAAATTCCATGGATGGGACTAGTTGTGGCACCTAGATTGTTATGCCTGATCGTAATTCACTATCTTCCCACTTGGACTAGTGGTAGCTTTGTCATGTATGGTTTAGTCCAAAGTGAGGCATATGATGTTATCTAATTTCTACACTACTGCTAATGAAAAAAAAGAGATAAATTAATTAAACTAATGAATAATGGAAAAATAAAGTCTAAATTAGCCTAAGGTAATGATATCTTCTCTTAATCATCTGTACATGCCTTCAACTTCATGGAGCTACTTCTGGGTTTACCAAGTATACGTCACTAGTTATGCCAAATGATACACCTATGGCAACCAAGTATCTACACTTAAATGCTTATGATTAAGGCGTACACATTCCTCTTAATAACAGGAACAATAAATGAAAATGTTTAACTAAGAAATCATTAAATAATTAAAATAACAATATTAATCTAAGTGTATGCTACAATGATGAAAGTAATCTTGATCTTTATTGCCAGTCATGTAATGTGTCCAAGTACATCATACTAGAACAAAGGTGTCATACGATTACAAACATCACTCTGTGGGAATGCAGTGGGAATATTCTAACTCCAGAGAAAACAAACTACAAGATCTCCACTACTCTAATTGAAAAAATATATAGAAATTGTGAGCCTGAGTCCTATATTTATAGATCAAAGTTTACCCTATAACATCAGGTATTCAACATTGCATCTTGGCTTTAACGTCGGATACGTGACGTTGGGTACCTGACATCAAGGCACTGATACAAGGCTCTAATGTCAAGGCTCCGATGTCAAGGCCAGGAAAAACATGACTCATCATATCCTTATGACTAAATGAAAACTTATCCTTGAGTTTAAAAAAATAAGGAACAAATTCTTTCCAAAATATTGGGTATGTATGGGATTATTGACTAACATACAAACTAACTCAGGTTGAATAGACAAACACTAACTGCCCAAGTGTATGGAATTACAATTTTTGTTACAAAATTGGGTGTCCATGATAAGAGAAGTGAACACCCTGGATAACACTAACATCCAACACCTCCCAGCAGCAGAAGAATGAGAGAGAGAAGATCCAACGATCACGAACGATCCTCATTGGGTGGTATGGCTGCATCATCCTTAGTGAAGATAATCCTACTTTCAGTTAATGCTTCCCACTACAATCACAATAAAATCATGAATTAGTATGTAAGGTGTAACACATAGCTGTTAAGTGCCTTGTCTCTTTGGTGGCTACACTTGGCTAGGTTATGATTGTGGTAGATTGATTCTTTTAGTAGTGTTAGCGGGAAGGCTAACAAATAGGGTCAAATAGATAAGCAATCCATTAAATTTGAAAAATTTTGACACAAGGAAATATTTGAAGAGGGTGTAAGAATTCACAATAATAAAAAGGTAAGTTCTCTGAAAAATGTTGACAAGATGTGCACAATTGGATGTCATTCATGGGGTAAACAAAAAGATTTGATTGTAAGAGTGTCTAAGGGTAAAAACCTTAACTAACCCAACCAAAAGATATACAAGTTGGTCCTCCCCAAAGCAACCATAGGCTTTTTATGCCCTTGCATAACTTCAAACCAAAGAGACTGTGGACTTCATGGATGATTAATGGATGATTAATGACTAAGTACGAAAACCATAAAGTAACTAACTATGAATTCCAACACATCAAAAAAAGACATCGAATCAAGAACATGAAATTAGGAGTAAGGTGAAACATGGAAAGAATAGATGGATGAGAGAGAGTTCCTGATTAAGGTCACATGAAGTTCCTTGTGGATTTTGTGGTTAAATGACTTGATAGGATCCATCCTTAGTCCAAACCAAAACTAACCACGTTCAGTGACTTCACATCAACATCCTAAGACTAGTCCATCCCCTAAGACACAAGAGTGCTCCCACAAAACAATGACTATTCCTTATTAGAGGATAAGTAGGAAGTGAGAAAGGGCCTTATTTAGAGGGGATTAGTCTCATAACTAGTGCTTGTAGCCTATTTATTTTTTCTAAAGGATGTGCTTTGAATTCCCATTATTTTATTTTATTTTGAAATGGGAACCACACCATGCAAAGACACATGCATTAAATTTTGTCCAAGGGGTGTGCTTTGAATTCTCATCAATTTTTTTTTCTTTTGCAAATGAGAACCACACCATGCAAGGATGAATGCATTTATTTTGTCCAAGGCGTATGCTTTGAATTCTCATCATTTTTTTTCTAATGAGAACCAAACCATGCAAGAAATTATTCAACTTCCTTTATAGGTCGACACGGAATGGTTAGAAATCCATGAAAACACACATGCATCCAAGAAAACAAAAAGACATGAAGAATACCAAATCCCCTTGAAGTCACACCATTTTCAAACCTTTGAATCCTTCCCAATTCTATAAACTACCAAAGTCACAAATTTGTTAAAGTTGTATTAATTAAAAAGGAGCCACCTATTTCCAAAATAAGGAAAATCATAGAGTTTGTAGATGGGTGAATGTTGTGGACTCACTGCCTATTACATGAAAAGGAAGCCATGTCCTAATCATCCATAACAAAATTCAAAGCTAGAAACAGGCACCAACAATCAAATAATAGAAATAGTACATACCACCATCAATCAATGCATTATCACTGTATCTAGCACTTATTAACAAAAAGTTAGAAAATCATACCAAAATAAAAGAAAATATAAAGGAAGGTGTAAAATATTCAAGAAATAGCAAATGTACTAAAAATGGTGTAAAACAAAAGTTAGAAAAAATTAATAACATGAAAACAAAAAGATGTAAAATAAAGAATGTGTAAAACAAAAAGATGAAAAACAATTAAGAATCTTGAAGACTAGAATGTGGAATAACCCCCATGACTAAACATTTGGCCATGACAAGGATTGATAAGTGGATAAGTAGGATCCATGCATGTATGAAACGTTGGGAACCTTTCATGCCCTAGCCATTAGGTGTCTACCAGTGGTGTGGTAGCTGCGTAGAAAAATTGTTGGTCACACACCTGATTATTATATGTATGGTGGATCAAGATATGAGGTTTGTTAACATTATGGATGACTGACCCACGATTGCACCCTTGAGTATGAGATGGTATGCATCCATTCATTTATCTCCACACATTTGTAGATTCATTAGTTGGATGTGGGCTTGGAGTATGGATTGATGGTGGCCCTTGTGTATGGTCGAAGGACGTTGTTTAGACAGGGAAGGTGATACACTAGATTGGCCTTGTGCTAGCTCAGATTATGTGGTGGGTCCATGCGTAGTTTACCTCAGCTTATGGCCTTTCCTCCAAAAGGGACATTTCTAGTGTTGTGTTTGGGACCCACTGGTGTCAACATGTCTTTGCACATTTGCAACACAAGTAGCACTTGTTTGTTGACATTATGGTGCAAAACCTTCTTGAGTTACTGGTGATGGCATATAAAGAGGTGGATGATGAGAATATCGAGGGTAAGTGGGATCTTAAGAAGCATATGGTGGTGATCCTTCAGGGAATGTCATGTACTAATGATACTCGGGAGAGTGGTAGTGGTGATTTGAAGTGGAGGATGTGGAACTAGTTAGAGAAACAAGGTGTTGAACATAATATCCATGAGGTTTCGATAGGTATGGCTAATGTGGTGGTGGCCTCCCCCATGATTGTGTTTGTTACCACTATGGTTGATGATGTTGAGGTTGGTAATAGGTCCTGTTAGGATGGTATGATCAATTTTGGAACTATCTAAAATTACCTTGTCAGAGAGGAAGTCTTCCAAGCATGTGCTTTTGCACAAACTTTAGATTTAAGGCACCTACCCAATACTCCTGTAGATGAAACAATATGGGGCATTGGCCCTTTGGATTTTCATATATGCATAGGTCAAATCCATCATCTTCATCTATGGTGAAGTCTTTAGCCTTACTTTCGTCAGCTCCTTTTTCTATTTGCTAAAATGTGTTCCTAACTGTTTCTTGGTTTTAAGTCTATTATGTATTGTGTCCGCCTAGAATGTGTTGCATAATCTTCTCTGTGACCATCTTAAAAATATTTGTGATGTTTTCATTTATCCATTTAGAAAACTTATTAAACTTTCCTTTTAATTCATCTAGAGACTCCTTTATCAACAAAGTCTGTTGTGGGATCACCTTATCAAGAGTGGTTTCATTTTCCTTACCATAAATTTAGACCTCCTTCGATTGAAGAGTTGGGTCCCAATGATGTTTCGTTACATTCTCCCATTTGCAAATTTCTCCTTCTTCTTTGGCCATACACTCTATTATCTCTTTGACCTGATGGGATTGAAGCTTGTATAATTGCCCTGGGGCATACATCCCAAGGGTCACCCTTATTTCATTTCGAAGCCCATCTATGATGTGGTAAAGTTGCTCTTCTTTGAAGAAACCATAGCTTGGGCATTGATTTAGTAAGGCATAATATCTATCTAAGGCCATGTCCAAGGATTCATGTTATTCTTGTTTCCGCTCTTGGATTTGCCTCCTCAGGTTGGACACTCTCTTATAGGTTTGGTATCTCTCGTTGAAACGTTCAAACATTGTGAACCATCATCGGATTGATTTTGGTCTCAATGATCAATACCACACTTTGGCTCTATCAATTACTATCCTAGGGAAGAACTTAAGCTTTTGCCATGCACTTTCAATGTTGTAATAAACATAGCCATCATGGAAGGCTTGTAAATGACGTTGCGGATCTAAATCATAGCCTCCTACAAATTTTGGAATATTATTCATGTAAAGCATAGGTAGTTGACTCCTTTTGCAATGCCTACAAGATATCTTAATGGCCTCTGTAATATGCACTAGGCTCTTAGTGGCCATCAGGGGTTCATTGTCATCAAACAGATCATAAGGGAAATTTCTATGTTCATGGTATCCTCTTTAACTTTTCCCATGGGTTTGATTCCAATTTTTAGTTCAACCCTTTAGTGGAGCTCTATCTATATACGTACGTTCATCTTCATCAAAACTAGATGTTGAAGGGAAAGAGGAAGATGAAGAACTGGAAGAATTGCTATGGCTTCTATGAAGAACTAGAAGAATTTATTATTTCTTTAATTATTCAATTTTTTAATTCTTTACTATTTTCTTTAGTTAATATTATAATTTATTGCTATTTATTATTCCTATCATTTAGCAAAATGAGTACAACTTAATCATGAGTGCTTAAGTGTAAGTACTTGGCAATCCAGCAGTGTATCGTTTGGCACACCTAGTGACATACACTTGGCAATCCTAATGGTAGTTATATGAATTCCAAAGTGTGTACGGATGATTCGAGGCAAATACTCATCACACGTAGGCTAGTTTAGATCTTATTTTCCATTGTTCATTAGCCTAGTTAAATTATCCATTTATCGTCATTAGGAGCAGCATAGAATTAGACAACATCATATGCCTCACTTTGGACTAAACCATACATGACAAAGCTACCACTAGTCCAAGTGGGAAGACAACGAAGTACAATCAAAACATAATGATTTAGATGTACAACTAGTCCTGTCCATGAAATTTGATCAGATCATGTGTGAACACTTGTGATTCATATGGTTGGGCATAAGGATACCTCACCACTCATCAATAAGGTTGATTTCAATAGAAAAATGTCTTGAAAAAATAAAGGTAGTAGAAATAGAGTCCATATGTTTAATGGGACTTAGGAGACCAAAAATTTTCTACTTAGCTTTCCAAAAAATTAGTAGGAGGTTATATAACTCAACGAAACATATAACTTTAGATTATTCTTTAGATTGGACATCAAAATCAGGAGCCCACTTTTAAATGATCAACAGTGCATGTTTATATATAAAAGATCTTAGTTCTAGGGCATGCTACACCATCGAAGCATTCCTTAACTCAACAAGTAGAGAAAAATGAGAATAATACTTGGCATGAAGGACTTGGATATCATGTTTTTTCAACACATCATTTAACTGTGAAACAAGACTTTAATTTCGAGGTAGGTAACCCATCATTTGAATGAACATATATTTTGATGAAAGATTAGCAACCAACGACTCATATACATCAACAAGAAGAACAAAATCAAATGTCTTAGCTACATCAACATCACTAAAAATAGGCCCCACAACTTTTTTC